>JADWQK010000445.1:0-600000 GCA_017933935.1 Sesamia nonagrioides | reverse complement strand
GGACGTTCTAGAGGTTGTAGTCCAATAAGGTGGACTGACCATTGACCAAATTTTTTTCACGTTCATCTCTGGAGACACCGACCTGCATACGCGCGGCCAGGGATCGTAGCAGATGGCGAACTATCACAAAGGAGAAGATAATTCCACAGGGGCATCACGACCCTCATTAATGAGGTGAAAGACTTGAGAAGGAGGAGTTACGAGAGCTTCAGTGTCGGTCTGTCAAAAATATTTCCAATATATTTACATTTTTAGTAATTTTTTGAGAGGGCGGTTTGGGGGACTGTCTTATTTAAAATTGTACCTCAAAAAGTGCTGATTATCAGCCTAATTTAAATAAATGACTTTTGAATTTGGTTGTGTTTAGGTGTTCATACACATCTAATCTTGTTTTTCTAAAGTAAGTACTATTAAGTACCATTATTATATTATTTTACACTACCTTTCCGCCCGCGGCTTCGCCCGCGTGGTATTCGGTTATATCGTGATTTTTGAATTTTCCCTCGGAAATATCAAATTTTTTAATAAAAGGTAGCCTATGTCCTTTCTAGGGGTCTTTCTAGGGTAAAGATTTTCTGTGCCAAATTTCATAAAAACCGGTTGAGGGGTTTAAGCGGGAAAGCGTAACAGACAGACAGACAGAGTTACCGTCGCATTTATAATACCTACTAGCTTTCCGCCCGCGGCTACGCCCGCGTGGAGTTCGGTTATATCGCGCTTTTTAGATTTCCTTCGGGAATATCAAATTTTACCGGGATAAAAGGTAGCCTATGTTCTTTCTCGGGGTCTAAAGATTTTCTGTGCCCAATTTCATCAAAATCGGTTGAGAGGTTTAAGCGGGAAAGCGTAACAGACAGACAGACAGACAGAGTTCATTTCGCATTTATAATACTAGCTCCCCGCCCGCGGCTTCACCCGCGTGGAGTTCGGTTATATCCCGCTATTTAGATTTTCCTCGGGAACATTAAATCTTTCCGGGATAAAAGGTAGCCTATGTTCTTTCTCAGGATCTAAAGATTGTCTGTGCCAAATTTCATCAAAATCAGTTGAGAGGTTTAAGCGGAAAAACGTAACAGACAGACAGACAGACAGACAGATAGAGTTACTTTCGCATTTATAATATTAGTATGGATTAGTATTCATTTATTATAATAAATAGCACTTTAATTCTGCTGGGACACAGTCCATGTCTCAGTGAGATGGAGTGAGTCGTTATTCATCGCGCGGGTCCAATGCGGATTACTAGATGTCACATATTATCTTGAGTTTTTGGTTCTTCGCCTTGAAATAGGCAACGAATTTCATCTTTGTAAATGACGACCCCTTAAGGATTCAAAAGTGCCAGCAATTTTAAAGCAAAATTGCCAGGTTTATTTGAAAGATAATGCTTTGAGTTTTGAGTGTTCCTTGATCACCACGATTATTAGACGGCTTGGTTGATTTTGGACTTCTATTGCTAATATTTTGACCCCTGGGCTATCAAACAGCCTAATTCATTACTCAATGGATAGAAAAAAATATTCTGCATGAATTATTTTATTGGGTATTCATTCCTTTTTGATTATCTTTTCGTTTCTTTAAAGGCGCAGTCACGAGGAAAACATTCCTGTATGTATTTTAAAACATTATTTTTTTATTTTTTTTTTGGTATTTTTGTTAGTATTTTGTTTTTCAGTAACCGTGTCCAAATAAACTTAACTTTTCTTAGTTTCTTTTATTTCTCTACTTGTTACGAAGCTAATTATCCCAAGCTTGCTACAATCCCTCGTAACACAAGAACTAAGAAAATCCTAATAATACAAGAAGAAATTTCCGGCATAAGACGTGGAATACATTCACTCAAATCAGACGGAGTAATTTAGGTTTATCCAAAAACTTTCTGCATCCCAACTTTTAGCTTAGGACTAAATCTTTCCAAGTTTTCGACCTAAATCTGCCTCTACATATCTACATCTTTGTAAATGGGCTTCTTATCGTTACATTGTTCAGTGATTCGTCGAGTCCAGTTCATATTTCAGCGGCTCTGTTTCTGGGAATTTTGCCAGCGCAGGGTTGATTATGAATTGAGGTATTTCCTTGTAAAGCCGGGTCAATAATATGTTTTGCGGATGGTTTGTAGACTGATTGAAATGGTTTTCAATAGTGGAAATAGATTACTTGGAAGTATTCAATCTAGCGATGGTCAATAAGTTATTGATACTAAATGAGTATTATAATAGCTTTACGTGAACTATTTATAGACATGTTTACGTTGTAGTTAGCTGGGTTATATATTTCTAATGTCATGTACTCTAATGGTGAAAGGTATCTATATTTCTAAGAATCCACTGTCTGTTCGTCACCATTAGGGTCATTGCACAATACACTATCAGTGGCAATGGCACAGACAGCCTCCGTGGCGTAGTAGTAGCGAACGCGGCCGCTGCGCAAGGAGGCGCGGGATCGATCCCCGCGTAGTGTAAATATTTGTATGCATGAATATGAACACCAGTCTGGTTGTGCCTCGGAAAGCACGTTAAGCCGTGGGTCCCGGTTACCATACGAACATCTAAGGGCAGTCGTTACGGGTTGTTGGAGCCCTCAAAAGTCCAACAATTCTTCTAACTGCAATGCTTCGTTGTCGCCTTCGGGTTGTGGAGGCCAGGCGATAGTCGCTTCACGGAAAATATCGAAGTTTGAGCATTATCATATTTATCTAATTTGAGCAGTTAGACTGATAGAGCGGACCCTAGACTCTAAAGCTGAAAAAGTTTCGGATGCGACTGGGATTAACGCTGAGATGATGATAATGACTATCAGTAGCAATGGGTTTCATTTTGACAGTTCAACAACATTCGTTTAAGACGTTGATGAGTAGACACATTTTCGAAAAATGAAGCCATGGATTGACAATTTGCTTCGAAATTATTCCAACTAAGATAAGATAAGATAATAAACTATTAGGTATATTAATATTACCTAATAGTGTTTTATTCAATTAGGGTGCTGTCAAGAACCGTGATATCATCTTAATATCAAACTAAAAATAATATCGAATAAAAGACACAAGATAAAAACAAATAAAACATACAGCTAAAGTAAAAAAAACTTGTGCAGACTATCTTTTTCCGGATGGGAAAGCATCATATGACCTCTCCCGCTCTGGGCGGAGTGGAACGGCGTGTCAGACTTTCACTGATTAAAACCCACCCGTGTACCTTCACTTGCCTGTGCTCCAGGTCCACAGTTTCTCTTATTCAAACAACCCACGGCCCTGGCATATCTTCCAATAATTTGAAGCCTAGGCATTCAAAATTGAAAAAGTGTGGAAGTCTTCACATAAAATATACTTTTCTACCCGGTTCACGGTAATATTTACAGGGTAATTTCTTTGGAATGTTACGCTCTAATAACTTGATTGTATTTTGCAATTATATGAACGAGGGTTGGGGTAAAACGAAGGTTTTATTTGCTAACCTGTGCTCTAGGGGTTGGTCTTGGGACTTTTTGTAAACAAAGTGTTCAGAGCATGTTGGTTTTACTCGGTGGTAGGCCATAACATCGGCTGCCGGCAGAAGTTACGACCCACCAGACAAATTCTTGCCGCCAAGCGATTCGTCGTTGTTGATTGATTGATGTTGTGTTGCGATGTGTGACGGGTACGATGCGCCAAATGTTGTTGGGTCGGGAGTTTGGTCATGGAGGGTCTTCAGATCAATCTCCCTCTGGGTTAAACATTGCATCACCTCGCTCAACTGCCGTCTTACTTCCTGTTCATTCGGTTTTTTGAGTGAATGGGCTTATTAAACTAGCGCGCTTTACCATCAACGATTGCATCACTGCTTACCATCAGGCGGGATTGCGATCAAACACTGGTTTATAATTATTTAAAAAAAAATGGTTGTAAAAATTACAAACAACAAGCAAATATATCTATAACTTCTGGGGCACAGGCTACCTCTGGGTGAGCGTACCATGTGGGCCCAATGCGGGTTGTTGAAATCGTACTCCAATACTTTCACTTTCAAAAGGTTTTCCTTATGCTTCGCGGTCTGCAATCTGTCACTAAAACCACTATTCTATCTTAATACTCACTTCGTAGTCAAAATGCAATGGAATAGGTTTCTTATAAGGCCCATTGTTAGCGACCACGTGTCAGTTCCATAAGTTATTACTGGCAAAACACACGAAGAGTCGAACAGTTTTGTCTTGTGTTATTTTGTCTCCTTCTTATCTTGTGACTCACTTCCAATATTTATGTTCTTCACACTCTAAGAATTTGCGTTCTTCTAACAATCTCCTCTTACTCTGTCGTTCACATACGTCTGACTTTGTTCATTCTTCATTTCATATTCAATTCATTCTTCTCTGAAATGCGCTTCCTCTTGATGTGAGGATGGCCGTTTTCGCAACAATTAGGGTAGAGTTATTGCTACACCTCTCTCCCAAATTTTAGTTTTGTATGTATATATTATAAGTATATATTTGGATAATAGTATGTATATATATTTAGCTTATTTAGGTATTTTTTTAATAGTGTTAAGAGCTATTTTTTCTTTACAATTTTTTTTTCAGCTAAATAAAGCACCTACCATCTTATCTCTTCACCACCTGTGGTTGACTGGTAGAGAATGCCTAAGTCATTAAGTCCGCCTCTGTACATTTCATGTGCGAAAGATTAAATAAATAAATAAATACTGCGATGTTTTCGTCCGAAATGAGATCCTCCGTCTTGATCTCAAAATCCCCACCATCCAGCAGTTCATGAAACGCCTTTCCAAGCGTTTCTTTGACACTGCTGCCAAGCACCGCAATCCTCTTATATCAGCGGCCACCAATTACACTCCCTCCACCATCTTCCGACTTCGCCGCCCTCGGCATGCTCTCTCAGGCCCCGATGACCCCATTACCCTCCTCCAAGAGGCCAATAGGGCCACCAGCACATTACACAAACACAGACCGACCTACCGACCTCGCCGCCGAGGTCGTAATCCCCTCCCCCGTTCCTTGTCCGATGAAGGCCAGCCCGCGCCGCAGCTGAGCCAGTAATATCATAATGTCCCAACAATAACCTCTGAGTTTGTTTCGGCGTTTCTTCTCAGAGCTAGTACTAGGAAACGCCACGGTCATCAAACCATTAAGTATAACTTTCGATCCAGCCATCCCCTGCTGTCCTCTCTAGCGACGCCATAAGCCGAGGTTCGTACCCCACAGGGGGTGCCCTTAGTGCGTAGTCGCCTAATTTTAAGTTAGTTTTAAGTGCCCCTGGCTGGAGGCTTTAATTTTTAATTAAGGCATCCACAGGAAAGTCCGGTTAAGTAGTTACGGCCTCTAATGGCCACCTACGAGATGCCATATCAAAAAAAAAAAATACTGCGATGTTTCGACGATTTGAAGTACCCTCGAAGTACCTAAGGTCAGGGCCTACATAACGTTTGATATAACAAAATTTCTGGTTGATAATATCGTCCTATCGTGATAGATTTTGATGTAATGTAAATGAGATAGGTTCTGGGAGTGAATAAATTGAAATACAAATATGTGAACCGAAAAATTACATTTGAATAAAAGGGTGTATTTCGCAGAAGGGTTCGAATAGTTGAATACATATAAAAGTAGTTTGATGAAAGTTAATTTACATTCCGAATAGTGGTATTCTTGTAGATTTTTGGGAGTATGTAAAGAACGTATCAGTGTAGCTACCATGACTTTACATTACAGACTCGATTGTCGATATCGAGCGCGTTTGACTCATCGATTGGCCCGCTTCAAGGTTGTAAGAACTCTCAACCAATGAGAGCGCCAAATGCGCTCGATATCGACGATCGAGTCTCGTAATGAAAACTCATGATAGTTACACAGGTGGCGTTATAAGTCAATGGGACATAATGGAGGCGTGAGATTTTCAGGAGGGTATTATCACCTTTTTTGAAAACAATACCACTACGCTCTTGTGCCTTGCATAAGGCGTTTCACTTTTGAGGATGACGGTTGCTTAAGCGCTTTAAGTACCAGTTTGCCACCCGCTTTCAGAACCTCATCCATAATTCCATCATCTCCAGCCGCGTCATTCTTGAGCTGCATCAGGGCTTCTTCAAGCCTGACGTCTAGGATAGCGTATCGTTCAACATCTGACTAGCCTTTATCCATTATGTATGTGAGGGTCTGTTTTCAGACTGGAAACAGTTCCTAACATAGCCTTAAGCTTGAGTATAATTTGACAGAATTAAACTAGTATTTTATCTGCTGTCCTTTTCTTAGCGAATTAAAAAGTAAAAGACGCTGTAAAATGTATCCTTGGAGTGTACCGACCGCCTTCAGCTTTTGGGAGTTTAGATTTCCTCGAAATTAAACTTTGGGCAGATCTTGAAACCTAGGCATTGTAGAGGTATGATTTAAAAATGCATTCTAGGCCTATGGTGACCTATCGAGGAGCACAAGTTTCATCAATAAATACAACTAAAGGTCGACATCGAAATTACTAGAACTACGTTTCCTGTGAAGTACCTGTAACTACCTACAAGTTGTAACTGGAAATTAAGCGTTATTATTATTACTTTTAGAGAGATACGAAATATTCGGTTTGGTTTTTTTTTTTATTAGTTATAAACTAGTGCTTGACTGCAATCCCGCCTGATGGTAAGCAGTGATGCAATCGTTGATGGTAAAGCGCACTACCTTATTAAGCCTATTCACTCAAAAAAAACTGAGTGAATAGGAAGGAAGACAGCAGTTGAGCGAGGTGATGCTATGTTTAACCCAACAACACGACCAACGATGCTGCGCCAGAGGATGATCTGGAGACCCTCCACGACCAAACTCCCGACACAACAACATTAGGCACATCGTACCCGGCACACATCGCAACACAACTGCTCAGACCCGTCCTTCGTACGGCTTCACCAGACATCATGCCGGAACACGACGAATCGCTTGGCGGCAAGACTTTGTCTGGTGGGTGGTAACTTATGCCGGCGGCTGATGTTGTTGCCTACCACCGAGAAGAGCTTGCATATATAAAGCGGCGGGACTCGGCGGATGAGTTAGTCTGCATTGGACTATCGAAACAAAACAAGCGATAAGTAAGAAGCGATAATCGAGAACATCTACAGCAGTAACTGCTGTGGTATTTTTACGTATCGCCTACTATCGACTGTACCATCGTTGTCAATAAGCTTTTGCAAACCTTAACTTATTTTAATACCCCTAGCCCGTAACATTATATAAAATCCCTTTCATCAGAATCAAGCTCACATATAATACAACCTTTCAATTCAGAATTTAGATTAAAAATCCTTTACAACGATACTTCTTTGAACATTAAAAGGTATTTTGATAAAATACGAACCTGTAAGTCTTTATACAAAAAAGGTCGTCTTAGAAGAAATACCAAAAAATTATTATACCCAATAATAGGGCTGTTGCGTACGCCATTTTGATGACACACATCTACTTATTTTTAGCTTGGCACGGTAATTTGTCCCGACAGATTTGATGGCGTGGTCCTAATTTTGGAGGGAAATGACGTTATTTTTTAGAATTATGCCTTACTTCTTGCTATTATAAAGCAAAACTTGATATCAAGGACTAAGAAATGATTCAAATCCTAGATTATTTGTTGCTTACCGATGAAAATTTCCTACACCACACTCTCGCAATAAGACATTTCATTTCATTATTTGTTGCTAATTTTACTTTTATTTTGTATGGAGTTTTCAATGTAACCTTCAGCCACCTTGCTGGATTTCCACCCACCGTGCCTTTTTATAGTGGTTAAGTTAGCCCCAGCATCGGCTAAAAGTCGATGCTCTCCTGAAGCAATGACCTGTGTACAATTCCGGGTTTGCTAACTTTAAATAACTTGCGATTTGCTTCGGCATACTTCTGAAGCTATTTTTTCCAATAACTTGTTTGTAGCATTTGCCTTGGTGGTACTTCAAAAAAAAATCGGTGGGTGTTTACATTTTCAGGTCGAAGATTTCTGTATTTTTATACAAATTCAGAGAATTCTTGAGGAACTACAAATGTTCGGTCAATTTTAGTTTTTGTGTTCGGTAGTTTAATTACTAACAGCTGACCCTGTTGTTCTATGTTCTCTATTGTTAAATTTGTTAATTCAACACCTCGGCATGCGCCAGTTATACCGAAGATAAGAACCACCTAAAACAAGCGAAATATAAAAATAATTTAGTATGTTTAATAGGATTGTAAGAATTTAAAAGATAAATGATAAAGTATTCCATTATTTGATTTTTTATTTTACGTACCTTAACAGCTAAATATGTCTAAGTATGTCATTCATTTATGAATGTTTTCACGTCTTGCGCTGTAAAAATCTTTGACGTTTTGCTTTTGTGTCCAGCTGATTGTCTTTTTAGAAAAGCTGATAATTTTGAAAAGTTCTTGATATTGATGTCGTGTTTAGTACTCATAGTTGCTTTTAACATTGAATAAATGCACCACAAACTAGATGGCTGCAGCTTTTTTGATAGCTCACTAAAGTATGTTAAGAATACAGTCTCAGAAAGAGACTTTACTCGTTTTTCTTTTCGCCACTTCATGAACTCGTCGTAAGTTTTCAAATATCTCTCTTTAGAATTTTCAGGCAAAATATTGTTAATTGGTGCTTCAGCTTCCATTTTTATTGAATCGGGAGTGCAGCTCATATCTTCATCACTTGCAGAACTCATGTTTTTTTCCTAATTTACACGTAATTATTTAAAAAAACCCTTTAATGTAAAAGTTTTCTATTCCCGCCTTTTTTCATCTGTTTTTGTAATTATTTTTTCAAAAACAAAATTGAGCTTCGCCGTTCGATATTTAAAATTGATGTCTGGTACCCTTTTTTTTTTGGTTCAATTCTTTCCGTTCTTCTGAACGGAAAAGGCAAAGGCATAGTACGCCATACAGCCTAGTCTTCAGTAACTATATTCTTGAGTAAACTTCTATCCTAACTTATCCTAATTAATCCTAACTTATCCTAGCTTATCCCAAACTTATCCTAACTAATCTAACTCCTTTCGTTTCCCGCGTTTGGACGATAAGGAGCTGTTTAGCGTAAAGACATGATGCGGCCACTATGCTACAATATTTCACTGTTCTTTTTGAATTATTCACTGAATGCACTTTTTACTACATAAATCACGCGTTTTTATTTAGTAAACGACACTATAAATAATTTTAAAAGTCCAATGAAAAATGAGCGTGACACTCATCTTGACATTCCCGCCAAACCTCCTGTCTGGTACCCATACGAAGACATGGCTGACTAGCGAAGCGACCTCTTTTGTTTGGGCTGAATGTATGAGATGTCTATTGCTAGTATGATGGTTAGATGTACGCGAACTTTTTGAAAGAGTGAAGAGTTTTTTTTAATTACTTACCGCCCTAGGGCTTTTCTAGTTACATTATTACCCTAGGGCGTTAATTGGTCACTTACAAGCCCAAAGTGGGGGTAATAAGGACCCACTTACCGAATATGAGAGATGTAAAAACTATTTAAAGGCCAAACTTTGCAAAAAGGGGTATTATAAAATCAAAGATTATTTACAAGACAATAAAGCTTGGGACTGAGCTGCTCGCTCTGCTAAGCATTGTTATTAAGCAATATGTGTAATTATGCTACAATTATGACATTTTAAACACTGTTCCTTTTTTAATCACGTAAGTTATTGTAAACATTTTCATTTTTAATGTCTGGACTCTAGAAAAAACGATGATCCCTGAGTTTGTTTCGGCTATTTCTTCTCAGAGTTAGTCAGTTAGGAAATGCCGGCTCCATCTAGTTTAAAAAAATATGATGTGTAAAAGTGATCAGTGATCCTATTTAGTTGATAAATGATTTCATTTCATTAAAAATACTTAGAAAGAAAAACATTCAAATTAAATATAATTAGTTCCTAGATGTCACTTTAGCGGGATACTACCATCCGTTGTCATTTTTAATTGGCATTACATTACAAGGCAAAGCAATTCATAAAACAGCATCAATCAAGCGGACGGTCCTCAAGATTGAATAGCTTTTCTCGTCCAAATAAAATCGCTGAAAGCGTTGGATTATACAAAATAAAACAGACAAAGTACTACTCTTAAGAAAACACGATTTACTAGTCCGCTTAATTAAATTTAAGTGAGATTTCTTCCCTAAAAGGGAAAAAACTTCAATTTGCAATTTTATTTGTGTTTGAAACAAGTTTTAAGTTAATTATAGTTAACGCTTAAGTGATTTAATTTTTGTTATGAATTTAATAGACCATGTTGTTCTTTGAAGTTTTTCTTAAGAATTTTTTTTTTTTTTTTTATTAATTATAAACTAGTGCTTGACTGCAATCCCGCCTGATGGTAAGCAGTGATTCAATCGTTGATGGTAAAGCGCACTAGTTTATTAAGCCTATTCACTTAAAAAACAAATGAATAGGAAGGATGACCGCAGTTGAGCGAGGTGATGCAATGTTAAACCCAAGACCAACACGACCAAACGAAGCTGCGCTAGAGGGAGATTGATCTGGAGACTCCACGACCAAACTCCCGACACAACAACATTTGACGCATCGTACCCGCCACACATCGCAACACAACTGCTCAGACCCGTCCTCCGTACGGCTTCACCAGACATCATGCCGGAACACGACGAATCGCTTGGCGGCAGGGCTTTGTCTGGTGGGTGGTAACTTCTGCCGGCAGCCGATGTTATGGCCTACCACCGAGAAAATAGAAACTTAGTATCTGATTAGTGTGAAGATTAAGGACCCCAAGTGGGTTTCATTTTAAAAGTTCAACCACATTCATCGCGTCGTGTACTTTTTCAGATTTTATAGAACATAAGTATGTCATAATGGATTAGCCCATATCCTTTTTAATGTTTAAGATTAGAGTGCATACAAAGGACAAAAAACGTTTTAATGTAATTTTTTTTTTACATATTATAAACCAGCGCTTGACCGCAATCCTGCCTGATGGTAAGCAGTGACGCAATCGTTGATGGTAAAGCGCACTAGTTTATTAAGAGCCTATTCACTCTAGCCTTGAAGACACTCAAATTGTAGTCCAACGGAAACACCGCCGCTGGCAAATTGTTCCAGTCCCTCGATGTACGCGGTATAAAGGAGGAGGCGAAACGCTTCGTCCGGATCGTAGTGGTGTTAACAGCGTAAGGGTGGAAACCAGCCGTACGACGGGTCGTCCGCTGGTGGAACGGAGATGGGGGAATTAAATCATGCAATTCCCTCGCACACTCCCCGAAATGCATCCTATAGAACACCGAAAGGCTGGCTACTCTACGCCTGTGCTCTAGGCTTTGGAGACCAACTCGAGTTAGATCATGGTCACCAATCAGCCTCTTTGCAGCTTAGAATGTCCTCCCATACCTATTAATACTGTGATTTGAAAACATTGTAAAAGCCAATTATTTTTGACGTAGCCTTGGATTTTCTTGACAATTCTTCTTCATCGGAAACTACCAATGGGAGCCATGGAAAACCTCCTGCTCCTGCTGCTTTATGTAGTTTTATGTGACATAAATTATTTTGAATCTGAATGCTATAAAACAATAAATAGGTGACTTAATAAAATATAGTTATTAAAAAAAAGAAAAAAATATATATAATATGTAAAGAAAACCCTGTCCGATCCGTGAAGGTATTGTTAGGTATCGATTACTGATTCTACTAATGCCCACAAAGACAGGCTAAACTTAAAATAAAAATCCTCCTAAAAAAATAAATATTATTTCGCAAAAAGAGGTAACTTAATACATGTGCGCTAAGCAACCCCTTCCGCGGGCGGTGGGGGGTAGGGCACGCGGCACCTGTGACGTGGTCGCGCCGCTATTCGCTTATAATAATACCGGTGTTGTCACTTTTTTAAAAATTACAAAATTTCGGGAAAATTGGAATTAAGTCTCGGGAAAAAAGGATTATTTCAAAATTTATTGGTATTGTTACTATGATGATTATATAAAATTTTATATCATATTTGGTCAAGTGATTACCTAAACTTTATTATCCTTATGGGTCGGACAGGGTTTTCTTTACATATTGTATATTGCATTATTTCCACGTACATTTCCCTTCACCACATTCACAATGTAAATAGGCTCAATATTTTATAACTCCAAAAGGAATTATTCATCGCTTTCATACATTACAAAATATATTCTTCTCAAGATTAAACATAATTCACTAAAATATGCGAGTTTAAATGTAACTTTGTTATTAAATTACAACTTGGTTCCGTTGATTAGCGCATTCTTCGGTGTGCGTTCGCTCTAATTGTTTCACTGAAACTTGTGTCAGCTGGAGTGTAGATCACCGCACGTCGGCGTGGCGGAAGTGAGGAAGTAATATCCCTCTCTTTCTAGCGCGCGGCGAAAGTATATGCCTGCTCCTGCTGTCCCATTTAAGTAGCGCAAGGCGCTTACGCGGGTGTATGTTTTTTTATCTAGTATACTAATTTATATAAAGCTGAAGAATTTGTTTGTTTGTTTGAACGCGCTAATCTCAGGAACTACTGGCTCGATTTGAAAAATTATTTTTGTGTTGGATAGCAAGAATGTAATCCAGGAAGGCTTTAGGCTATATAACATCACGCTGTGCCTAATAGGAGCTGAGCATAACTACACGCGCCCGAAGTCGCTGGCGGCCGCTAGTGTTATATTTTAAATTGTCATGTTAGTGTAAGATAGCGTAATCAATGATATTGTGTGTTACAACATAAATGATAGTACTTTTATCCATACTAATATTATAAATGCGAAAGTAACTCTGTCTGTCTGTCTATCTGTCTGTCTGTCCGTCTGTCTGTCTGTTACGCTTTCCCGCTTAAACCTCTCAACCGATTTTGATGAAATTTGGCACAAACAATCTTTAGACTCTGAGAAAGAACATAGGCTACCTTTTATCCCGGAAAAAATTGATGTTCCCGAGGGTAAACTAAAAAGCCCGATATAACCGAACTCCACGCGGGCGAAGCCGCGGGCGGAAAGCTAGTACTAAATAAAACAAATCGTGTGAAATTATTCACAAACCACAAAAAAAAATTCAATCGTTCGTAGGTAATCTGCTAAATTCCACCGCACACTGCACACTGTATCGGAGAACAGATTCAGTTATCCCATAGTTCGCAGTTAACAACGCATCTATGTTAAAAGTGCGTGACAGAAAAAAAAGTACAAGGCAAACGCACTATCGAAGAAGTAGAAGAAGACCTGAAGCATACATTCTATTCTATTCGGACATTTTTATTTCCACAAAAATAACACCGTTACTGAATCCTCGCCTTAACGCCGATCACTTAATAGGCGTTACCGTTTCACGCACCTCCGGGATTACCCGAGAACGGCTGAATATATGACACTGTGGATTCACAAAATACACGGTGATATTTCACCGCTGTGAAACATGTTGGATCCGGCAAGATTATAAAGGTTTTAGCAGAGTATTTGCAACATCTGGAACATTTATTTTAGCAGGTAATTTTTTATTACCGTTTTGGTAGGAATTACAGTTATTTTTACATTAAATAGGATATTTTTCCTCCTTCTTCCTTTTTCCTCTCCCTACCTTCACTTCTATACAATATGTAAAGAAAACCCTGTCCGATCCATAAGGATAATAAAGGTTAGGTAAACACTTGACCAAATATAATATAAAATTTTACGTAATCATCATAGTAACGATACTAATGAATTTTGAAATAAGTAATCTTTTTTTCCCGCGAATTAATTCCAACTTCCCCAAAATTTCGTAATTTAAAAAAAAGTGACAACACCGGTATTATTATGAGCGAATAGCAACGCGACCACTTGCCGCGTGCCCTGCCCCCCGCCGCCCGCGGAAGGGTTGCTTACCGCACATGTATTAAGTTACCTCTTTTTGCGAAATAATATTTATTTTTCTAGGGGGATTTTTTTTTTAAAGTTTACCCCGCTTTGTATCCATTAGTAAAATCAGTTATCGATACCTAGCAATACCTTCACGGATCGGACAGGGATTTCTATACATATTGTATATATTTGCCTTCTGTTGCTTGAGTATACATAATCAGCCTATGATGTTCCCACTCCTGGGGACTCCTCTCGGTGAGTGGGAGGGGGCCGTAATCTATTAATCGGGCCCAGTACGGGTTGGTAGATGTCATACATATATCTACGAAATTTTGGCCCTAGGAGATGCTATTTTCCATACGGTGTTTTCCTCTGCTGTTTTGGGAGCGGTGGTGATGAAATAATTTTCACAAAGTAAAGTCCTTGTGAGGCCCATTGAATGGGTCTCATACGAAGGCTCAGAGTCACACAAAGGGCAATGGAAAGAGCTATGCTAGGAGTTTCTCTACGTGATCGAATCAGAAATGAGGAGATCCGCAGAAGAACCAAAGTCACCGACATAGCTCTGCGAGTCGCTAAACTTAAGTGGCAGTGGGCAGGGCACATTGCTCGTAGAACCGATGGCCGATGGGGCAGTAAGGTTCTGGAGTGGCGGCCGCGTACTGGAAGACGCAGCGTAGGGAGGCCTCCAACAAGGTGGACCGATGACCTGGTGAAGGTCGCGGGAAGCCGATGGATGCGGACAGCACAAGACGGGTCAGCGTGGAAAGCCTTGGGGGAGGCCTTTGTCCAGCAGTGGGCATCTATAGGCTGAAGAAGAAGAAGAAGAAAGCCCCTGTTGGAGTTCAAATCTACGACCTACAACTCGTAAAGGGCGGTCTATACCACGAGGCCACTGCTGCTCTTGAGCTGCTTGAGCATAATACATAACATTATGCCACGAAGGGTGTTGCGAAAATATATCTTTTTTCCAGATGGGAAATCATCAAATAACCTCACCCGCTCTGGGCGGAGCGGAAGGGCGTGTCAGACTTTTACTGACTAAAACCCACTCGTGTTCCTTCACTTGCCTGTGCGCCAGGGCCACGGTTTCTCTTTTGACCAACCCACAAACTGACCCCGGCATCGATCTTCGTGGACCCCGTCACGATGTGCTGACATCTCTTTGAGGCGCGCGTGAAACACAACGCGTCATCGACCCGGGCCTGGTCCTTAATTTAGAGGATGAGTAGCTGACCACTGATCAGGACAGTGTATTGTAACAGTTTCCTCACCGCTGGGAACTTCAGACCACTGTCTGGTGAAGTCTGTGTCGTCCTTCTCCCCACCAGAACACGACTCTCGTGGTGAACGGCGATTGTGGCGATACAGGTCAGCGGATTGGGATGAGATGCGCCACTTCTTTGCGTCTTATCCTTGGCAGCAGGTTTGCTTCTCTTCTGACAATCCGTCGAGCTGTGCGGACGTTATAACCGATGTGGTGCGTCAAGCTATGGAGTATTTTATCCTGAATATTCAATGACGTGCCCGTCGGTGGCTCGGCTCGCCCATGGTTCAATACCGATTGTGTCCAAGCTGAACAGCGTCAGCACACGGCATTTCTCACCTGGGTTGACGCTCGTGACCGCGGAGCTCCGGATCTAAGCTCAAAGAAAAGAGCCTTTAACCGTGCTGCCAAGTCCTACAAGAAGGCGCTCAAGAAGGCTCGCTTCGACCGCATCACCCATATCGGCAACAAGTTATCTGCGCAGCCATCCGGTAGCAGATCTTTTTGGTCCCTTGCCAAATCGGTTGAGGCAACTTCTGTCGGCCCTCACTGCCTCCGCTGGTTAGGCCTGATGGAACACTGGCTCATACGGCGAGAGAGAAAGCAGGTCTCTTTGCTTCTCTCTTTGCCCATAATTCGCGTCTTGATACTGGCAGTGCTACTTCACCTAATTTACCTCATTGCGGAGCCTCAATGCCTGAGGTTCGCATTAGGAACAAGGAGGTTCTGAGAGTACTGTGTCGTCTGGACGTGAATAAGGCTAGTGGTCCGGATGGTATACCAGCGATTGTTCTTAAAGCTTGTGCGCCTGAGTTGTCTCCTGTATTAACCCGCTTGTATCGCCTCTCATTTAGGACTGGTATTGTGCCCAAGTCCTGGAAGCTTGATAGCGTGCAGCCCGTGCCCAAGAAGGGTAGTCGTGCCGATCCTGCCAACTATCGGCCGATTTCGATCACCTCCATACTTTGCAAAATTATGGAGCGTGTATTGAACTCGCGCCTCTTGGCATACCTGGAAGGTAACGATCTCCTCAGTGACCGACAGTACGGGTTTCGCCGCAATCGGTCAGCTGGGGACCTACTAGTGTATGCCACTCACTTGTGGGGCGAGGCCCTCGAGAAGAATGGGGAAGCGATTGCTGTTTCCCTTGATGTCTCGAAGGCCTTCGACCGGGTATGGCACGCTGGCCTTTTGAGTAAGCTTCCAGCGTACGGCATTTCCCCTAGCCTGACTGGCTGGGTAAAAGACTTCCTGACTGAACGGTCCCTCCGAGTTGTTGTCGATGGATGCTCTTCTGAGCCCATGTCAACTAATGCCGGTGTTCCTCAGGGGTCTGTTCTCTCTGCAACTCTGTTCCTGCTGCATATTAAAGATCTGCTGATGCCTGGTATCTATGGGTATGCAGATGACAGCACAGTTGTAGAGAGATACCTGCCGGGTGCTCGGGCTAGTAGGGAATCAATCCGGTCCGAAAGAGAGGCCATGGTTGAGCGAACGAGTGTTGGCGCTGCAGGCAGTCTCCGAATGGGGCAATGCCAATCTTGTAGCATTCAATGCCGCCAAAACACAGGCGTGTCTTTTCACCGCCAAAAGGAGCCCGTTCACCTTGGCTCCTACTTTTCGGAATGTGTCCTTGGAGTGTTCCGACCGCCTTCAGCTTTTGGGAGTTGAGATTTCCTCGGACCTTAACTTTGGGCGGTTCATTGAGTTCAAGGCTAAGGTGGCTGCCAGGAAACTTGGCGTTATCGCAAAGGTCCGGCAGTACTTCACACCCTGGGCAGCTTCTAATGTTATACAAAGCACAGGTCCGTTCGTGTGTGGAGTACTGCAGCCACATTTGGGCTGGTGCTGCCAAGTGTCACCTGGCCACTTTGGATTCAGTGGAGAGACGTGCAAAGAGGCTGATTGGTGACCCTGATCTAACTCGAGTTGGTCTCCAAAGCCTAGAGCACAGGCGCAGAGTAGCCAGCCTTTCGGTGTTCTATAAGATGCATTTCGGGGAGTGTGCGATGGAATTGCATGTTTTAATTCCCCCATCTCCGTTCCACCAGCGGACGACCCGTCGTACGGCTGGTTTCCACCCTTACGTTGTTAACACCACTACGATCCGGACGAAGCGTTTCGCCTCCTCCTTTATACTCGAGGGACTGGAATAATTTGCCAGCGGCGGTGTTTCCGTCGGACTACAATTTGAGTGTCTTCAAGGCTAGAGTGAATAGGCTCTTAATAAACTAGTGCGCTTTACCATCAACGATTGCGTCACTGCTTACCATCAGGCAGGATTGCGGTCAAGCGCTGGTTTATAATATATATAAAAAAAAAAACCGATCACATTTGAGTAATAGTCGTCTGAACATCGCGGTAAAAATGGGTTATTTTTTGGGATTTTAAAACATCATATTTCTTTTATTAATTAGGTTTTCGAAAAACAAACAAATAATAAGGGCACGTTTAATCAAGGTGTGAAATTGTAGAAAAACAATCATTGCTCTAAAAGCGTTATCCACGGAGAAAACAGAGGAATACGTTTGTATGGAGAAAACGCCACTAGCGCTGCCCACTGCTTGCTTGCAAAGATGTACTTAAATACTAAATTCTAGTCCTATCTCTTATCTACATAACTAGCTGTGCTCCGCGGTTTCACCCGCATTCCTTTCGATCCCATGGGAATATCTGGATAAAAGTATCTTACAGTTCGCATGTAGTAAGGGGGAGGGGGGAAATTATACGTTTAGGTATAAGTTCCTTGGTAGGGGGTAAGTCGATACCTACTTTCAAATTACAATAACAAATTTATTATTATAGCCTTGAAGTAGACGTTATATATTAACGAAGATGTAATCATTATGTTTTGACGTATGTGCGTTTGTTAAGTCAACCAACCGGTACTTGCTGTTAAATATGTAATTCATGTGTGTAATTCACACATGGTAGAAGTGAAATTTAAAAAAAAATTTGGTTGCAAGATAATGAGACAAATGTAAGAGACGCTGTATAATGCTACCTATCTCATTCTCTCCCACGTTAAATCTTATGAACATACAATATGTAAAGAAAACCCTGTCCGATCCGTGAAGGTATTGTTAGGTATCGATAACTGATTCTACTAATGCCTACAAAGCCGGGCTATACTTAAAAAAAAATCCCCCTAAAAAAATTAATATTATTTCGTAAAAAAAGGTAACTTAAAACATTCACTAGTATTGTTACTATGATAATTATGTAAAATTTCATATGTTATTTGGTCATGTGTTTACCTAACCCTTACTATCCTTACGGGTCGGACAGGGTTTTCTTAACATATTGTATATGTCTGTCTCTTTTTACTGTACGTTTTTCGTTTCCTCGAAGCACAGCAATGGTAAAAAAGTTCGTCAAAAAAAAAATAAACAAAAGAAACTCCTAACAAGTCGTTATTCCGTTTCAGTGATTTTCCAAACGATTGGAACCCCGTTTTAAAACAGGTGAAATATAACGTGATTTAGAGAAAACGGCTGATTTCTGCTCAGCTATTTGCCATTGTCTCGAAGTAATTTTTATCTTACCAGGTCAACTGTCATGTAACATTGTCGATTATGGTAATGCGACATGATTTGGTTTCAACAATATGGAAATTTGACACGACCTAATTTCAAGATTCGTGAAGATTTTATTTATTGATATTTGGCTTTTTGTAGTACATAATCCAAACAACTTATTGTAAACTAGCGACCCGCCCCGCATTCGCACGTGGACGAATGATATAGGTAACTAAGCCTTTCTCAAGAAACGGTGGCCCTTCAATAAAAATAATGTCAACTGTGCCGCCCATCAGCCAGTATCTGACTCTGCAAGATACATCGATCTTATTGTCCATGGATAGTCAGTTCCACCACATTCAAACAGAATGAAAGCCTACTGAGGTAGGAAGTTTGTTCGAAATAATGATCCCCCGCTCCGGCCCACTCACTCCGCGGTTTAGGCAGAGAAACACTCAAGTAGCAGGCGGCCGGCAGGGGCGCGAGCGGCACGCGGAATTTTTCTGGTGTTTAGTTTTGAATAAATCGTGATATCTCCTGAATGAAACGACCTATTCCAATAATTCAAAAAGAGATCTGATGCTACTAAAATTACCATTGATATGACGTAATTTATTTGGATAAGGATTAATAATAAGGAACAAATAGAGGGCTCTGATTTCGACTGGCATTTTAATTAACTTTTCAAACATAAAAAAGTAGTTATAATGAAGAAACTATAGTAGGTAGACATATGGTGTCGTTGACTTTTTTGTAGGCATTTTTAAAGGTCTATAATACTATAGTACAGTATTTTGATCTATCTCAGGGTTCAACCAACGTTTGCAATGTAAGCTCAAAAAAATGGGTTTATTTTGTGACATGTGTTAGAAACCTCAAAAATGATCAGTGTTTCTCTTGTATATTATGCATGTTATATACAGTATGTTAACTAACAGAGGGCGTTCCCGTTAACCCGAAATAGCATAGCAATAGCATACATACATGCTAAAAAAAATATTTCCATTCGAAAACAAAATGTTTTAAAATTTTTTCCAATATGAAAATATTCAATAAAAATTTTAAATTGACATGTAAAAGAAACACACTGTACACGCAAACATGAAAGACGGCAACGTCGCAATTTATTTACACATGACGACTACTATTTTGATTTAAAACAGGAGGTTTCAAATTTATTTCCAATTAGAATTTTTTTTTATTCGGATTTTTTTATGCTTATTTTTCTATGCTGATAATTTTATTTTAATCTATTAATGATATATATTAACGAGTTTAAGGGAACGCCCTCTGTTATTTAACATACTGTATATAAAAATACAAAAACCTTCCTCTTGAATCACCCTGTCTATTAAAACAAACCCTATCAAAATCCGTTGCGTAGTTTTAAGAGTGAATCATACAAAGCGACTTAAGGAAAGTAAAAGTGATTTTGTTTTATAATATGTAGTAATGATACAATACACAAGTTTAGCTGTTCCTTCTTCTTCTTCAGCCTACAGAGGTCCTCTGCTGGACAAAAGCCTCCTCCAGTGCTTTCATTGTATTGGTTGGGGTTGCCATAATCCCTACGCTTGCCAGGCGAGTTGGAGATCGCAGTAGTTTGATATTCCATAGAACAAGTGCTGCTGCCCGCTTCCCTGCTGAGAGTTCCCTTAGTCGGCTCTTACGATACCTACGAGAGGATATGGGTTGGTACTATTCTAAGCACGGTACCACACAGTTGCCTAAGCCCGGTACCAGTTGTTCCTTAATGTCACACTTTCGAAGTAGCATCGTGTCTTAGATATATCACGTTCCGCCAGTTGGTAAGTTGTTCTACAGAAATACGGTGGCCCCTGATGCACAGGCAAATGAAGGAACACGGGTGGGTTTTAGTCAGTAAAAGTCTGACACGCTTCGCTTTGCCCAGAGCGGGGAAAAAGAATATAACATCGTCGATGTAAGATATTATCGAAGAACAGCGTACCGGAGTAGAAAATGTGGAAATTTATTCATGTTGGACTATCATTGTTGTGGAAGTCCCATTGTTTCCTAGGTAAGTCATGTCAAAATATAGTAGTGTCATGTCGGACTTACGGTGTTATAAGAAGACATATTGTAGTGTTACGGTTTGTCGAAATTTGAGTGAGTCGCCATTATTAACTTTTTGAATACCTTCATCATCATCTTCAACCTTTTTATTGTCCCACTGCTGGGCACGGGTCTCCTCTCATACACAGAAGGATTGAGCGTAATTACCACGCTTGCTCAATGCGGGTTGGCGATTTCAGACTTAAAGTCCAGGTTTATTTTTTTATTTTTTTTTTAAATTATAAACCAGCGCTTGACCGCAATCCTGCCTGATGGTAAGCAGTGACGCAATCGTTGATGGTAAAGCGCACTAGTTTATTAAGAGCCTATTCACTCTAGCCTTGAAGACACTCAAATTGTAGTCCGACGGAAACACCGTCGTGGGCAAATTGTTCCAGTCCCTCGATGTACGCGGTATAAAGGAGGAGGCGAAGCGCTTCGTCCGGATCGTAATGGTGTTAACAACGTAAGGGTGGAAACCAGCCGTACGACGGGTCGTCCGCTGGTGGAACGGAGATGGGGGAATTAAATCATGCAATTCCCTCGCACACTCCCCGAAATGCATCCTATAGAACACCGAAAGGCTGGCTACTCTACGCCTGTGCTCTTTGGTGAATTGGTGACTTGCTCGCTTTGGAGACCAACTCGAGTTAGATCAGGGTCACCAATCAGCCTCTTTGCACGTCTCTCCACTGAATCCAAACTGGCCAGGTGACACTTGGCAGCACCAGCCCAAATGTGGCCTCAAGATGTTTTCCTTCATCTTTTAATCAGTCATTGATGTCCAAGATATACTTAGAAAGTACATAGTTGGATACCTTCATTACAAACAATTAAAAAGAGTTTTGTTTCGAGTAAATCTTCGTTCCAGATATATTAATCTTCTAGACCGTATTTTGGACATGGCGCGGGAGAAATTCGCAATAAGAAGTGTACTATAAATATAAAACCCAGATTCATAGGTGTACTAATCTCTGTAACTTAACTTATACTAATTTAATTATTTTCCTGCCTGGTCCTAATTCCATTTTCATTGGGCTCTCTTTGTATCATCATCATCATCATCATCTCAGCGTTTATGCCGGTTGCATCCGCGGCTTTCGCGTTGGAGCCCGGGGTCCGCTTAATTGGGCTCTCTTTGTATATAGTGTAATATGTGACGCATCTTCTCTCAACCATTTCTTATTTTTTTGTATTTTTGTCTCTTTTTGCGTCATGCTTACCGCGAATAACCGTTTTTTTTTTTCTCATTTAATCTTTTCTTTTCTTGCCCACTGTCTTATAACATTTTTGTCAAAGCTTACAAAATTCTTAGATTTCATTCTAGGCTTATTATGTTATATACAATCGACTCTTTTAGTACTTAATAAAATATACTTCTGACATAGTTTGTACGGTAGAATGGTGAAAAATTCAAAATTATTCCTTGGTTTAAATTATCCGGAAAAATCAGCCGTAAGCGGCGAATTTTCAGAAATCCTTCCTTAGTAAGTACTAATACGAAATTTCAAGTGGTTTAGTCTATGTTTAGTAGTCATATCATTGGCGGACAATGCTCTCTGCCTCTGGTATGTGAATAAATTCTTCTTCTCGTCTTTACGTCGAAGTAAAGCCATCGATCAGCATATTAATGTTCATTGCAAACCTTGTGTGAGTGAGATTGTAAACTCCGTACATTAGCATTCAGCCAGCCACATCTGTCTTTTTGAGCACAGGTGGGTTGAAATCTCCGATTAATCTTAAATAATCCCCGAGCTACGTCTTACATATCCCTAAAAAAGATTTCGGGGGACCACCCGTCACGAATTTTCGAGTAAAAGAAATAAAATCTATACTAATATATAAAGCTGAAGAGTTTGTTTGTTTGTTTGTGCGCGCTAATCTCAGGAACTACTGGTCCGATTTGAAAAATTCTTTTTGCGTTGGATAGCCTATTAATCCAGGAAGGCTTTAGGCTATATAACATCCCGCTATGGCCAATAGGAGCAGAGCAGTAACAAAAAATGTTGCGAAAACGGGAGCTAACGCAGCCGTACATATTGCCAATAGGAGCTGAGCATGACTAATTCCACGCGAACGAAGTCGCTGGCGGCCGCTAGTTTTTGATAAACTTGTAAATGTAACAATCTGTATGTTTGTAAGTGTGTGAGTTAAAAAGTAAGTATTCTTAGTATGTCTTGGACATCATATACTGATTACAAAGTGAAGGAAAACATCTTGAGGAAACCTGGACTAAAGTTTGAAATCACCAACTCCCATTGAGCAAGTTTGGTGATTATTCTCAATCCTTCTCTGTATGAGAGGAGACTTGTGCCCAGCAGTGGGACGATAAAAAGGTTGATGATGATGTATGCGAAATTTTAAGCATTATAAAAACCTAGGGATAACATTGAAAAGGTGTGACGCAAACCAGCGTGATAATTGCGTAACAATTTAATAATATGAAAAAGAGAGAAGTGGTGGCCGTAGATTCAAACCTCATCAGGCGCTTTACTCTGTGTGAAATATTTCATCACCACTGCCCTCAAATAAATATAGTTTAAAAAACTAAAACAACAAAAAAGCGTGAGGCCCTGTGTGCTATAATTTTTGTATATTAGGCGCCTCACGCTTTTTTTAAAATTATTTTTAACTTTTTAGTTTGATATTCTTTAAAAGCATGTTTGTTTTAGTTTTTTAAACTTTATTTATTTCCAACTTTTTAGTTCGATATTCTTTAAAAAAAAACGAACGAACGAACGTATTGAAAACAAAAAAGTAAGCAAGCAAGCAAACAAACAAGCAAACATATAAGCGAAAAAAACTAAAAAAAGACCTGCTTAAGCGCCTCACGCTTTTTTTAAAAATTATTTTTAGCTTTTTAGTTTAATTTTTAAAAGCATGGTTTTTTAGATTTTTAAACTCTTTTTAGTTCAGTATTCATTTAAAAAAAAAAAAAAACCAGCGAACGAACGTACTGAAAACGGTGGGACATTTTACAGTAATGCTCACTCTTAGTGCAAAGAGTTAGAGACGGACAAACAAACAAGCAAACAGACATACAAGTGAAGCTAATAAAAAGCATGTAAAAAGACGAAGGAAATCATCGTGAGGAAACCGGCATGTCCTAGAGACATAACTTCAGGCGACATCTACCAACCCGCACTGGGCCCGCGTGGTAGATTACGGCCCACTCCCTCTCACCGAGAGGAGGCATGTGTCCCACGGGTGGGAACATTATAGCCTGATTATGTTATGTTAGCTATTAGGTTTCATTTTGATAATTTATTGCTATATTGACGTTATTAAGCAGACACATTTTTCGAAGATATGGAGCAAAGGATTAGCAATATGATTACTGTATTGTCCTGCCTATTGGAGTATTTTACGGCTCACCAACACCACAACACGCATACAATCAGACCGCACAACCGCTTCGCTCGGCTGCCGGAACTCGACTGACTCGTGTAGCGGCGCATGAGACAACCAACAGTTTAGTCAATATAATTATTTATTTTATTTATTTATTTAGGACAACCAACAAATCTTACACTAGTAACATTTATATATTACAATAATATAAAATATACGATCAAATGAACTTCCCAAGTGAAGTTCGATCATTATTATATGAATCGCTTCATTTGAAGATAATATTTACAATGTAGTATCCTAATTCTACAGGTGATTTTGCACGCTTTTAAAGACACTCAATTGACGAATGTCAGATTTTAAAAACACCTTCCGTTTTTTTTTTTTTTTCACTACCGACCCGTTGGCGGTCGGTCCGTTCGCTCTGAGCTCATTATTTTTAGAGTAAAAACTAACAAAAACTTTTTATCATGGGTCCTAGGGTGGGTGGGTGATTAATTATCTTCAAATGAAGCGATTCATATAATAATGATCGAACTTCACTTGGGAAGTTCATTTGATCGTATATTATATTTCATCGCTTCATTTTTCAGATAATATTTACAATGTAGCTGTTTAGAGATAAAAGTTTTTGATAGTTATTTGAAATTTCGTCACATAAACAAAATCTGATCTTTAAAAGTTTAAATACAAGATCATAGCAATTATATCCATTCTAGCTAATTAAATTCACTATGAACGATTGGATGCAAGGAAGACAGAGGTCACAAAGTTTCCGTCTTCAGTAATTGCTCTGTTATAAAATCTCGCACAAGAATTTGACAAAGGAGTCCAACCAGTAACATTACGTATGTCATCGACACAGACCTGCGCGCCGAGCGGCGGAGGTTGCGGCGTGTCGCGTGCTGTGCGCGCTGAATGTCGCGGTGTCCACACCACTCTCCGTTATCACTAGTTTTATCCAACGACTGATGGATTGCAAGGTAGCAGGTTTGTTAGGGGCCTTATTAAGTTAAAAACAGTTTACCTCGATTGTGGGCTCTCATTTTTCCCTGTCATGGAAATATAGTCTCTTAATACTGTGGCTGGACAGATATTTAAGTTTTCTCGAAAGAATGGCAATGAGAGAACAGGTTGGTCGCGACTAGGGACCGAAGTTTTATTTACGTCTGATCATAATTTTTGCATGATTTGTCGAAAATGATATTGTTTTAAAGTTTAATTAATGACAATGTTTGGACTCCATGAGCAGTGCATAAGGCTAACAAAATAATTAATTTCTTTGTGATTTTTTTTTTTTTTTTCTTTAGACTAAGCGATAAATTTGGAAACCGTTCCGCGACGTAATTGAGAACAAGCTGTGGGTCCCAAGTATAAGTATATTTGGGTCTAGTAGGTTTAAACTTATATGCACCCTTAGTTAACCGTCTCACGCAATCATGGGAGCCTTATTATATTATTATCAAAAAGTAACGACAGGGCTGAGCGGTGGGAATTCAGAGTTCCGTATGAAGACCCGGTGTTGAATTGCTCAGCAAGAAAAGCCAAAATCGAGTATAGTGAAGACTAAATGGGCAGAAATGCCCCAATAAATCAACGACGCCGTCAGGTGTTCACAAAACTGCCACCACAACTTATAGGTATGTAACATTATATTGTTTTGTTATACTACCAGAGACTGATGTTAACCTCAGTCTGAAGGATTCTGGTGGTGCGCCTCGCTGAGTAAAGGCTTGCTGCAGAGCCTCGCCGTAGCCAGGGTTAGGCTCTAATATAGGGGGTGATTTTAGTGAAAATTTCAGAAGCTAACAAAGTTTTCAGCAAAGGAAACCATACTTGCGAGGACCAGTATGGAAACACGAGAATTCCGTCCGCTTATTCATCTATGATTTTTCTTAAGCATTTTAAAATTACAGAAAAGGGTGGAAATGCGTAAAAGTAAATCTTATTCGCCAAACTTAGTCACTGTCGTACGAAAAACAGAATCAGAAAGCTCCCACTCGGTATCAAAATTTTTTATTCTAGAATCAGCGTCAGCGTCAGGTTTTTAGTATTGACGTACGAAGCATAAATCAAGATGTTCCGATTCGCACACCACTGCCAAATTAATCGAACAATGTTATTTAGGTGGGGAAATTGTATTCCCCCCATACGATTCACATAGCTAAGTGCTGTAGTGTTATTGCCCCATAAAACTATTAGGCAGTTATTTTCACTGTGCGCAAAAACTTTAAGCTAGCTAAGCTAAGAGCTCCAAGTAATTTATATAGAGTTTAGGCTCTCAATAGAAAATTTTCCGTGGCATGTTTTGTATGGCACACGGCGCCCCAGTCTGTTTTCAAAGGGTCTGTGTAAATCTCTAATTTGTGATTAAAATATCTCCTTGGATTTTTAATTGTGGCTATAGCATTTGCCCACCATCTAAGGTCTTCTACAATTATATTTGAAGGTTTAAATTTACTGTCAAAACTGCTGTCTTTTAATAACGCTAAATATTTTTTGACGTTCCAATGTACTGGTGTATGTACAATCAACCACATTTAACGGCAGGACAAGAGGCAATCAAAGTTCCAATTAACTTCGCGAATTCGCGAATCATACATGTAGGTATTTTTTTTTTTTTTTTTTGTATATACAAGTTGTCCAATACTTTTACGTTTCTCGTCTGGGAGAGATATTATATTATTATAGAATTTAAAACTTTTTGCATCAAAACAGAAATCTAAGAATTTACGAGATTGTTTTGGCTGTAGAACACTTTTACCAAAGTTTATGACAAAACCTAACGAATGCAGTACTCCTCTCATTTATGTTGGAAGTACATTCGTCGTATGTGTTCCCGATACACATGATGTCACCTAAATATACAACCGATTTGAAACCCAGATTTCTTAAATGTGTCATTACCTCTCGCATTATTTTTGTGAAAACTCTGGGAGCTACACAAAGACCATGAGGCATAGCGGTAAACTCATAGATAACACCTTTATTTTGGAGATTTTTAGTGCGAAAACGCAAGTTCTTGCTATGTTCCTTATGTACAGGTACAACAAGGTAATCAAATCGATAGTAGCTAAATAACCATTTTTGGGTATCAACTTTGAAGCTGTTCGATAACCTTCCATTTTAAAATGAGTTTGAGATGCACTTGTTTAACGGTTTTAAGTTAAGTATAAACCGTTTGCCACCATTAGATTTTGGCGCAAGAAATATTTTGGATATAAATTGGTCTTTACTCGATGAGCATTCCTTAACAGCTCCGAGTACAACTAACTTGTTTATTTCAATTGACATTTCTCGTTGGTCGGTGGTTGAAAAAACATTGTCCAGAGGATATGTTTAACAAAATTCTCGAGAAAAAGAATCAAAAGACCATTTTGTATCCAATCTAAGACTACATCATTAGGATAATTTTTAGGCAACAGTTTAAGAAAGTACCAAGTCTTCCTGCATGTGCCTGAGCTACTGGGGCACAGATTCCAGACTCTTGTTAACGAACGACGACTTGGTCGGTTACTGTGTCGAGTTCGGGTACTGGCGCCGATTCTGAGTGGCCGGGGAGTAGCCACTTTTCCGAGTTAGAGGCTTTCTTAATTAACAGTACCTACTCCTCGATTGCCTTGGCAGATTTTTTATTATAGGGTAATTGATTGCCAAAAAGAGTTATCCCTTTCAGCATCTTGGATAACATGCAGAAAACTTTTATCCAAAGTTGGGGTTAACAGCTTAATGCGGCTACTGGTATTTATATAATGCAGATCCGAAAGAATTCGGCATGCATTGCTGAGGTGTTGGATGGCGTGTTTCTTCTCGTCCCCGCTTAAGAGTAAGTTTAGCGCTCTATTAATGGCAGTTATGCCGCATCAAAGTTGTTGCTAATGATTTTTTAACAACTTATCTCTATTTCTGACCATATCCAGGACTGCTGCAGATGTGTCAGCATCAAGCTTTGACGCTTGCAATAACCTGCAGTTGTCAGGTATTGAATTATCTTTTAATAAAAGATTTTTTTTTTTTGGAAAATCCTTTTTTAGCAAAGGCAGCCATAGTTTGGCAAGATTTTCATGGATCTTATCACCAAATTTTGGATTGTCACTAGTAGACTCATCCAAAGCTTTCAAAAATTCGGTTCTACGTCTAAATCTGGTTTTACGGAGTTCAGTTATCCGGGTGGCGGATCTATGAGGATCTCGTCGGATCCAGGTATCGGAGATGTGGTTGACAAAGTTTCCGTTACCGGAACGTCAACGTCAGAGTTGTGCATCTCTGCAGTCGTCTCGACTACATTGTCGGTACTTTGAAAGAATTCCAGATTTTAAAATGTGTATAAAACACTTTCATTTGGATTTCTATATGTAGGAGAAATGTTCTCCAATCGTTGTAGACTCGCAGTCTACCCCGATGTTGTTTCTTAATATTGTAGAAACAATTTAACAGTTTTTATAATAATCACACATCGTTGAAGACTCGCAGTCAGCCCCGATGGGATTTTTACAACATTGTTGGAGACTCGCAGTCAACCCCAATGCAAATAGTTATTGACTCGCAGTCAATCCCTATTATTAATTAAAAAACTGTGATTGAAATTTAAAATAACACTTACCTTCGTTATCATTTCTTAATATTGTGGAAACAATTTAACAGTTTTTATAATAATCACACATCGTTGAAGACTCGCAGTCAGCCCCGATGGGATTTTTACAACATTGTTGAAGACTCGCAGTCAACCCCAATGCAAATAGTAAAATAGTTATTGACTCGCAGTCAATCCCTATTATTAATTAAAAAACTGTGGTTAAAATTTAAAATAACACTTACCTTCGTTATTAGACGAACCGCTTGAAATAGTACGCACTTTGCGACGTTTTCCAGCGTGACGTTCGCGAAGTTTCCTGATTTTGCGCTGGTAGCGTAAAAATGTTTTCGTCCGCACTACGTTTGTGCATTATTTCGGCATTATCACGAACTTGTTAGTAGACGCGTGCAGTCGTCACCGTGCACGAAAAAGGAATGAGCTCAGAGCGAACGGACCGACCGCCAACGGGTCGGTAGTGAAAAAAAAAAAAAAAAAACGGAAGGTGTTTTTAAAATCTGACATTCGTCAATTGAGTGTCTTTAAAAGCGTGCAAAATCACCTGTAGAATTAGGATACTACATTGTAAATATTATCTGAAAAATGAAGCGATGAAATATAATCCTATGTTGAGTGCAGACTTAATTATAGGTTGCCACAGCATGTATTATTTTGTGATGGGTTTTTTATTTATTCATATAATGTTATAAGAGAACAACAACAATGCAATTTATCAACATAACATAGAATAAAAGGACAAAGCTCAATCATTGTTAGGTGGTGAACGATGATAAAATATTACGATGGAAAACGGAGTACTTATTTGAGAAAATATCAATGCTTGTGTTTTTCTTGACTAAGGCATTGTATTGTTTACCTAGTCGGTTGATGGTGGAGAAATGTCCTAGGTTATTTTTTGACGGAGTCTGACAGAAGGGTACATAAGTGTGAGATCTGGGCAGTCTGTTAGGAGCGTTAATTTTCACTTTTTGCAAAAGATCTGGAGAATCAGATCTTCGACAATTGATAGTAATTGTTTGTTACGCAATTAGGGTGCTCATCCATGAACTAGATGAGATTTTGGCAGTTCAGCAACGTTCATTGCGTTATTTACGCACACATTTACTTGTTGAGCAGACACGTTTTCGAACACAAGGAGCAGTGGATTAGTAATATACTTCGAAATGATGTGTTACGCAATTGGGGCGCAGGACATAAATAATCGGTTCCTATTCTCGGTTCCATTCGGAGTATAATTCAAACTTTATTTCTGTCGTTTTCCGACTTTATGCAGACCAAGTCGCGGGGAAACAGTTAATAAACAAACATTTACAACGAAAATAATCGCTTGAACATCATTCGATATGCGTATCATGAACGAAATTATATTTTTCGATCCCGTATTTAAGATTATAGAAAGCTGCGCTCCCATCTTTTTCGAGGTCGAACGGAATTGGTATAAATATACACGATAAATGGGGGTAGAAGGTGAATTATTTATTTTTGGGTTAAACGGATTCCTACGGGTGATGCACGCAGGATAGGGTTATATATAGAATATTATGTATACATAATATATTTAGAAATCTTGACAATGGAGAGGAGAATATATCTATACTAATCTACACTAATATATAAAGCTGAAGAGTTTGTTTGTTTGAACGCACTAATCTCAGGAACTACTGGTCCAATTTGAAAAATTCTTTTTGCGTTGGATAGCCTATTAATCCAGGAAGGATTTAGGCTATATAACATCACGCTGCAACTAAAAGGAGCGGAGCACAACTAACTCCACGCGATCGAAATCGCTGGCGGCCACTAGTATAGACATATTTTGACATGAATGCGTTTTTTTAAATTGCTTCCGTAATGAGGGAATCCAAACGAATGATAACAGAATCGGGAGATACAGTTTGGGGTTGCAGCTTTATATCTATCAGTGTCATCCAAAAGTTAATTACACGACTGGATAGTTAAATAATCAAAGAATTTTATACACTGTAACGACATCCATACATAGCACGCGGTGGAGGGGTAAGCGCCGCCGTTTGGAGGTCATTCTAAATCAAAAGTAATGACTTTTGATTCTTATTCAAATTAGGCTGAGAATCAGGACTTTTTGAACGTCAATATTACATAGTCCATCAAAACATCCACCCTTCGGCACTTCTTAGTGATTTTGCTGGGAAGAAAAAGTAGCGGTACAAACTCTCCAAAAGCACAGCTGTCTGTTTATCAAAAACAGTAATGTGCTGGATCTTGTAATTTGATAGTTATTGTTACTTTTGACTCTGAGAAGTCACGACATCCGTTGTTAATTCATTAGCTCATGAAAAAATCTATTGATTATAGATAAAACATTCATGTGTAATTGTTTTTGTAACCACAATTAGTGTTAAAAATTTATAAAAACTATAATGTCAGTATGTACTAATACGCGTATAGGACAAGTCAAAAAGCCACATTGTAATACAAAAATCGTATACAGTTGTAAAGAATAAAAACTATAATGTCAGTATGTACTAATACGCGTATAGGACAAGTCAAAAAGCCACATTGTAATACAAAAATCGTATACAGTTGTAAAGGGCTTTCCAAATGCAATCGAATGGTACCAACAAAACACCATATGACCGAGATTCTATATGGAAATTTCATCTTTTACGTGCCGTATTCATGTTAGAATACATGGCCGTGTTCATGACACAGCCACCCTTTTGTACAAATTATGTTACGGAAAGAGTCGAGTCGATCTTATCCGTTTTTTAAATTAGATGGAATGATAAAATATGAGTAGGGTTCGTGATTAATTTCAGTCTTGAAGGCTGCTTAGGGATTTTTTGGGGGAATTACTAAAAGGCGCAATCTTCGGTTTATACAATATGTTAAGAAAACCCTGTCCGACCCGTAAGGATAGTAAAGGTTAGATAAACACATGACCAAATAATATATTAAATTTTACATAATCATCATAGTAACAATAGTAGTGAATTTTGAAATAATCTTTTTTTCCCGCGATTTAATTCCAACTTCCCCATAATTTTGTAATTTTTTAAAAGTGGCAACATCATTTTTGACGGTATAATTCTGAGCAAATAGCGATGCAACCGCGTGCCGCGTGCCCTGCCCCTCTTCGCCCGCGCCTGGATGGTCTACCGCACATGTTTTAAGTTACCTCTTTTTGCGAAATAATATTTATTTTTTTAGGGTTTTTTTTTAAGTTTAGTCCGGCTTTGTAGGCTTTAGTAGAATCAGTTATCGATACCTAACAATACCTTCACGGATCGGACAGGGTTTTCTTTACATCCATACTAATATTATAAATGCGAAAGTAACTCTGTCTGTCTGTCTGTCGGTCTGTCTGTCTGTCTGTCTGTCTGTCTGTCTGTCTGTCTGTCTGTTACGCTTTTCCGCTTAAACCTCTCAACCGATTTTGATGAAATTTGGCACAGACAATCTTTGGACCCTGAGAAAGAACATAGGCTACCTTTTATCCCGGAAAAATATGATGTTCCCGAGGGAAATCTAAAAGGCGCGATATAACCGAACTCCACGCGGGCGAAGCCGCGGGCGGAAAGCTAGTATTGTATAATTTGTCTCACAGTTATTTCTTGAATACATTGTTATGATTTGTTTGTTGTACTGCGGAGAAGACGTCGGTACAGGTGTAAATTAACATAATCGATCTTATAATAACCAATGTGTGTACACTTTTTCTGTGGAATTCGACCATCATTGAACACGCGGCCCAGTGTAGGTTGGTGGTAGGGCTCTCAACTCACCGGGAGACTCCGCTAATAATAGTTAACCTCCTGAAGTTCCGGAGTGTAATACTTTCTCCGGTTTTACTAACAAATAAATGCATCAGTCGGTCCATGTAAAATATTGATACTGATCGGTGGTAGGCCATAACATCGGCTGACGGCAGAAGTTGTCTGGTGAAGCCATACAGAGGACGGGTCTTAGCAGTTGTGTAGTATTATGTAAAGCGCGCTAGTTTATAAAGCGTATTCACTCAAAAAAACTGAGTGAATAGGAAGGAAGACGTCAGTTGAGCGAGCTGATGCAATGTTAAACCCAACAACACGACCAACGATATTGCGCTAGAGGGAAATTGATCTGGAGACCCTCCACGACGAAACTCCGGACACAAAAACATTTGACGCATCGTAACCGTCGTACATCGCAACACAACTGCTCAGACCAGTAAATTTTTATTATTATAGGATTACTAAAATTATCAACACATTTTTTTCTCGAATTTTTTTTAGCCTTACTCGATCACATTTTTTTTTTCAAACCAAACTGTCTAGCCCTCACGTTGCATGGGACGGGACTGGTGACACACAGGCGTTTGGATATGGATTAAAAAAAATGTTTTTGTTTAAAGACAATATTTTCCAAAAATATGGTTGATGACAATATACGCTTGATAACAGGATACTAAGTATATTGATAATAAAAACACAGGATTTTCGTCGTAAAGGAGATCGCCGAAATTCGCCCCAGCATGGACAAATAAATGTCCTGCATTATAATTTTTCTTTCATTTTTTATACTATATGCAAATATCCATAGTTAACGGACAAGCGTGGGTTTAAAACGAATAATTAAAAGCCTTGTAACTACTAAACAATTTGTCTGTCATATAAATTGCTGCCATGTCAAGAGCTTTAGAGATGTTGCTTCTTGTTTTTACGAAATCGATAGTTTAATAATTGCATTTATGAATTAAAAAACATGAAGTTTTATTTAATGTATGCATTTTTTTAATATTATGACTACATTTGTTATCAAAATACATTAAACACAATCTGTAAAATAGCGTAATAATAGTGTTTTTATCGATATTAAACAAAATCGATTCTCAAATCGTTAGTTCAAATAGCGGTATCGATTCTACAGATGCGGAAATGAGTGACATCTCCAATTGTTTTGTTATGTTTGTTACTCGCGATTATTTTTTTTGGCGGGATGAGTGTCACGCTCATTTTTCATTGGACTTTTAAAATTATGTTTAATGTTGTTTACTAAATAAAATCGCGTGATTTATGTAGTAAAAAGTGCATTCAGTGAATAATTCATAAAGAACAGTGAAATAATGTAGCACAGTGGCCACATCATGTCCTTACTCCAAATTCTTTCTTGTCGGCCTCACGCAGGAAAAGAAAGGAGATAGATTAGTTAAGTTAAGCTAGGATAAGTTAGGATAAACTAAGATAAGTTACGATAGAAACTTACTCAAGAAAAAAATTACTAAAGACTAGGCTGTATGGCGTACTATGCCTTTGCCTTTTCCGTTCAGAAGAACGGAAAGAATTAAACCAAAAAATATATATTGTTGCTCGCTTCCTTGCCTTTGTGCAGAGTAGTGAGTGTTCACTTTTGTTACTGGATTACACGAGTAACAGTTGTGAAGGTCAGATGGCAGTCGCTCCATGTAAAACATTGATATTCAGCGGCGTCCGGTTAGACTGGACGCTGACCCCAAAATAATTGGTAAAAGGCTAGACTATAAATTACTTGTATTATTTACACATTTGATGATTACATTCATTTTCTTACTAAACGTAAAAGAAATAATAACTCTATTCAGTTTTCTTTACGATTATATAACCTCAAAATCAAACATATTTTAGTTTGATACTCGGTTCCTAAGCTTGTCCGTGTATCAACAAATACCTGATATGATTACATGAATCATTCCAAACACAACTAGCATTTTCTTATTGCTGTCAATTCTGGGGCATTCAGTGTATGGAATTTTAGCAATGTCCTTTCGTAGAATGTACGATAAAAAATTATACAAAGCAGCTATCATTTAATGGGTTTGAAATGCCGCTGGTCGTAAATTTTGTGTGATCATATTTATAATATAAATCGATTTTATAAACAGATTTGATAATATTAGGACGAAATTATGTTGCAATATTTTTCTAAGAATTCCACGAAAGTAAGCACTGGCAGGACTTGATGATATTAGATACTATGGAAGGTCCAAAGGTTTTGGGTTGCTAATTATCAAAATTACTTCTCCAGCTCTGGGTGAAGCGGAAGGGCTTGTCAGACTTTATCTGATCAAAACCAAATAACAATAAGGAACTCGGGTGGAGTTCCTTTATTTCTTTCGAACAATACTCGGCCCTCGCAGTAACGAAATATTGCGCAATATTTTTGCAAGTCCTCATAAATACAGGTCCGTATTAGTCGTACTTTTTGATATTCGAATGGACTTAACCTGAAATATTGTAGAATTAAATATATTATCCAACCTGAAATAAAATGTATTTAATAAAATATATTTAGAAACAGGAACCAAAAAAAAATATAGAAAATTAAAACAAAGATTTTTACCTGTTTAATAGTACCTAGGTTTGTTATTCGAGGTGGAAGTAAGTTCACCAAATCAAAAATCATAAAAATCTGTCCAGCAGTTTTTAAGCTATAAAAAAACTTACTTAAACATACATTCAATACAATGGGCGGTCTTATCACTAATGCAATCTCTTCTAGGCAACCAAAGAATGGATAGATTCTCCCGAACCACAAATGTGACTGTCGCTGGTGCAAACATTATTAATACAATTTACTAAAATAGATACACAAATACATACACATCCGAAATTGTACATAATTAGATAGTGAACATAACAGGTAAGCAAATAAATTAGCTAAAAAGTGTTTAGTGAACAATATCCTAATGACAAGTAGTGTTCCTTCACAAGTCTCTTGAATTCCTGCAACGACTGCGCGCGTTTTATTTCATTTGGCAATGCATTCTACAAACGAGGGGCCTGAAGTTGTGTATTTTTGAATATTTTGTATTGGTTAGGAAATGATTACGCTCGAATTGCTTTTTACTCTACAATATGTAAAGAAAACCCTGTCCGACCCATAAAGATAATAAAGGTTAGGTAAACACATGACCAAATATAATATCAAATTTTACGTAATCATCATAGTAACAATACTAATGAATTTTGAAATATTCTTTTTTTCCCGCGAATTAATTCCAACTGCCCCGAAATTTGGTAATTTTTAAAAAGTGACAACACCATTTTGTCGGTATTATTAAAAGCGATGCGACCACGTGTGCCGCGTGCCCCGCCCCCCTTTACCCGCGCATCCATGCCTACCGTGTTCCCTACCGCACATGTATTCAGTTACCTCGCTTTTTCGAAATAATATTTTTTTTTTTTGGGTGTCTTTTTTTTAAGTTTAGCCTAGCTTTGTAGGCATTATTAGAATCAGTTAACGATACCTAACAATACCTTCACGGATCGGACAGGGTTTTCTTTACATATTGTATATGCATATGCGATTTTTACAAATATACAGACGGTCGAGCGATCAGCAGGCACCATACGTTGAAGCCCATAGCAGGCTGTAACACAAACACATACGCACACTCCTGCAAGCGTCCTGCACCGCTTAAACGAAACAGCGGAAGTAGGCATATATTTATGCCGCGCTATAGAAAGAGAAGGAGACATTACATCAATCATTCCAGCGATGTACTCGCCCTACGCCTTACGAATTGTCGATCAGACTCACGTGACCCAACAGGAGTTTAAAATTTTCACAACCCATCCCAAAAAAAACTGAATTAATGAAGTTTTCCCTTCAACTACTCGTAACACGACGATATTTTATTTATATACATTGATATAATATTAAACAGATATGATATGCTCTAACAAATTAACCGAAATAAATGTGACGATCGGAGCAGCAGCAAACACATGCAAATTTTTTATTCTGCGTACATTTCACACGTTAGTACAGTGTGAGTGAGATGGGGCGCAATCTAAAGCAGAGGAGAAAAAGATGGCTAGTGTTTGTCATTTGCGCTGTTAGTATTTGTCGTTTGTTTTTACGAGTGTATCGAGAGTGACTAAGGCAAGAGATTAGAATTACAATCTTTTGTACGCTTCATTTTCAGTGCGCTAGTGACTTATCTACCTTAGTTTAATATTATATCAATGTTTATTTATCTATGGATTGATTAACGAATAGAAAATACCTGTGGTTTTTGTATTAAACAAGGCTATTTCCAGGGAACAGCATCTACGACAAGATTAACTGTTGACATGACAGGGAGGATACTAGATATAATCTCATAAAACGATGACGTCACTAATCCATATAGTATCAAATATCGTGACGTAATACACTGCGTGTCTACCTCCAAATAGCTTGATTAAGCTGCGTTAAGCCTGAGAGAGTAAAGTACAACGTCTATGTTTTTTCGGTGGTCTATGGAGACGGTTCATTTTTGTTTCATTTTACGTTTCCATAATTCTGACAAAATTACATGGAATCATTTCATAGGGGCTTCTGACAGCCTCCGTGGCGTAGCGGTAGCGGTCGCGGCCGCTGCGCAAGGTGGCGCGGGTTCGATCCCCGCACAGTGCAAGTATTTGTATGCATGAATATGAATACTTGCACTGGTCTGGTCGTGCCTCGGAAAGCACGTTAAGCCGTTGGTCCCGGTTGCCATACGAACATCTAGTGGCAGTCGTTACGGGTTGTTGGAGCCCTCAAAAGTCCAACAATTGGTGTAACTGCAATGCTTCGATGTCGCCTTCGGGTTGTGGAGGTCAGACGGCAGTCGCTTCACGGAAAATGTCGAAGTTCAGCCATTTCAGCAATAGGACTGGTAAAAGCGGACCCCAGACTCCAAAGCTGAAAAGGCTTCGGATGCGACTGGGATTAACGCTGTGATGATGATGATGATGATTCCATAGGGGCTTCTACCCACAATTTCGTCAGTATGAAATGTCTTGCTTCCCTGCACCACCGGGCACCGGTTTGACGATGTTCAAACAGATGTTTTTCTTTACCATTTTTTTTTATAAATTATAAACTATTGCTTGGCCGCAATCCTGTCTGATGGTAAGCAGTGATGTAATGGTTGATGGTAAGGCGTGCCAATTATTTATTAAGAGACTAATCACTCCTTGAAGATGCTTAAATTTTTGTCCGACGGAAATACTGCCGCAGGCAAATTGTTCCAGTCCCTCGATGTACGCGGCATAAAAGACGAGACGAAACGCTTCGTTCAGTACGTTGTGGTCTAAGCAACGTAAGGGTGGAAACTCGCCATACGACGTGTCGTTTGATGATGGAACGTATGTACGTTCCAAATAATTTATTGTAGATGGGGGAATTAAATTATGCAATTCCCTCGCACACTCTCCAAAATGCATCCTGTAGAACACCGACAGGTTGGCTACTCTTCGCCTGTGCTCCAGGCTTTGGAGACCGTTTTGATCTGAAGAATGAGCGCCGGGACCAACAGCTTAACGTGTTTTCCGAGGTACGGTGGAGTTTTGCTCCTCCTCTTCGAGACACTTAGTATGTGAACAGTCATCCATCCACGGACCAACCTCAGCAAGATTAGCTTAACCTGATTGGTCGATCTGTTTAGCTATTATTACTTAGCCTTAAAATCCTCACCAATAAATATTGTATGCAAAAATATGGTCCACGCTCCGCTAGGGCGGGCGAGCGGTGCCTCCGGCGTCAGCTGTTACGTAGGCGATAATCTACCGTAAGCTGCGTGTCGCGCTCAGTAACCACACTGCAACAATTTCTAAATGTATTTGGGAAAAATTATAACATGGTGTAATAATGATTGGAATCGATTCAGATGCTGATTCTTAATAAACTACATATGTATATTCCTAGTCTTTCGCTATTCGTTCCTTCTCACATAAAGCTGCGGCCTCCCAAATTCTGAACATCCTTCCATTACACTAAATTACAGACATACAGTTACGTCCATCTTAACTAATTAGTTTCCTACCATATTACTTTATCTTGTCTACAAAATAGAAATGGACAGAAGGTTGGCTCCACAGGAGTTAAAATGAACACTTCAAAAAAATATTGCAACACATTCCAAAATGGCAACTATTAAGAGTGAATGGAAAAATCAACTTTAATTCCCTCATAATAAAGTACAATTTACGCTACAGCTTAAAAAATATGCTTTCTTAATAGTGCTAGTTATTCTGGTTGATATTTTTTTTTAACTTGATATGTCAATTTGAAACAAATACAATTTAAACAAAAAAAACAAAATTAAAAAAAAAAACTCACGCGGTGTTTGTGCAAGATCGCCGTATTTACTCGACCACAGTTCTTTCTTAGATTATTCTACCTCAGATATTGCATCACTTAGGACATAAAATTGACAATTTGAAAAAAGAAAAAAAAAAAACATTCGACCTGTAAAATTGAAAGCAGTACGATATCCAATACGACTCCATTGTCATTATGTTAAAAGTTCGTAATCTGCTAAATTCATAACGATCAATTATCGATCAGTCGTCTCGAAACGGAATGCTGATAGAATGACATTGCCGTAGTGCCAGTATAATAAAACCCGTTAGTAGAAAAGATTTTCTAAAAACTACTACACAATTTGAACATTTATTAAAATGAACTGGAGGGTCAGTGATTGACAACTGGAAAGTCACAATGACGCCTTTTTGTTAATAGATTACGAAACTTGACAAAATCGATCATTATGAGATCAGTGATCTGACACTATTGTAATAGCAGACTCCCAGGTCAATTTCAAGCCTTTTAGTTTTAGAAATAATCTAAATTCTGAACGTAGTTGATATATCCATAAGTGACCATAAATTACATACAATACAGAGAAACCTCCAAATCTCGGAAACAACGACGAACCTTTGATCTCAGGCCTTATTTGTGGACCATTCAAATTCTTTAAGGGTAGTCCCTGAAAGTCTGAAAACAATCTTACCAACGGTATCGACTCACCAACCAACGAGTTTTAGACAATAGATAGAGTCGTTCCATGTAAAATATTGATATTCCGCCGCAATGGGTTAGATTTGTCCCATGTGGTACCGGGTATAGAATAGTACCATCCCATATCCTTCCGTAGATGTCGTAAGAGGCGACTAAGGGAACTCTCACCAGGAAGCGGGGTGCAGCGGTTCTCCTCTAGAATAACAAATTACTGCGATCCCCAACCCGCCTGCTAAGCGTGATTATGGCAATGCCTCCCTATGGAATAAAAGCCTTGGGGGAGGCCTCTGTCCAGTGGTGGATCTCTATAAGCTGAGAAGAAGAAAAAGAGTTGGATTGGAAGCTGACCCAAATATTTATATATATAAATAATAAATACGGTTTTTTTTTTTTTGTAAATAAGAATGTACTTTAACTACATTTTATTTTACACAAGATTGAAATATCTTGATACAAGCAATTAAATGGTTAAAACGGTGCTTCCATCTAGCTACATTATGTAGTTCAAAGCTTGTTAAATAAAGAAAACAGTATATATTCTGATTTGTACAGGAAGATTATAAAACTATACAATATGTAAAGAAAACCCTGTCCGATCCGTGAAGGTATTGTTAGGTATCGATAACTGATTCTACTATTGCCCACAAAGACAGGCTAAACTTAAAAAAAATCCCCCTAAAAAAAAAAATATTATTTCGCAAAAAGAGGTAACGCGGCTAGCAACCCCTTCCGCGGGCAGCGCGGGGCAGGGCACTCGGCACCTGTGACGTAGTCGCGTCGCTATTCGCTTATAATAATACAGGTGTTGTCACTTTTTTAAAAATTACCAAATTTCGGGGAAATTGGAATTAATTCCCGGGAAAAAAGGATTATTTAAAAATTCATTAGTATTGTTACTATGATGATTATACTTCATATCACTCCCGAAGATGATTACCAATTTACATGCAGCAGTACGTAGTATGGTGCCGTCCTTGTCACACTTTAAAGACTTTTCATAAAGAAAAGAAAAAAAAATATTCAAATACCCGCTCATCGACCCCACTCCGGTCTCACTGTCCTATGTTCATTACGTTTTTTTGTGCTGTCCGAGTCACACGCATCATTTTGTGCAGAAAATCACCGTTGCGACTAAGTTGTTTCCAGATTGTCCAATCTGATTTTGCGTAATCATGGTGAAGAAAAGTTCACGTTCGAAAGATATTGATGATTATAGTGGTTTATTTAAGAAATTAGAGAAAAAGTGAAACATAAATCTAGATTGAGATTGCCTTCAACGTCATCCTAAAGTGATCAGGTTAAGCGTGATACTCACCAAGAGGAAGTTATTGAAAGTAAGTAGCCTAATCTGTAGTTGCTAATATAGATGTCTAGTAGGTACCTACAATGCGCAAGCGCCTGCCGCCACGCGCCGCCCGTCAGGCGCCACTCTGTCGGCCTCGGGTACCGGTACGATCCTGCGTTGCCGCTGTCACAGCACCGCTTAAAATTGTATTTTATCTACCTTTTTATTAACTTTATATAACAAAAGTTTTATATAAATCATGAAACAAGTTTTATTGGTACTAAGTATATTTAAACTAGTTATTAGATGGTAATAAGCAAAGATTAATCGAACTTTAAAATGTATTTATTTGTAGTTGTATAAGTAGCTAGGTATTAAATGTATGAACGTAACGTAACGTCTATATTAAATCGCGATATTGTAACCTATAAACATCGCTCGGCGTAAACCGCCTATGAGCGTTGACCTACCTATTTTTTGTTTTTTATTTACTTCGTGTATATTGCGCCTAAGTCTTATAAAAGTACTTACCTAATGTGCTCCACGTAAATCGTGTCTGAGCGTAAAGTACTTGCACACCTTGCTCCGCGTAAATCGCGTGTCTGAGCGTAAAGTACTTGCACACCTTGCTCCGCGTAAATCGCGTCTGAGCGTAAAGTACTTGCATACTTTGCTCCGCGTCAATCGCGTCTGAGCATAAAGTGCCTACTTGTATACCTTGCTCCGCGTAAATCGCGTCCGAGCAAAAAGTACTTGCATACCTTGCTCCGCGTAAATCGCGTCCGAGCATAAATTACTTGCATACCTTGCTCCGCGTAAATCGCGTCTGAGCGTAAAGTACTTATCCCAACTTGCTTCGCATAAGTCGCTCGCATCTGAACGTAAAGTGCTTGCATAGCTTGCTCCGCGTAAATCGCGTTCGAGCGTAAATTACTTACCCAATTCGCTCCGCGTAAATCGCGTCTGAGCCTGGATTACCTATTTACATCCGCGTTAATCGCGTTGCATTACTAGAATGGCTACCAATATTGTTATTATAAAGATTTTGCTTGCTATTTGCTATAAAAGAGAGATTCTTGATATGTTAGGAGATGATCCTTCTTTGGATAAAAGTTTTGGTGAAACCTTACATGAAGACATTGCATCCAGGTGCGAGCACACAAGTAAAGAAAAGCGAGCTGATCGAATAAAAGAATATTTGCCTCCAGAAAACTGTCCTCACCTAAAAGACCCGGCGTAGAATCTCGAGATCAAAGCTGCGCTTATAGAAACAATTAATAAGAGAGATGTTTACAGCCAAAGTCACCAGAATCAGCTTGGTAGTGGTCTGGCTGCACTCGGAAAAGCGATCAATATAGCTCTATAAATAAAACAGATTTCCGAGATATCATAAAGCCACTCAGTGATGCAGCTAAACTTTTTTGTGATATACACTATAAAGAATCTCTCTCAAGACGGTTTGCCGCTATAAATACTTTAAATAAGCAAACCCGACGTACTATAAGAAATACGCAAATAGACAATTTTTTTATATTTGGTTCGGAGTTGGCCGAATACTTGAAATCGTCCAAAACTATATCAAAATCTAGTATGAAACTACGCCCTCGTATGCCAGCAGTGCGACCTGCCATTAAAACACAGCACGCGCTCTAATCTGGTCCATCCATATCAGCGCGTCGAGGGGCTTTAAACGCGAGGGGGACGTCGCGGGCTGCCGCCGCCGGGCCGCGAGCGTAACCGCCCCACTAGACGGCCCGACAGCCGCTGTCGCGCAACCGCAACCCGATGCACACCAGGAGCCACACACGGTACCGCTCAAGGAGGAACTGACTTCAGAACCAGAGGTACACTCATCAATTGTCGGCAGATTGCAGTTTTATTATAATTATTGGTGTACTATTACGAATGACTCCAATATTCTGTCTTGGGGTCAAGGTTATAAAATTCCCTTTAAGGAGGAACCCGTACAAAAAATAATACCTAAAAATGACCGATTTTCTTCTTGTGAATCTAAAATAATCCAAGAATCTGTACTTAAACATCTTGATCCAAAATATATTTCATTATGCGACCCCTGTGATGATCAGTTTTTTGTCGCCCGTATTCACAGTTCTAAAACCGAATGGTGAACATCATTTTATACTAAATTTAAAGGAACTAAATAAATTCATCAAAGTGGAGCATTTTAAAATGGAGCGTTACCGTACTGCACTAAAGCTCCTAGACCAAAATTAATTTATGGCTACATTTGATTTAAAGGATGCTTAGGCTCACTTTTTGATAACAATTAATAATGAAGAACGTAAAAAGCTACGCTTTTATTGGAATTCACAACTTTATGAGTTTAATGTTCTGCCGTTTGAGCTTTGCACTGCTCCACTTGTTTTCACAAAGCTACTAAAACCTGAATTACAATCTCTACGTTCGGACGGCTAAATGTCGGTTAATTACCTATACGATTTTTTTATGTATTGGCTCTAACAGTGAGTGCGTTGAAATGTTACTGCTACAAGAGAAATATTAGAATCATTTGGAATCCTAATAAATACTTTAAAAAAGACCAGTTGACACGAAAATTCGCATTAATAACGCAATCAGCTCTTTTTCACAAACGAAAATGTGCAGAATAAGACAACTTGTGGAGTTTCTAGGACTTTTGACATCAGCTTGCCCAGCCGTACAGTACGGATGGGTGTATACTAAGCAAAAAGAACGCGACAAAATTCTTAGCTTTAAACTATTCTGATAATTATAATAAGCGTATGGTTTTGCCTAGCTGTCTACAGCCAGATTTTAAATGGTGGAGTGACAATATTGAAACAAGCTATTCATTTATTCAAAGTAATGATTATTTACTAGAAATATTTTGCGATGCATCTCGTACAGATTGGCGAGTACCATGTAACAGCGAAATACCTGGTGGTCATTGGAGTGCAAGAGAGATTAAAAATCATATTAACTTCTTAGAACTAAAAGCTGCCTTTTGTGCGATAAAAATGTTTGGCTCTCATTTAAGTAATTGCAATTTCCTTCTCAAAATAGATAATACAACATCCATTGCTTACATTAATAAATTGGGAGGAATACAACACACTCGCTTAAACGATCTTACACGACATATGGAAGTGTTTTGAAAAGTGTAGAATTTTCATATTTGCGATATATTCAATCTAGCGATAATGTTGATACAGATCGCGCTTCACACTAATAGTCCATCGATACCGAGTGGCAACTAGCTGACTACGCGTTTTCTGAAATTTGAGCTAAGTTTAGCACCCCCCCATTTTGATCTCTTCGCAAGCATACAGAATCATAAGTGTGACAGGTATGCTTTGTGGAAGATTGATCCGCAGTCAGAAGAAGTTTATGCATTTACGTTTAAATGGACAAACATAATATAATTTTACGCATTTTCACCATTTTGCCTTATTACAAAAGTTCCTCACAAATTCGTAAATGATAAAGCCGAAGGCATTATTGTGTTTTCCTACTGGCCCTCACAGCCGTGGTTTCCGCTATATCGAAAACTACTTGTGTCACAAGAAATATTTTTTGAGCCGAATACTAAGCTAATGCATTCTCCTTTCAGAGAAGCACACTCACTGTATAAACCTTACCCTGGTGGCAGCTATATTATCCGGCAGTCGTTGATTGAACGTGGCGTACCAGTATCGTCAGTAGATTTACTCATGGCTTCGCTAGCCCAAAATACACTATCTCTGTATAATTCCTCATTAAAGTTTTGGTTGGAGTTTGATCAACAAAAAACATTGCAGTTTCTGGATTGACGATATGTCTGGCAATAGAACATTTTTGTCAGATAGGCATAATGCTGGGGCTAGCTATAGTACTTTAAATACCACGAGATCCACTTTAACGTTGGTTCGGGGTAATTCAATAATGAAAACTGATTATGTGAATAGATTATTGAAAGGTTCTTTTAGACTATATCCTCCTACTCCTAAATATGATACAACATGGGATAGCTCCGTTGTTTTAAATTATTTAAGTGATTATTATCCTTATGATAATGTGAGCCTTAATGCTTTATCATATAAAACTGTCGCTTTGATTGCCATTGTGTCAACTCAGAGAATTTCAACTCTTAGCTTAATCAAAAATAATAATATTACTGAAAGTAATGATTCAATGGTATTAAAAAAAATACTGACTTAATTATATCGTCAAGACCCTGCGCTTACCAACCCCTGATCAGACTGCCTTTTTTAAAGAGAACCGTAATATATGTCCAGCCATCGCATCGAAAGCATACTTAGATAAAACAAGATCTATTAGAAACACTGAGACAAATAATTTATTCATAAGTTTTCGTAAGCTTCACAGGAAAATTGGGCTTCAAACTTTATCCCACAGGGTAAAGGATACTCTCCAAAGAAGCGCTGTGGACGTGTCAATGTTGGTGCACATAGCACAAGGCACGCGGCGTACATCAGTTCAGTCTGCAGGCGGTTCGTAGGGCTGTGGGCTGGACTAATATCTCTAATATTTTTCAAACGTATTATAATAGAGAAACTCTTGAATCGATAGGAAATCGCCTCCCAAATTCATTGTTTACTTAATTGTATGAATCTTTATCCTTATTTACTGTTAACACAAAAACTGCAGTTTGCTAGTAAATATTGCAAATCAATTGTTTATAAATTTGTTTAATCATTACCATTTCGAAACAAAAAAGAAAAATCTGTATAAATTTTATATTACACTCTAAACATCTGCATGTAAATTGGTAATCATCTTCGGGAGTGATATGAAGTATAATTTAGAATTAAACGAACTTACGTTGTGAAGTTCGATTCTAATTATACGAAGATCACGAACCGAAGATGATTACCACAACCCTCCCGGCCCTAAAGCCCAATATTTTTCTTATTTGGTTAGACTAGCCCTAAAACGTAATGAACATAGGACAGTGAGACCGGAGTGGGGTCGATGAGCGGGTATTTGAATATTTTTTTTCTTTTCTTTATGAAAAGTCTTTAAAGTGTGACAAGGACGGCACCATACTACGTACTGCTGCATGTAAATTGGTAATCATCTTCGGTTCGTGATCTTCGTATAATTAGAATCGAACTTCACAACGTAAGTTCGTTTAATTCTAAATTATGTAAAATTTAATATTATATTTGGTCAAGTGTTTACCTAACCTTTATTATCCTTATGGGTCGGACAGGGTTTTCTTTACATATTGTATAAAAAAGTAACAAAAAATCAGAAAATTCCCTTACGAGGCCAAAAGGCTCCTATCTAAGCACAATACTGAGAAAAAAGTAAACTAATTTGAATTTTTGCGTCATTTATCTGCGTCCAAAGAACTGTTAGTACATAGTGATATCACTAACTCACTAGTGTTGTGAATACAGTCGTTCTAAAGAATGGGTGAGAAGTGAACTGAATGAACGAGTTTAATTGTAATTCCGATATGCAAATTAACATGTTTACTTTATACAGAGTGATGCTGACAATACGACAATAAATGAAAACACAGACCATGCTGGTTCATAGGAATAATCCTGAACCATAAAAAAAAACCTGGCACAATAATAAAAATATGAAAATTTCTAACTAAATCGCATAAAATTGCAAACGGAATAGAACATCTTTTAAAATATTGGTTCAATGACCTCCGATCAGTGGGCGTCACCGCGTTCATGTATCGACTTACTTTTTCGTGCCATTATTATTAAAGTTTAGTACCGCTGGATGCGGCGGTCATCAACCTGTAAGCGCATCCTTATCAACATGTACATCTTGTAGAAAATGTGAAAAATGATAAATAATTTCCTGTAACTAAACTAATGGATATATTTATATATATTTTTTTTTTTTGGGTAGACTGATAATGTGTTGAGGTACACCAACAGTTTTCGCTGAAGTAAAGCAGCCATCCCTACTTATAACTTAATTAGTTGATACGTTGCAGTGTAGGTATCGACCTTACGACTAACTAATCATATCGATTGAATCGTAAAAGGTTTCTTGTTGGCGTGCGCTTATTTAAAGATTGTTTGTCAGCTTGCTTTTAAAATAGCTCAAAGGCTCGCCGAAAATGGAAGGAGTGGGGGCAGGCTCTTGCCCAAGAATGGGATAGGATAAGGTATCATATATGCTGTGCTATTTGGATCTATAGTTAGACCAGCATACGGCAGACATGTCTTGTCCAGTCCCGTTTAAGCTGGGCTGCTTCTTCTTGGGATTTAAGCTTCTTCTACTTTCTTTTAACTTTTGTCTATCCAGCGCAGCCAAGAACCAATCTTCATGCGTGAGCCTATTATGCTGAATAATAGTATACTTATCTAGAGACAAATTTTATTATAGGTATCTTTCAATCTATATTTTTTGAACTTCTAGGTGAGATCACCGGTGACCAAGATAGTCTATTACAAAAGTGTCATAATGATCAATCACTGATCTCATAATGACCGATTTTAACAAATTCCGTAACTTTTTTGTTCTACTAACAAAATGGCGTCATTATGACTTCAGTGGTTCACCTCCAGTGGTTAATCACTGACACTTCACTGAACGAAATGGCATAAAACGGTAATCTTGTCGGTCGGTTGTCTTGTCGGTGTCTTGTCGTCTTTTTTGGTTTGAACAATGTCAGCTATCTTTGTTTGGAGCGCAGTGTTGTGTTTCGATCACAATCCGTTGATTTCAACGCATATAGTACTGATTCTCAGTGACGCCCAATTGATTAATTTGATTATTGACGAATTCATAAATGACATGCAATTTAATAATAATAGATAACATTATTGTATTTGGTACTTTACTAATTGAGTTGACTTGTTTTAATTATTGTTTGACATATTTATGAATTCTGAATTGACCTGTCCATGACAAAGTTTCTTGACATTTATCATTTATTATTTTAATGACATCTTTTTCCCTTTTTTATTTTATTTTGAATGAATTTATAAAATGTATAATTAGTAATGTAGTAGAGACAAACACCAATTAAAATTGCATGCCTTCTGGCGGATTATGGAGATGCCAAACTATCTTATATATCAATGTTAAATCTGAATTACCCATTTTCGCAATAAATGAGTTTGAGTTTGAGTTTGAGTTTGAGTTTGAAACAGAATGTTTTGTTAATAAACATAAGATGAGGGAATTAAGTCAAGCAATTCCCTCGCACACTCTCTAAAATGCATCCTATAGAACACCGACAGGCAGCAGTTTATTCTAGGTATAAGTAGTTTATAAGTCAATCAGGTACTCCCATATTGATTTACATGTTTGTATATAATATAATATGTTTGATACAAAATAATTCATTTCTACTTAATTGCCAAATGGACACCAGCAATTAAGACACGCTTCACTACAGTCAATAACAATCAAGTTATCACTAATTATGTAGTTTGAACCCAGTCAGTGTTCAAAATGTCTGTTCATTATTGACATCAACCGGATAATTACAGGTATAGCGTGTATAAATTTCAATTAAATAATGAAATTTGTTAGTAAATTAGCCTATTTAGTTAACTGATGCATGTGTGTGCTCTGAAAATAATAATGTAATAGGAAATTGTTTGGGATCAGGTTAATATAGAGCCATCTCCATCTAGGGTGTAAATGACGAAGTCAGCGACAGTGGAGTGATAGGGTCGTAACCATCTTGGTGTGGGGGTACGGGCTCCATTTCTAGGTGAAGTTTTGAATTAAAACACGAAGTGTAAAAATATACCCTCCAATCTTGGCAATAACAATTTAAATAGGCAAACCGACAGTTTCGTTTCGGAGAAGTGCCCTAGTCAACGCCTTTTTTTTTTAATTTATAAACTAGCGCTTGACCGCAATCCCGCCTGATGGTAAGCAGTGATGCGATCATTGATGGTAAACCGAGCTGGTTTATTAAGAGCCTATTCACTCTAGCCTTGAAGACACTCAAATTGTAGTGTGACGGAAACACCGCCGCTGGCAAAGTGTCCCCCTCGATGTACGCGGAATAAAAGAGGAAGCAAAACGCTTCGTCCGGATCGTAGTGGTGTTAACAACGTGAGGGTGGAAGGTCGCCGTACGACGGGTCGTCCGATGGTGGAACGAAGCGAAGTGACCGTTCGACAATCCACGCTTTCCAAAACGACTCTGTACGTGCCGCCATTACAAAATAACGTCATAGCGTTTAATCAAATGAGCAACTTTTACCAAAATGACATCGACGATCCACGACATATATATTTTTTTAAAGTTTACGTACACTTTGATTCGTGTGTGTCCTCCATTTTCAATTTAGAAAGTTTGTATAGCCACCATCTTGGATTTTCATTAAGAACTGATGGGAGAGCGGAGCATCCTAACACAAGCAAATTAATTGTTTAAAAGGACGCTCCTAAATGTAACTAGCCTAAGTTATTTAAGTTGCAGAATAAACTATATAATAATAATAATATAATAATAAAAAAAAAAAAAAAAATTGGCAACATCAAATGTCAACATCATATTTTCATCCATATCAAATATATTATTTTATATCAGTTTTTCTTTTCCATATTGTGATATCTTCAAGAGAAAACCCAAGCCCAAATCCAAAATAATAAAATTCAACAACAAAAACAGTTTCTATACACGATGGAGAAGTTTTCTACTCGAACCAAACCGACCCGTTGGAAATGACATCTGTCATGTCATGTCGGAAAATACAAACCAGAAAAATATGTGAATAATATGATTGTGCGATGTTGACAAGATCTGCCGCTCGAAGAGCACGCCCACCATCTCCGGACTCGTTGCTCAGCTCCGCCTCGCCGCCGCCGGCCTCCAGCGCCACTGTAAGTGCTGTGACGACCCCGGCCGCGGCAGTTGCGTCGAGCTCGAGCGACGAGTACTTCTCTCCGCCGACGACGCCACCACCTGCACGCCGACGGGGAGGACGCCGGCCGCCGGACCGCTTAGGACCTCGAGGCCCATCGGCTTCTGACAGGGTCCCAGCTCCCGGCGGTAGTGTGCAGCGCATGAGATGGACACAATCCATTAATGAAAATGTCATGCGCTCATACTATGGGGCTACAGAGGGAGGAAACAACCTGACCGCGTACCGTGTTCGAATGCTCTCTCTGTTTCAGGTGCTTGAGCCAGCTGTCAACGTGTCGGCGCAACGACTGTCGGATCAGGTACGGGTTATCCAGCGTAATCATATGTTGGATGATACTGTGCTTGATCGCCTGCGAAACGAAATGCAGAGTAGCCGTATCATTGCTCACCAGTCGCAGACTGCGGAGATACCACCGCAGCCCACAAACTATGCTGACGAGGGGAGTAATGATAGGGCTACCAATGTAAGTACCCAGTGCAATGAGGAGTTAATAAATGCTTTGGAGGCTGCGATTCGGGAATATCGTTTCACCCCGGCAGAACTAAGATCACGCCTGCCACGTTTGCCCATGCATAACAGAAATAGGGCACTGATGGCTGCTCTGGATGCGCAGTTATCAGATTATTTTGATACCTGCGAGGACCTCACTGATACTCATTCAATCCTGTACTGCGCAGCTGTAGCAGCTTGTCGTGTAGCTCATGTCAAATTTCCCAGTGACTCTAGAGCTACACGACCTAAACCAGTAGTACCAGCTTGGCAGCACAGGATTGAACGTCGTATTGGTGGGGCCAGAGCACTCATCGGTAAACTAATCTGCTTCAGGGAGGGTAATACTCGTCCCAGAGTGATGCGCTTTGTGAGGCGGGCATTTGCAGGTACAAATATCAGCCCACAAAATTATATGGCCCGTGTCACGGAGCGCATCGACTTCCTGAAGCAGAAAGTGTATGCATGGGCGAACCGTATCAGAAGATACAAACGACGAGTGGAACGGTACACCCAGAATCGCACCTTCCAAAGCAATGAAAGGTGGGTTTATAGGGACTGGGAACGACCAGAACAAGGTGTGACTGACACGTGCCTACCGGATGATGATGCCATGTGTTCATTTTGGCGCAGTATCTGGTCGGTACCTGTCAGTCACACTGAAGGTGACTGGGCCCGGGATGTCGAGAGAGCCTGCGATCCAATACCTGAAATGGGGGCTATTACCATCTGCCCCCAAGATGTAGCTTGTGCAGTCCGTCCATTACCTAACTGGAAGTCTCCAGGACCGGACGGGCTGCATAACTTTTGGATAAAATGGTTTCCAAGGTCGCACGCTCGCTTGGCATCTCAATTCCAGACTGCTTTGGTGTCTGGTTCGTTACCTCAGTTCCTAACTACTGGAATAACCCACCTGCTCCATAAATCAGGTAGCACCGCGGAACCCAAAAATTATAGGCCGATCACCTGTTTACCGACGGTCTATAAAGTTCTTACATCCATTTTGAAAACTAAAATTAACAAACATATTGACAGCAACTCCATCATGTCTGCCTCTCAAAATGGATGTAAGAGCGGGTCCCGCGGTACTAAGGAGCTACTCCTTATTGATATGGCCATTAGCCAACAGGTTCGTCGTTCCCGAAAGGATCTGTCGACATGTTGGATAGATTATAGGAAGGCCTATGACTCAGTCCCACATACATGGCTCATGCGGGTGCTGGAGTTGTATAAAGTGGATGCAACTCTGCGCACCTTCCTGATGTCGTGTATGAAGACATGGAGGACAGTCCTTCGCTATCCAGGATGTCGAAATATTCAGAGGAATAGCGAACCGATACGGATCGAGCGAGGAATATTTCAGGGCGATAGTTTGAGTCCACTTTGGTTTTGCTTAGCATTGAATCCTCTAAGCACACTATTGGAGGATTCAGGTCTAGGCTATCGGTTGAGGAGAGGTGGTCAGGTTATATCGCACCTCCTCTACATGGATGACCTGAAACTTTTTGCTCCCAACAATTCACAACTGAGGGAGCTACTGAAAATTACTGAAACTTTCAGTAGCTCTATCAGGATGGAATTTGGTGTGGACAAATGTGCGGTCATGCATGTAAAGCGAGGAGAGATTATGGAATCCGTGGGAACCCAACTCACTGATTCCATAAACCTTAGAGCCCTCTCCGCATCCGAAACCTATAAGTATTTGGGTATTTCGGAAGCGTTGGGTATCAATGTTACTGACATGAAGCAATCGTTGAAAGAACGCTTCTTTGGCCGCCTGAAAAAAGTACTTAATAGTCTTCTATCAGGCGGAAACAAGGTGCGCGCTTTCAACGGTTGGGTCATGCCGGTATTGATGTACTCTTTCGGCATACTCAAATGGACTCAAACCGAACTTGACGCCCTGGATCAGAGGGTCCGTACGCTGCTGACTGCAAATCGATTGCATCACCCACGGTCATCGGTTATGAGGCTGTATATCCCGCGAAAATGTGGAGGTCGTGGCTTTTTAAACGCCAAGACCCTCCACAATCGCGAGGTATGCAGTCTCAGGGACTATTTCCTAGTAAACGACGTGGGGATGCATCGAGATGTGGTCGCGGCTGACAAGGGCCTCACTCCGCTCTCCTTGGCTAATGAGAACTGGCGTAAACCAGTAGTGCTTGACACAAATGATCGCATGGAGGTATGGAAGAGCAAAGAGCTTCACGGACGCTTTTTCCGAGCCCTACACGGGCCCGATGTAGACTTACAAGCGTCCGTAGCCTGGCTACGTTTCGGTGACCTCTTTGGGAAACCGAAGGTTTTGTCTTTGCAATTATGGACGAAGTTATGATGACGAACAATTACCGGAGATTTATTGTGAAAGACGGCACAGTTGACATCTGTCGGGCATGTCACCGGCCGGGGGAATCAATAAGGCATATTATCTCCGGGTGTTCTCGTCTAGCTAACGGAGAGTACTTGCATAGACACAACCTTGTAGCCAGGATCATTCATCAGCAACTTGCTCTTAAATACAACCTTGTGGAATCAGAGGTGCCGTACTACAGGTATACGCCCGACCCAGTTCTCGAAAATGGCTATATCACATTGTACTGGGATCCATCCATCATCACTGACAGGACTATTGTTGCCAATAAGCCTGATATAGTGATGGTGGATCGATCAGAGCGGCGTGCAATGATTGTTGACATAACCATCCCGCATGATGAGAACCTCGTGAAAGCCGAGAAAGATAAACAAATCAAGTATCTTGACTTGGCTCACGAGGTTGTCGACATGTGGGAAGTGGATTCAGCAATCATTGTACCGATAGTCGTGACAGCCAATGGCTTAATAGCCAAGAGCCTCGACCAACACCTCAGGAGGCTCTCGTTAGGCAGCTGGATCAAGGGCTTGATTCAGAAAGCGGTACTGCTGGACACGGCTCGCATTGTCAGGAAGTTCCTCTCTCTGGAGCCCTGACCGCCGGTAGCTTGGACCCTGTTCCCGATACCGGTGGGCTACTATTTTTTATATTTTTAAATGTTTTTTTATATAATTTTTATGTAGAAATATTTAAAAATGTAATTTATATGTATATACAATAAAATAAAGGAATAATAATTTTATTATTATTATTCCTTTATTTCATTATACATACATATAAATTACATTTTAAAATATTTCTACATAAAAAAATACATAAAAAACATTTAAAAATAGCCCACCGGTATCGGGAAAAGGGTCAAAGCTACCGGCGGTCAGGGCTCCAGAGAGTGGAACTTCCAGACGATGCGAGCCGTGTCCAGCAGTACCGCTTTCTGAATCAAGCCGTTGATCCAGCTGCCTAACGAGAGCTTCCTGAGGTGTTGGTGGAGACTCTTGTCTATTAAGCCATTGGCTGTCACGACTATCGGTACAATGATTGCTGAATCCACTTCCCAAATGTCGACAACCTCGTGAGCCAAGTCAAGATAGTTCATTTGTTTATCTTTTTCGGCTTTCAGGAGGTTCTTATCATGCGGGATGCTTATGTCTTTCAAGTATTATTATTATTATTACATGAATACCTTAACTACATGGAAAGAATGGTTTTTGGTTACATGATGATTTCTACCCGTTCACTCTTAACGCAACACGCGTTTCGTTCGCCGCGGTTGAAGTGTCTCCGTATCTCGGAAACAGCCCATGTCTCTTACCCAGATTGTCATTAATGGACCTTTGACTAGTTACGGGTCTCGAAAATCGCAGAAGTCTGGAAAACAGCCTTAAATGCAACACGCTATGTGAGCTGTCACGCCCTTTATATGTGAGCTGTCACGCCCTTTATACTTGACGCTTTTATTTAGGTAATAAGTTTATACTTTGCTTTGTTGGTATTATAGCATGCATATCTGGCATATGGTAAATAATTCCATTGTTGTTGTGTTTCCTTGTGTTCATTAGACTATTTTAAAAATTCACGTGTTTTTTTTAAATTAACAGTCGGTTGTGATGCTGAGGAGTTTGTTCCGCCACTTCTTCATCCCAGCGAAATCACTAGGAAGTGGCGAAGGGCGGGCGTTTTGGGGGACTGTCTTATGTAATACTAGCTGCGCGCCGCAGTTTCACCCGCGTATGGGTCGATATTTTTTTATATGCTCCGCTCCTATTGTTCGCAGCGTGATGTTATATAGCCTAAAGTCTTCCTGGATTAATGGGCTATCCAACGCAAAAAGAATTTTTCAAATAAGACCCGTAGTTCCCGAGATTAGCGTGAACAAACAAACAAACAAACTCTTCAGCTTTATACAAGGTGTAACATAAAGGGTATATACATACCAAGGGCATGGCATCTTTACATGATATCGAACGATATTAGAAGGGTTTCAACTCAAAATAAAATACTCAAAAAATTTATACCAAATTTTCGGTTTCGTGTGTTTTTAAATCAAATCATAACAAACGCTAGCGTGATGTTTATGGCATCACGCTGCGACCAATAGGAGCGGAGCATACCTAACTTCACGCAAACGAAGTCGCTGGCGGCTGCTAGTAACATATAGCTGTAAGACTATGGAAAGACCAAAGAAACGGTGTATGGACTGTTTAAACATTTACGTAGGTAGACGAGTTGTACATTAGGAATAATTAGTGTGCTAATGTGCGCGTTTATAATTTCCAACGTGACCTTGACGTCCACGTCACGAAGTCACGATACCACGGGGAAGTAAAGTATAGTGAAATAAGTAGTCCAAACATTAAATTGTAATTAGGTTATAATGTCCCCACTCGTGGAACATTAATAGCCTGATTACAGTATAATGTCTGTCCCCACTCTTGAGACACCCTAACTAGCAAAATTTGCTCTTACAACAATCTCAAGTCTACTGTTTTTGCCCTTATAACATGATATAAGCCTGAATTTGGGCAATATTATAAGCATACTAGCGGTCGCCAGCAACTTCGTTCGCGTGGTTTAGTTATGCGCCGCTCCTATTGGTCGCAGCGTGATGTTATATAGCTTAAAGCCTTCCTGGATTAATGGGCTATCAAACGCAAAAATAAAAAAAAAATCAAATCGGACCAGTAGTTCCTGAAATTAGCGCGTTCAAACAAACTCTTCAGCTTTATATTAATACTAGCTGCACCACACGGTTTCACCCGCGTTTTTTTATATGCCCCGCTCCTATTGGACGCAGCGTGATGTTAAATAGCCTAAAACCTTCCCGGATTAATGCGCTATCCAATGCAAATAGAATTTTTTCAAATCGGACCAGTAGTTTCAGAGATTAGTTCGCACAAACAAACAAACTCTTCAGCTTTATATATTGTATAGATACTAGCAGCCGCCAGCGATTTCGTTCGCGTGGAATTAATTATGCAGCGGCGGGTTATTGGTTGCAACCAATTTGCATTAGGCTATATAACAATATAGCCTAAGCTTAGCCTTTCTGTATTAATAGGCTATCTAACGCAAAAATAATTTTTCAAATCGGACCAGTGGTTCCTGAGATTAGTAAAGATATAAATCTGAAGAGTATACTAATGTATAGATTTAATTTTATATCGTTCTAATATCAGTCTAATTGAATCATGTTTGTTCATATTGAAATCTAGCCAAAATTAATTTTAGCCGACTTGTGCTTATATTGCTTTCACGTAAGTATCCTAAAAGCCTCCATAGGCTTATATTGGTCTAAAGTTAGATTTTTTTTAGAATTTTACGTCAGATCTAAAGTAAATGAGCTTAGAAAATACCAATATAAAAGAAAGTTTGTCGCAAGTGCAACTAGTCTTAATAAATGCTCTTTTAAACATCAATGAGACTCGGTTATGAGACTGAGCGTTCTTGAGGCCATGCTGGCTTGTGTTAGAGTAATATAGGATCGATGCTATGTTCTAAAACAAATATAAGAGCACTTTGAGCTTACTGCTCTTAAAAAGTGCGAGTTCTGAGATTTTTTGCTAGTTGGGACAAGCCTCCTCTCGGTGAGAGGGAGTGGGCCGTATTCTACCACGCGGGCCCAGTGTGGGTTGGGAGATATCACATGTTTTATAAGTTGTGTTCAATGCTACCTTTGAACAATGATTCAGCATTTCGGCAGCTGACGCGCGGCCTACTTCAAATATTGTTAAAATTGCAGATTTCACGCATAGAATACCAAGACCTCAGGGGTCTGTTCTCTCTGCAACTCTGTTCCTGCTGCATATTAACGATCTGCTGATGCCTAGTATCTATGGGTATGCAGATGACAGCACAGTTGTAGAGAGATACCTGCCGGGTGCTCGGGTTAGTAGGGAATCAATCCGGTCCGAAAGAGAGGCCATGGTTGAGCGAACGAGTGTTGCGCTGCAGGCAGTCTCCGAATGGGGCAATGCCAATCTTGTGGCATTCAATGCCGCCAAAACACAGGCGTGTCTTTTCACCGCCAAAAGGAGCCCGTTCACCTTGGCTCCTACTTTTCGGAATGTGTCCTTGGAGTGTACCGCGTACATCGAGGGACTGGAATAATTTGCCAGCGGCGGTGTTTCCGTCGGACTACAATTTGAGTGTCTTCAAGGCTAGAGTGAATAGGCTCTTAATAAACTAGTGCGCTTTACCATCAACGATTGCGTCACTGCTTACCATCAGGCAGGATTGCGATCAAGCGCTAGTTTATAATATATAAAAAAAGACGTTTGTAGATTTGTGTGTGTTGGGACAAAGTAGTATATAGCTGTAATATTATGTAAATAAATCAGATTAGAATTTATCCTTGTCTCATTCTTGTCTCATCCCCTCACTGTGGTCAAGACACCCTTAGCCATCTCTGATCAGTCCTGTGAGTCTGCTGGACTGGCAGTGAGTTTATTATTATACCCTTCATCCTTACCTGGAAATCCTACCCACTATCCGTCTGTTACCTTAGGTCTCTTGGTGCAGACATCCCGCACTTATCTCGGTGGTAGGCAACAACATCAGCCGCCGGCATAAGTTACCACCCACCAGACAAAGTCTTGCCGCCAAGCGATTCGTCGTGTTCCGGCATGATGTCTGGTGAAGCCGTATGGAGGACGGGTCTGACCAGATGTGTTGCGATGTGTACCGGGTACGATGTGCCTAATGTTGTTGTGTCGGGAGTTTGGTCGTGGAGGGTCTCCTGATCATCCTCTGGCGCAGCATCGTTGGTCGTGTTGTTGGGTTAAACATTGCATCACCTCGCTCAACTGCCGTCTTCCTTCCTATTCACTCAGTTTTTTTGAGTGAATAGGCTTAATAAGCTAGTGCGTTTTACCATCAACGATTGCATCACTGCTTACCATCAGGCGGGATTGCAGTCAAGCACTAGTTTATAACTAATAAAAAAAACTTATTTATATATTTATTTATTACAAACTATATGGTAGGTCAGGGCTGTAGGGCTTATAGGTCTTAGTTAAGGTTCTGTTAATTTGCCATATAGGCGCATGTACTACCGCTACCTTTAATAAGAATGGTCGTACAAATTGTTTGCCTCTAAGACAGGCCGGTTTCTTCACGTTGTTTTTCGTCGGCATTTTGAGAGCGGTTGTGATGAAATAATTTACATTATTTTTTTTTTATTAGTTATAAACTAGTGCTTGACTGCAATCCCGCCTGATGGTAAGCAGTGATGCAATCGTTGATGGTAAAACGCACAAGCTTATTAAGCCTATTCACTCAAAAAAACTGACTGAATAGGAAGGAAGACGGCAGTTGAGCGAGGTGATGCAATGTTTAACCCAACAACACGACCAACGATGCTGCGCCAGAGGATGATCTGGAGACCCTCCACGACCAAACTCCCGACACAACAACATTAGGCACATCGTACACGGTACACATCGCAACACAACTGCTCAGACCCGTCCTCCGTACGGCTTCACCAGACATCATGCCGGAACACGACGAATCGCTTGGCGGCAAGACATTGTCTGGTGGGTGGTAACTTATGCCGGCGGCTGATGTTGTTGCCTACCAAACAAGACAAAGTAAAGTGCCTGACCTGTGCCTGGGTTTGAACAACTACAACTTGTAGGTCAAGGCCGATACCAGTAGGCTACTGCTGCTCAATAATATTTTATTGTAAGAATTTAATATGAGTGTAACAATTCAGGACCGTGTCTTTTAACCAGCCTTAACAAAGAGACTGTAACCCAATAACTCGTGGATGTAAAATACTCTATTCCGCTGCTTTCAACCAGACTGGAAGATGACACAAACATGCCTTTTTATGAAAGAGCCATTTCATCTTTGGGTTGACCTGTCCCAGCAGACGACATGAACGCATTAGTCGTTGTGTAACTCAACCCTATTTTAGGTAGTTCAACGACCCATCATATGACGCTACCAGAAGAGCAATTTCCTTTTTTTATAATTATATAAAATATGACTACAACTTGACAGCGATCCCGCGTGATGGTAAGCAATGATGCAATTTTTTTCAGTATCATTTTTTAATCTTTGAATTTCGAAACAATTACTAAATTTACGCCGTACGGAGGACCGGTCTGAGCAGTTGTATTGCGATGTGTGCCGGGTACGATGCGCCAAATGTTATTGTGTCGGTAGTTTGATCGTGGCGGGTCTCCAGATTAATCTCCCTCTGGTGCAGCAGCGTTGGTCGTGTTGTTGGGTTTAACATTGCACACCTTGCTCAACTACCGTCTTCCTTCCTACTCACTAAGATTTTTAAGTGAATAGGCTTAATAAATTTGTGCGCTTTACCATCAACTATTGCATCATTGCTTACCATCAGGCGGGATTGTAGTCAAGCACTAGCTTCATCATCATCATCATAATCAGCCCCTACTCGTCCACTGCTGGACATAGGCCTCCTTCATGGCACTCCAACAAGCTCGATCCTGAGCAGTTCTCCGCCAGCCACTACCAGCCACCTTTAAGCACTAGTTTACAATTATTAAAAAAAAAAACGCGAATTAGAGGTTAGATCTGCGGGACATTTCCGTGGGCCATAGAAAATAGTCAAATCAAAACCGCTAGAGAGATAGTTGCATGGTATTGTAACTTTTTTTTTTATTATTTATAAACTAACGCTTGACCGCAATCCCGCCTGATGGTAAGCAGTGATGCGATCATTGATGGTAAAGCGAGCTAGTTTATTACTTTATTATAGACGGAAACACCGCCGCTGGCAAATTGTTCCAGTCCCTCGATGTACTCGGAATAAAAGAGGAAGCAAAACGCTTCGTCCGGATCGTAGTGGTGTTAACAACGTGAGGGTGGAAAGTCGCCGTACGACGGGTCGTCCGATGGTGGAACGGAGATGGGGGAATTAAATCGTGCAATTCCCTTGCACACTCACCAGAATGCATCCTATAGAAGACCGAAAGGCTGGCTACTCTACGCCTGTGCTTCAGGCTTTGGAGACCGTTTCGAGTTAAATCTGGGTCCCCAAACAGCCTCTTCGCTCGCCTCTCCACTGAATCCAAAGTAGCCAGGTGACATTTCACAGCACCAGCCCAAATGTGGCTGAAGTACTCCACACACGAGCGGACCTGTGCTTTGTACAACATTAGAAGCTGCCCCGGTGTGAAGTACCGCCGGCCGGACCTTTGCAATAACGCCAAGTTTTCTGGCAGCCACCTTGGCCTTGGACTCAATGAACCACCCAAAGTTGAGGTTCGAGGAAATCTCAACACCCAAAAGTTGAAGGCGGTCGGTGCACTCCAAGGATACATTCTGAAAAGTAGGAGCCAAGGTGAACGGACTCCTTTTGGCGGTGAAAAGACACGCTTGTGTTTTGGCGGCATTGAATGCTACAAGATTGGCTTTACCCCATTCGGAGACTGCCTGAAGTGCAGCACTCGTACGCTAGAGCGTACGAGTGCTGCACTTCAGGCAGTCTAACAACAACAGTGCAACAGCAACAACAGTTCCGGTCCGAAAGAGAGGCCATGGTAGACCATGGCCTCTCTTTCGGACCGGAACTGTTGTTTCCGTAGGCGTTACGTAATGCTGGCCGCCTATAATTTGGAGCGGGTTCCATTAGAACATTTAAACGAATAAAGCGCCAAATGTTTTGAATAAAGAATGGCATTGATGCTTTTTGCCCGACAAAACCCCTATTAGGCCTGACCACAGAGTACATCATATAGTCATCGAGTCAATGTGAGTACTAAAAATTAATCAAATAAGCCACGAGTTCATCGTCATCATCATCCTTTTATTGTTCCACTGCTGGGCACAGGTCTCTTTTCATACAGAGAAGGATTGAGCGTAATCACCACATTCGCTCAATGCTTTAAACTTTAAATCTGATATCGCCAACGATATCAGATTTAAAGTCCAGGTTTCCTTAAGATGTTTCACCATTTTCAGCCACGAGTTATGTCACAAAAATCCATAGATATTAAAATGTCAATATTATTTTCAAAACATTTAACATAAAAAAGTTTGATGCATGAGGGTGAATTGGAGTATAGCATATATCCCGAACTCAGCCAGAGGCGTTTACGACATAGGTTATAAATAACACTTAAATGTTATCATTATTTATTAGGGTTTAACCCTGCTACAAGTTAATCAGAATTAGGGTTAGTTCATAACCCTCGCCGCTTGGTTCATTGCGGGTGAATTAATATATACCATAAAGCTTCAAATCCTTTATTTTGTTGTGTTAAATTGTTGACGTCATTTTTTCTCGTCATTATTTATATTTTGGAAGATCAATTCATGAATACATAGCAATATTGTAGAGTCCAGATATGTATAGGTACGCATGTATAGGTACTTGATACAAATAAGGCGTATGCTCAAATAAGGCCTATATTGCGAAAAAGTCGTTTAATGGTATTTACATCAAATATATATTGCACGAACGTATAGACTACACCTCCACAACTCGGCAAATAGTGCGCGAGAGCCCAGGCCCACGCTCACATCGCCAGTTTTCGTTGGTAGTTCGTGGACGACGGCCGTTTTCATTGCGTGTTACTAATTTGTCGTAATTTCTATCGTATTTTATTACGGTATTTTTTAGAGTTTTATTTCAAGTTATGTACCCGGTTTACATTATAACTCATCGAAAAGGTAACTATGACTTTATTTTGTATTATTTAGGACATGTGAATTAATTATTGCGTATAATATGTATGAGGTATATGGTACGAAATAAGGCCTACTTTTTTAATAGGCCTGATTTGTAACCCTAGGCTTTGTTAGAAATTCTGTTGAATTTTATGGTGTTTTTTACAGATTAATTCCTGTCAGTATGTATCCTCGAAAACGGGCGACGTGGTTTGATGAAAGCTCGAGAGCGGCAGTTAATGATGTACCTACGTTCTGGACGATTGTCGACATACAAAGCTTCGGCGCAATATGGCGTGCCTAGAAATACCATTAAAAAAATCATATTAAAAGTAGTGTTTTACATAAGAGCTTAGGAAGAAACGCTATATTTACGAAAGAGCAAGAAAAAGATTTCGATTGCCATATAATAAAATTTTCTGATATAGGAATACCTCTGACTCCAAAAGTGATTCGGAATTATGCATTTGCTTTTTGCGAAAACATCTTTTTTTTTATATAAATTATAAACTAGAGCTTGACCGCAATCCCGCCTGATGGTAAGCAGTGATGCAATCGTTGACGGTAAAGCGCACTAGTTTATTAAGAGCCTATTCACTCTAGCCTTGAAGACACTCAAATTGTAGTCCGACGGAAACACCGCCGCTGGCAAATTGTTCCAGTCCCGCGATGTACGCGGTATAAAGGAGGAGGCGAAACGCTTCGTCCGGATCATAGTGGTGTTAACAACGTAAGGGTGGAAACTAGCCGTACAACGGGTCGTCCGATGGTGGAACGGAGACGGGGGAATTAAATCATGCAATTCCCTCGCACACTCCCCAAAATGCATCCTATAGAACACCGAAAGGCTGGCTACTCTACGCCTATGCTCTAGGCTTTGGAGACCATCTCGAGTTAAATCAGGGTCACCAATCAGCCTCTTCGCACGCCTCTCCACCGAATCCAGAGTGGCCAGGTGACACTTAGCAGCACCAGCCCAAATGTGGCTGCAGTACTCCACACACGAACGGACCTGTGCTTTGTACAACATTAGAAGCTGCCCAGGTGTGAAGTACTGCCGGACCTTTGCGATAATGCCAAATTTCAATATTTATTAATGTTCCTAAACAAATTATGCTACTATTTTATATTACGCTCCTTATAAATTTCTTATAAGTAGATTAAGCTATAGGTCTTAAGTATTTTCTTAGGCCTTATTTTGTTACCTTGTTTAAATAAGGCCTACAAAAAATAATTCTTTTTTAAATATTTGATAATATTTTTGAGAATATATGTTCATTTTCTAATATTTGTTTGAATAGATAAGCTGTTTTTTATAGTATTTTTTATTTTTTGTTAATATACGACCTCAAATCTGACTAACAACTAGTCACATAAATTAAAAATTTGTATAAGAATCTCATGAAAACGTGATAACAAACTCAGAAATACATAATTTTATAATGATTGATAGTTTAATAACAATATTCCTATACTTTAAATATGTAGGCTTAATTAAGTCACTAGTTTTTAAAAAGACCTACAGCTAAGGTTTTACAATTATCTCATTTTAGTTGATTTTTGATTGAAGATTATATAATGTTTACTTAATTCATAATAAAATATTAACAAAAAAAGAAGTCCACGCTTTTATTTATCACCTTCATCGAATAATTTATCATATTTTGAGTGTTTGAAATTAGGTAGGCCTTATTTGTATCAGTTACCTTATACAACGTGTAACAAAAATGGTATATACATACATACCATGGCATCTTTAGATGATATCAAACGATATCGAAAGGGTTTCAACTCAAAATAAAATACTCAAAAAATTTATACCAAATTTTCGGTTTCGTGTGTTTCTTAAAATCAAATCATAACAAACATGGCAGCACACTACATACGTTAATAACTACTCGTTACCCGTCACGTTATTTGCCAAAATTCCACAAATGTCTTCAATATCTCTATGCAACTAGTATGATAGTAGCCTATCACAGGCGGTGTTTTAACTCATAACTTCCGAAAATAAAGAGATAGGATTAAAAAACCCTTCCAATATCGTTTGATATCATGTAAAGATGCCATGCCTTTGTTATGTATATACCCTCTAGGTTACACGTTGTATATAGGGCGTTGGAACTTACATATTATATTTCGGCCATAGCGGCCGTAACGGTACTATAACTACTACAGTTTAGATAGATATTGGGGCCGATTCTGTTGATGTTGTTGTTGTTGTTGTTGATTAGTGGTGTCTGTTGTGTGTATTGTTTGTGATTCAGTGGAACTAATTTTAAGTTATGTGCATCTTTTTCTTTCCATTTCAACAGGAAAAGGACAGAAGATAAAATGTCAGTAAAAGTCGCGTATTTTTAATCGCCATGTTTATAATCGCGTTTAAACTGTCTATAGAATATTTTAATTTGACAGGATTATACTAAAATTTTATCTTGTATACTCTTCTTAATGAAATAGAAAGGAAAAGACGTACTTAACTTAAAATTAGTTTACATAGTTTTTGAACAAGATAATCGATGCCAATAATGAATTATAACGTTGCAAAATTGAAGAGTACAACTCTAAAGTAGTATGACAACTCTTCTTCTTCTTCTTCTTCAGCCTATAGATGTCCACTGCTGGACAAAGGCCTCCCCCAAGGCTTTCCACGCTGACCGCTCTTGTGCTGCCCGCATCCATCGGCTTCCTGCGACCTTCACCAGGTCATCGGTCCACCTTGTTGGGGGCCTCCCTACGCTGCGTCTTCCAGTACGTGGTCGCCACTCCAGAACCTTACTGCCCCATCGGCCATCGGTTCTACGAGCAATGTGCCCTGCCCACTGCCACTTAAGTTTAGCGACTCGCAGAGCTATGTCGGTGACTTTGGTTCTTCTGCGGATCTCCTCATTTCTGATTCGATCACGCAGAGAAACTCCTAGCATAGCTCTTTCCATTGCCCTTTGTGTGACTCTGAGCCTTCGCATGAGGCCCATTGTGAGCGACCACGTTTCAGTTCCGTAAGTCATCACTGGCAACACACACTGGTCAAAGACTTTAGTCTTGAGACACTGTGGTATCTTGGACGACGAGAAGATGTAGCGTAGCTTCCCGAACGCTGCCCAACCGAGCTGGATTCGCCGAGACACCTCTTTCTCGAAGTTGGACCTACCTAGTTGGACTGTTTGTCCCAGGTATACATACTCGTCAACAACTTCGAGTGCAGAGCAACCAACTACAATTGGAGTGGGTGCGACATGAGAGTTCGACATGATCTTCGTCTTATCCATGTTCATTTTTAGACCCACTTGTTGGGAAGCTCTGCTGAGGTCATTGAGCATTTTGCCCAAGTCTTCCAGGGTCTCAGCCATGACCACGATGTCGATGATGGCTGACGTCCGGGATATCGTCGGTGTAGTGTCGGGTTAGTCTGGCTCTAGGATCATTAGCCAGGCTTACAACAACAACGTATGACAACTGAAGTGTTATTATTACGTTTAGTCGGCTAACTAAGTCATGTAGTTTTCCTTTAATTAACTATTTAGACCGATGGAGTATACCTATCCACTATCTATCCTCTTGAACAGTTAGCACTATGCTGAGTTTGACCCATGTTTAAACATATGTAATTGAGTATTTTCTCTCCCGAACAGGCCGGTTTACGAAAGGGCTTCAGCACAGTAGACCACATATATACGCTGCGGCAGGTTATACAGAAGACCGAGGAGTATAACCTACCCCTTTGCTTGGCGTTTGTGGACTAAGAAAAAGCCTTTGATTCGATCGAGACCTGGGCTGTACTGCAGTCTCTACAGCGGTGCCAAGTAGACTATCGGTATATTGAAGCGCTGAAGGGTTTGTACGAAAACGCCACCATGTCAGTCCGAATACAGGACCAGACCTCGAAACCAATACCTCTGCAGCGTGGTGTCAGACAGGGAGATTTTATCACCCCGAAACTGTTCACCGCTGCATTGGAGGATGTCTTCAAGGTTCTAGACTGGAAAGGACTGGGCATCAACATCAATGGCGAGTACATTACACACCTTCGGTTTGCTGATGATATCGTAGTCATGGGTGAGACCGCGGAGGACCTGAGTACAATGCTCGAAGACCTCAGTAGAGCCTCCGAGCGAGTCGGTCTTAAAATGAACATGGACAAGACGAAAGTCATGTCTAATGCCCATGTTGTACCGACTCCTATAAAGATTGGAGACACTGTTCTCCAAGTTGTTGACAGTTACATGTACCTGGGAAAAACTATCCAGTTAGGAAGGTCCAACTTCAAAAAGACGTCAATCGTCGCATCCAACTCGGCTGAGCTGCTTTCGGGAAGCTACGTAAAATCTTCTCGTCCGAAATACCGCAGTGTCTCAAGACAAAAGTCTTCGACCAGTGTGTGTTGCCAGTGATCATTTATGGAATTGAGACGTGGTCGCTAACAATGGGCCTTATAAGAAGGCTCAAAGTCACTCAAAGGGCAATGGAGAGGGCTATGCTTGGGGTTTCACTGCGCGATCGAATCAGGAATGAGGAGATCCGCAGAAGAACGAGAGTAACCGACATAGCCCGAAGAATTGAACCACTGAAGTGGCAGTGGGCTGGACACATTGCCCTTAGGACCGATGCCGGATGGGGCCGACGGGTTCTCGAGTGGCGACCACGCACCGGAAGACGTAGCGTGGGTAGGCCCCCGACAAGATGGACCGACGACCTGGTGAAGGTCGCGGGACACCGCTGGATGCGGGAGGCGCAGGACCGGTTGTCGTGGAGAACTTTGGGGGAGCCCTATGTCCAGCAGTGGACGTCTTTCGGCTGAAATGATGATGATGAGTATTTTTTCTTGTCTGCGGTGAAATATTGTTAATAAATAAACTGGTCAAATGTGAGTTCGGCTCATGAACTAAGTTCTGTGAAATTATTTAGGTGTGGCACTACGAATGTACGGGTTCTTGTTTTTTCCTTTATTTGTGCTACTTTACAATGGTTTCTAGATGATTTTGTACCCTATACCTATACATATGAAGTTTTGAGTACCTTGTGAATGTCAAAATAGGAGGCATAGCAAATATAAACAACCGTATGTTTTGATTGCGTTCATTTAGAAGTTTGACTATTTTTCAGTGCTTTTAAGTAAGTAAGTAAGTAAGTAAGTAAGTAAGTCATTTATTTTGCAAATATGGGTACAGTACATGGTGATAGAGTGATGATTGATAAGTTCAGCCATATTTTACCAAGAGGCATGCAAAAATTATAATTTGAAGCTAACAATACTGGAAATTTATATTTAGACTGCTGAACAAATTAAATAATTTGATGTCATAACTTGATAAAAATTACATAATAATGTTACAATATGCCGAAACCAATTATTAACAAGCACGTTACATAAACAATTATTATTGAAAACACAATTTAGAGTCCTTAACAATAAAAATGTCATAGAATACAATTTTCAATATGATGTCGAAGAAGTGTAAAAGAAGAATATATATACATATCAAGCATTATATACGAGGAATGTCTAATATAATGTTTAAGGGGAAAAAAATCAATCACAATAAAAAATAATAATAATAATTAGTATACATCATGATTAGAAAATGTCAGATATAATAATAATTAAAAATAAATGTCAACTGTAATGAAAATGTCAAATAATATGTAAAAAAAACCAATTAAATAAAATAGTAACAACAAAAAAAAAAAAAAAAAATTTTATATATTCCGATCTCATAACATCTTTTCAAAATTTTTCTCAGTAAGGAATTCGCTGACAGTATAGTATGCTTTATGCGTTAGAAAACTTCGAAGCCTGTTTTTAAACAATGATAACGGTAATTCTTTCCATTGCCTAGGTAATTTATTGTAGATAGCCGGAGCCATGCAGTAGACACTTTTCCGCATTAGTGCCGTTTTGGCGGGGTGGGAACATAGTACATTATTGTCACGTCTGTTACGTGGTACTACATCGGCCAAACGTTTAAAGCGATCTGGGTTGGACTTCACAAACACAGCTACTTCCATTATGTACAAACTAGGTAATGTTAATATTTTATGCTGTTTAAAGTATGGCATGCAACTATCAGTGGATTTAAGCATAAACATCGCGCGTAAACACCTCTTCTGTGCTTTAAAAACTGTTTCCCTTTCGGTTGAATTTCCCCAGAATATTATACCGTAACGTAAGTGGGATTCTACTATGCCATAATAGGCAGTAAGAAGTGCATCTATATCAATTATTGGGGATAGTGAATGTAGAGCGTACGCGGACTTACTAATTCTCTTACATAAAGTATCAGAATGTGCTTTCCAATTTAAGTTTTTATCTATTACGAGTCCTAAAAATTTTGTAGTGTCTACTTCTTCTACGACTTCATTGTTGTAATGTATATTAGGGCGCGTGCTGGGAATCCGCTGACTGAAATGTACAGCTTTTGTCTTTTTTAAATTTATTTTTAAATTGTTTGCCTCTAACCAATTTACAACACTCTTTAAACACTTATTAATGTCCGATTCATACGTTACCAGATTTTCACATGGTATTGTCATAGTGCTGTCGTCTGCAAACAGTGTTATTGGGTGTTCAACCCATTTAGGTAGGTCATTTATGTACAGGATAAATATGAAGGGACCTAGTACGCTCCCCTGCGGTACTCCATACTTAACTTTACGCTCTGAGGATCGATATATCTCTTCGCGCTTGCTAGCTAGATTAATTTGGCAAATTTCAGTTATTTGTTTGCGGTCTTTAAGATAAGTCTCAATAAGTCTAAGTATATTACCTCTAATACCGTAAGCTTCAAGCTTACTTATGAGAGTAGGATAATCTACGTTTTCGAGGTTGTAGCCTTGCATTTGAAATGAATTTCCAGGCCATAACATCGGCGGCCGGCAGAAGTTACCACCCACCAGACAAAGTATTGCCGCCAAGCGATTCGTCGTGTTCCGGCATGAAGTCTGGTGAAGCCGTACGGAGGACTGGTCTGAGCAGTTGTGTTGCGATTTGCGCCAGGCAGGATGCGCCAAATGTTGCGTCGGGAGTGTGTTCGTGGGGGATGGGAATCTCCCCCTGGCGCAGCATTGTTGGTCGTGTTGTTGGCTTTAATATGGCATCACCTCGCTCAACTGCCGTCTTTTTTCTTATTCACTCAGTTTTTTCTTCTTCCTATTCACTGAATGAATAGGCTCTTAATAAACTATCGCGCTTTACTATCAACGATTGCATCACTGCGTACCTAATTATAAACTTTACGCGTTCCTGATAAAAAATGTTTCCAAAGCTGAACAGACAAACAGAAAACATAGTAAGTTTCTTTTTCCTTTTAAACTATGGAAACTACGTAACAAATTAAATACCAATCTTGGCCCAATTATTATCAATCAAGTCTCTAATTTGCATTAAGCTCAAATACCACTTTTGAACCAAACCAACTATTAACACGATCGCCTGAACCAACCTTAATTCTCAGAACTAATCGCTTCGCTACAATCACACAACCTCATATTATGGCTTTCACAATAACTGCTATAATTCCGGTCACGCTATTCATAAGGCGCGCACTCAGGGTCACTGACGTCATCACAGTGACGTCACTAACACGTCACCGTCTATCCAAATTGATCGAGTTTGACAAGTGACTAATTTAGTGTGATAGGATGCTGATAGAGTATATTGGTGTTGATTTTGTTTAGGTTCTTATAGATTTGCTTGGTTTTATCATTATCGATATGTGTGGTCAAACAAATTAAGGTAGGCCTAGTCGTTAAAACACTAGCCTCTCAAGTATGAGTGTGCGGGTTCGATTCCAGGTCAGGCAAGTACTAATGTATCTTTTCTAAGTTATATGTGCTTTCTAAGTATATCTTGGACCCCAATGACTGATTAAAAGTTGAAGCAAAACATCTTGAGGAAACCTGGACTTTCGCCAACCCGCATTGAGCAAGTGTGGTGATTACGCTCAATCCTTCTCTGTATGAAAGGAGGCCTGTGCCCAGCAGTGGGACAATAAAAAAGGTTGATGATGCGATGTGCCATGTAGGTAATTTGTACTTCTCTGGGCTAAACGTAGAAGATCTAGTTATCTGTAACACCTGTCACTTTGTTGTAATTTGACCTATATATGTCCACGCTTGCTCAAGGCAAGGTTGGTGATTTATATTTATTTTATAAGCCTGTTTATGTATCTATAGTGTGGAGGCATGAGGAAGAAGGAGTAAAGTTCACTCATCCTCCACAGGAAAGGGAGCATCCTCCGACCAGACGGGTGTTATGTCTGGCGGGCACTTGCCCAACGATTGAAATTGGGAAGTTGTATATATGATAATTGCACGGTAAACTCTACTTGCGAGATGTAGAATTCGTGTGACGTCACTATGACGCGTTGTTTGTAGGTACCGCTACAATAGGTATCAAAATAGATGACAAAAAAATGATGAGTTTACACGGATAAAATAAATATACAAGTGCGTGTCGGACTCGCTCACAAAGGGTTCCGCCATTACCATTGATTTATGAAATTAAAGGATTTAAGTTATTTGTATGAAAGATTACGTGGTAATAAGCGGTTTACGATTTCCGAGGTGTTAAAAAAAACTACTTACTAAATCTCGTTCAAAACAATTTTTGTTGGTAGTTTTTATAGTAATGTACATCATATGTTTTTTTAGTTTTTTCATTTTCTTATTTTATTTTAGAAGTTAGAGGGGACCAACTTTTTACCACTTTGGAAGCTTCTGTCACGCAAACTATTCGGATTAGAAAAAAAATATTTTAGAAACCTCGATATCATTTTTGAAGACCTATCCATAGATACCACACACGTATATGTTTGATGAAAAAACTAATTTTGAGTTTCAGTTCTAAGTATGGGGAGACTCCAATATTTATTATTATTATTTTTCAGTTTTGCATCAAATTCTTAATGCATTAATGCGGTTCACAGAATACATCTACCTACCAAGTTTCAACAGTATAGTTCTTATAATTTCGGAAAAAAAAAATGGCTGTGACATACGGACGGACAGATGGACTGACGGACAGACAGACATGACAAATCTATGAGGGTTCCGTTTTTTGCCATTTGGCTACGGAACCCTAAAATTGTTAAATAATGGGATAAATGATGGGTTTACAAGAACTGTCACAGATCTGCCTACATCTATTCGTATCAATCATACTGTAGGTAATGTGGTAGATTGATTGATACGCCTCTAAACCTGATGCCATCTGTTTGTGTGACGTGTAAAAATATGGATTGATAACCCCTGATAAATGAGTGCTATTTTGTTTTTAATGGGATATTGCGTCATATACAATATGTAAAGAAAACCCTGTCTGATCCGTGAAGGTATTGTTAGGTATCGATAACTGATTCTACTAATGCCGACAAAGCCCGACTAATGTTTAAAAAAAAAATAAATACTATTTTGCAAAAAGAGGTAACTTAATACATGTGCGGTAGGACACCCTTCCGCGGGCGACGGGGGGCGGGACACGTGACGCGCGGTCGAATCGCATAAGAGTATCGTCAAAATGGAATTGTCACTTTTTTTTAAATTACCAAATTTCGGGGAAGTTGGAATTAATTCGCAGGAAAAAAAGATTATTTTAAAATTCATTAGTATTGTTACTATGATGATTACGTTTTTATATTATATTTGGTCATGTGTTTACCTAACCTTTATTATCTTTATGGGTCGGACAGGGTTTTCTTTACATATTGTATATCGAGTCATATTTCCACACGATGATCTCCGAACGATTATCAATCCAAAAAAAAGACATTATCACCTCTGTGAATTATTTTTAATTTGTCAATCAATCTACAGTTCGCTCCAAAAGTATCGAAGGAAGTATAAACAAACCCTGGCTATATTAAATTGACAATGTATGTATGTTAAGTCAACGGCACGGTTGGTGCAGTGATTAAATAATTGACTACTGTGCAGCGTGTCGCGGGTTCGATTCCCGCATGGAATAAATATTTGTATGACGTACAAGTAATTGTTCCAGGTCTGGTTGCTTGTGTATGTGAGTTTATATGTCTCTAAACTAAACGCACCCACACACAGGAGGAACATTTAATGTGGCGCAACGTTTCTTTTTTTTTTATTTATTTATGTAATCACAGACTGAAGGGTAACAAAGGGTTAAATATTAACACAGTTATGTGTAGGTACAGTATTTATAAAAATACAATTAGATATACAATATGTAAAGAAAACCCTGTCCGACCCATAAGGATAATAAAGGTTAGGTAAACACTTGACCACATATAATATAAAATTTTACGTAATCGCAATAATCATAACAATACAAATGAATTTTGAAATAATCTTTTTTTCCCGCGAATTAATTCCAACTTCCCCGAAGTTTGGCGATGCGACCACGTGCCGCGTGCCGACCTCGGAACAGTTGCTTACCGCACATGTATTAAGTTACCTCTTTTTGCGAAATAATATTTATTTTTTTAGGGGGATTTTTTTTTAAGTTGAGCCCGGCTTTGTATCCATTAGTAGAATCAGTTATCGATACCTAGCAATACCTTCACGGATTGGACAGGGTTTTCTTTACATATTGTATATAGTATTAGTTTTCTGACCCATTTGTTTGCATTTTCTCATATAATTCGAGGAGCAGATTCCGAAATTTTAATACAGTTTTCTCCGATCTGTAACACCTGTTTTAATCAAAAACATCTCAAACGAACGTCGAGATATTCAAGTAAAAAGGCCTTTTAATTGGAAACAAACATTACCCGTAACATTCCACTTAATGGTCTATTAAGTGCGTTTAATGTTATTTTCTTTGCTCTAAAGAGGGTGTAAGGTTGTTTTGGAGTTAAATATCCAATTAAATTTTAAAATAAGCTTCATTCCTATTTAGTGCCACAGTTAGAGGCTTTTTACAAAAATGGCGGCCATTAAGTCTGTATTACCGTAAAAATCGAATAGAGTACGCAGTCCGCAGTGCGGGTGTCATAGAAATCAGCTGTTTTTTGAAAGGACTTTCAATAAACAGCTGATTCCTTAATGCAAAATATTTAAAAATAGCCAAGTTAGGGGCGTGGTCTTTAAATAATTTGTAGACGCAATCATGAACAGCCTAGCTTTCGTCGTGTACCGGCATGATGTCTGGTGAAGCCGTACGGAGGACGGGTCTGAGCAGTTGTGTTGCGATGTGTGCCGGGTACGATGCGCCAAATGTTTTTGTGTTGGGAGTTTGATCGTGAAGGGTCTCCAAATTAATCGCCCTCCGTCGCAGCATGGTTGGTCGTGTTGTTAGGTTTAACATTGCATCACCTCGCTCAACTGTCGTCTTCCTTCCTACTCACTAAGATTTTTAATAGGCTTAATAAACTTGCGCGCTTTACCATCAACGATTGCATCACTGCTTACCATCAGACGGAATTGCGGTCAAGTACTAGTTTATAATTATATAAAAAAATAAAACTAACTAACTACTTCTTCTTCTTCTGTTTATTGAGGTCCACTGCTGGACAAAGGCTTCCTCCAAGGCTTTCATTCCATTGGAGGGGTTTGCCATAATCCCCACTCTTGGCAGGCGGGTTGGGGATCGCAGGATTTGATATTCCACAGGAGAAGCGCTGCTGCCCGCTTCCCTGGTGAGAGTTCCCTTAGTCGCCTCTTACCACACCCACGGGAGGATATGGGTTGGTACTATTCTAAGCCCGATATAGGGTGCTCGCCCGCTCGCATTTAAGTTGTTTGAAAGTACTTCATGCTTCATAATAATACGTTTTTTTTTCAAACGTCCATTTTTGTTATGAAGTGGGCTGTCTTTGTAAGACGACTAAAATTCTACGGTGTAGAAACAAATAAAAAAAAGCAGAAAGAGTTATTAAATGGCACTGAAACATCATCATCTCAGTGTGTCTTTTCAGCTTTGGAGTCTGGGGTCCGCTGTACCAGTCTAACTGCTGATTTTGGCTAAACTTCGATATTTCTGTAAAGCGACTACCGTCTGACCTCCACAACCTGAAGGCGATATCGAAGCATTGCAGTTAGACCAATTGTTGGACTTCTGAGGGCTGCAACAATCCGTAACCACTGCCAACCGGGACCAACGGCTTAACGTACTTTCCGAGGAAAGACCAGACCAGTGCAAATATTCATATTTATGAATACAAATATTTGCACTGCGCGCGGATCGAACTTGTCAAGTCATGGCACTGAAACATAACTGGTGAAAATTAGGGTGTAATTTGTGGGTACTACTACTGCCCTACCTATCCCTACGCGGAAAAGGAACATGATACTATTATGGATAAGGAGTAACAGCTGCATATTTATTATTCAGTGGGTTAGGTTAAATACCTGTGCGCCAATTCTACGTCCTTTTGATAGCATGATTCAAACTATTAAAAAAAATGGAACGATAAATATAGCATTAAGAAACACAGGTTTAATAAACCTAGCTCGGGCATGTCGCTAATTTTACATGATTCCCTGTATATATACAGTATGTTAACTAACAGAGGGCGTTCCCGTTAACCCGAAATAGTATAGCATACATACCTGCTAAAAAAAATATTTCCATTCGAAAACAAAATATTTTAAAATTTTTTCAATATGAAAATATTCAATAAAAATTTTAAATTGACATGTGAAAGAAACACACTGTACACGCGAACATGAAAGACGGCAACGTCGCAATTTATTTATGAATGACGAGCCGCGAAGATCTAATTGATTGATGTGTGTTGGTTGATGTGTGTTGGGCAATGCAACGTTAGGTAGATACTATTCCGCGCTACTATTTTGATTTAAAACAGGAGGTTTCAAATTTATTTTTAATTATAATTTCTTTTTATTCGGATTATTTTATGCTTATTTTTCTATGCTGATATTTTTATTTTAATCTATTAATGATATATATTAACGAGTTTAAGGGAACGCCCTCTGTTATTTAACATACTGTATATATAAAAAAAAGATGTTTATTACCATTGGTTTGAACATAACAACATAAAATATTAATCACTTAAATTATAACAACGCAAGTGTTTTAGATGAAGTCTGGCAACCAATTTAAGAGTTAACTTGTGTTTAGGGTGCCAGGGTCCCCGCTAGCTAATTAAGCCAAAAGTAATAGTAGATGTTAGTCAAGCACAATATAAATTAGGTCACTAAAATAAACAAATAATATAATACGTTCTGTATGACCTTATGTATATTTTTAGTCACACATTATACCTAGCTGTTATTTAGGCATTAAGATATGTATGTATTGGTATAAGAATAGTTTTGTAGCTTTTATTTTACAATGTTGTGTAAGTTTTTGAATAAAGATTATTGTTATTATTTATTATAAAATTTATACCAGTTTTTTTATGGAGTCTGCAGACATATTTATTAGAGGGACTATGTCTCACCTCTGGGGTATAATATGTTAATTTTGTATCTAAAACAAAGTTAGATGATTGGTGGAGGTTTAGAGGTTCTATTTGAATATACCCAAAAAACAGAATAGAATTCACAAAAAGAGCATTCCTCTTTTTGTGCATAAAATGTCTGGTGAAGCCGTACGGAGGACGGGTCTGAGCATTCTGTTGCGATGTATTTATTTTATTTTATTAAGATATCCAACAGCAATTTACATAGATGCTTACACTTAAACAAATATAATTCATAAAAGCCAGTAACAGGATATCATAGCTAAGTATAACATAAAAATGACCTTAACTTTTAAAACAATAATGTATCATTTTATTTTTTTAATATATACCTACCTACATGCAAACATACACACATATACATATAATATATATATATATATATTTATACACACACGCACACACACACAAAAACTCCTGCTGGATAATTCATGTCGATAGCCTCTCAAGCACTTACAACTTAAATTTTGATTTCGAAACGGTATAAATATCGATATCGCTGAAATATTTGTTAAATGTTTTAATAGCTCGTGAAGTGAATTCGTTGTTCCCGTAGTTTGTTTTCTTCAATGAAACATGAAAAACGTTATGAATGGTATATCTAGGACGACATCGAGGTATGACTAAAGATATAAGTAAAGATATAACTAAAGATATGTATGCCGGTGGTACGATGCGCAAAATGTTGTTATGTCGGAAGTTTGGTCGAGGAGGGTCACCACATCAATGTGATCACGGTGTTAACACCACTAAGATCCGGACGAAGCGTTTTGCTTCCTCTTTTATTCCGCGTACATCGAGGGACTGGAACAGTTTGCCAGCGGCGGTGTTTCCGTCACACTACAATTTATAGTGAATAGGCTCTTAATAAACTAGCTCGCTTTACCATCAATGATCGCATCACTGCTTAGCATCAGGCGGGATTGCGGTCAAGCGCTAGTTTATAAATTATATATATATAAAAAAAACCAGATCAATGTTCCTCTGGCGCAGCATCGTTGGTCTCGTTGGTCGTGTTGTTGGTCGTGGTGTGGGTTGGGCATTGCATCACCCCGCTTAACTGCCGTCTTCCTGCATATTCACTGAGTTGTTTTGAGTGAATAGGCTCTTAATAAACTAGCGCTTACAACTTGTGGTACACTTTTATAATTAAAACTCGGGAATACTTACGCAAGAAATTGGCAGGTTCATCAAACATATAATTTTTTTTTTTCTCTATCTATATTTTTTGACGTGACAACGTCTTATAAATTGGTTTGCCGGGTGACACTTCAAGAAACTGCGTTACGCTCCCCGCTCACGTTATGCGCTCACAGTGAGAGCGAGTGAGAGCCACGCGTCCCTTCCACTCGGGCTTGGTTAGCCCGCCTAAGAGCGAGAGAGACAGACATAAATAAAAAGTGAAAGGCAAGCAAGTGCATAAAAAAAAAAGAAGAAACTTCTTCGGAGCTACTAGGCAAACATGATGTGGAAGGATATGTTTGATTCTATAAGTTTGATGTTATTGACACTTAGTTTAAGTCCATCTCCAATTTTAGTCAGAATTCTCGAAAACAGCTCGTCAGTTTGTCGAATGAATATTCACATTAAAATTATTTTACCACTCAAAGTCGTTGTCACGTAAAATTTTCGCCCGTATACCGACTTTACAGGCAACCAATTTTTTTTATCTCTCTCTACTGTTTATATTTTGTATGTATGTATTTATTATAACTTTTTTTTTTTGTTTCTCTTTTAACTTCTCTTTTATATCTTTGCACCTACCATGTTTTGTCTCTGCATCACCTTAAGGTAGACTGGTAGAAAATGCCTAAGGCATTAAGTCCGCCATTGTGCAATTTTTCATTGTGCATGAAGTTTTAATAAATAAATAAATATACAGACGCCAGAATAAATGAGGTTAAACTATCCGAAGCGGTCAAATATTCCCAATCAATCTTGAGCCTTAAAGCTTTAATCATCACCACATCGGTGATGAATTTAATCATCACCATGTTGGTGATGAATTTAATCATCATCACATAGGTGATGTATTTAATCATCACCACGTTGGTGATGAATTTAATCATCATCACATAGGTGATGTATTTAATCATCACCACGTTGGTGATGAATTTAATCATCATCACATAGGTGATGTATTTAATCATCACCACGTTGGTGATGAATTTAATCATCATCACATTGGTGATGAATTTAATCATCACCACATTGGTGATGAAATCAAATGCACAAAATAAAGTATCTACCTAGGTTTGAACTTACGATCTACTCGTAAGTTGTGGTCGACAACACTGGCCTACTATTGCTCTTAAAGTGGTAATGTACAGAGGTCAGAAAAAATAAGGTCCAACTACCCGAATCTTTCAAATATTCCCAACCAAGCTTGAGCTTTAAAATTTTATAAATAAAATCTTTAATCAACGATTGCATCACTTATTAAAATTTATTTATTTATTTTCTTAACCTAGTGTACAATACATTGAGATAAAAGCCATGCCCCGCAAAACCGTTTTCACGGTTTGTCTGTGACAACGGAACAGTGTATCAACAATAATTAAATATTACTAGCACGGACATTTAAATTAGTATCTAGCAAAGAAGTTACATTATTTAAAAACATATACTTCTTACAGAATCGCTTACAAACTATTGAGTAATTAAATAATTGAGTAAAAGAGCATTTTAAGAGATCTGGCAAATTTTCGTTTGTTTTCTGACATCTTATGTCAACAGCACTAGTTTATAATAATTAAAAAAAGCATACTCTTTAAATGTCATTATTATCATGTCAGCATTAATCCCAGCCGCATCCGAAGCTTTTTCAGCATTGGAGTCTGAATGAAATCCACTCTCCCTCTCTTTTACTCTTTATATGTATACTTACCATAAAAATTACAGATGATAAATATAAGATTTTGTATTCTTCTGACCTTATCTCAATTTAATTGGGGTTGGCGTAATATATCTTTTCCTTCCATACCTCTTTACTAACCATCAACTTGACAGTCACCTTTCAAACCATAATTATCATTATTCACATATTCCAAGCACAGTTTCTTTGGTGAGATGTTAAATTGTCACGGACAGCGGGATCGTTTCAATAAGAGTTACTCATTTGACTTCTGTAGTAGTGGGGCAAACGCTGTCAGGTTATTTTGTGATGGCGGCACGTGGACAGGGTCGTTTTGGGGAGTGAAGATTATCAGACGGTGACTTCGGATTGAGACGTGGACCAGGGCGCTTCTCCGAGTGAAACTGTCGGTTTGCCTATTTAAATAAATTGTTATTGCAAGATTGAGGGGTATATTTACCTTCTCTTCGTGCTTTAATTCAAAACACCATCTACGAAATAAAGCCCTTACCAACACACTAAGATGTTGACGACCCTATCGCTCCGCCGTCGCTGACATCGACATATTTCTAAAATAAAAATCACAAGCCGATGTCAAGAGCAGGTTCCAAACTACAGCTGCGGGTTGTTCGAAAGATACCGTGGCCTCTGGAACACGGGTAAGTTGAAGTCAGTAAAAGACGTAAACTGACACGCCACTCCATCCAGAGTGGGAAAGGTCGTTTAATGATTTCCCATCCTCAAAAAAGGGTCTAAACTACAGAAGGTTAGATTAGGCTCTAGAAACAGGGACATTTAATATTAGTACTCCTGAATGTAACGAAATGAGTGTTTATTTTCTTCCACTTTTCTGATGCAAACTATGCGAGAATATTAGATAGTCAGCAAATTTTACAAGTCAGACAGAGATGGTATGTCTATCTCTCGCTATCATCTGCAATATAAAACCTAAATATAACGTGGCGCATTGTAGGTAGTGTTGGTTATAGCATAATAGAAGTATGGTTTGCATTATAAATAAGATTGTAGTATACGAACAAGTCACGATACGGAACGCGAGACAGTTTTTAAGTGCACAGCTCGGCGCCCGATGAGGACCAGGCACGGGTAGACGACGCGTTGTGTTTCACGCGCGCCTCAATGAGATGTCAGCACACCGTGACGGGGTCCACAAAGATCGATACCTGGGCCTGAACTGTGGGTTGGTTGAATCAGAAACTGTGGCTCTGGCATACAGACAAGTGAAGGAAAACGGGTAGGTTTTAGTCAGTAAAAGTCTGACACACCCTTCCGCTCCGCCCTCTAGGTGGAGCGGAAGGGCGTGTCCAACATTTGACTTTGACGGAAGAGGTCTTTTGATGACGATTTGGCGAGACGAGATGGCGCTGGTATATCGGATAGTCAAACAAATGACTTCGATAAGTAGATCTTTTAAGATACTTTTGTGTCAATATTTTGTTATAAGAACATTAATAACTAATCAGATAAAAAAATTAACAATTCAATGCAATCAAAATCAGTTCAGTCAAAATAAGATCATAATGCAATTAAAACACAGTAATTACATCACCAACTTCATGAAAATTGTTTCATTATTATGGTAATTATTCCCTTCATGAAAATTGCTTCTAAAATTATTAGCATTTCATGCAAAATAGGTCTTAAATTGTCAAGATTATTTCGTCTTGTGTCGCTAAATACATTACTTTTTCCTTAAATTTCATTTGACGAATCATGGCGCTGTTTTAGTAGATAAACGAAGTCTTTATTTTATTTATAGGAATGGATATAATAATTTACGGGTATGTAATAAAAGAGCACTACGGGTGAAACAATTTTATAACCTAGTATACCCCGTATTACTGCTCTATAAAATTAAAATATAATATCTATGATACCACGATTTCCGCTATATGACTTACGTTATACTTACGTTGTTGATACTACTTCGATTCGGACGAAGCGATTCGCCTCGCCTTGTATACTACGATCGAAGGGCTGGAACAATTTGCCAGCGGCGGTAATTCTGTCTGACTACAATTAAAGTAGCTTCAAGGCTAGAGTGAATATGCTCTGGTGTGTGAGATCACCGGCAATCAGAGCAACACATAAATATAGGTACATATGAGACCTACGCAAATGCCTTGCAGAACTAACAGCGTCAGCGCGTATATGCACTGCAGGCATGGGCAGGGATAGCCTTACAACAGCCCAATAGCCAACGGCCTTATTACAGCAAGGCCATCCTTGTATTATTATACTCACGACCTTATTACAGCAAGACCATGACATATGAATTTGTTTCGGCGATTCTTCTCAAGGACCAGTCACAGTCAGCTGGGCGGTGAGCAGTGGGCAGCTCGCCGCCCGGTAAGGACCAGGCCCGAGTCGACGGCATGTTGTGTTTCACGCGCACCTCAAAGAGATGTCAGAACATCGTGAAGACCGATGCTTCCTGGGTCAGGGTTGCAGGTTGGTTAAAAAAGAAACCGTGGCCTGGGTCGTCGCACAGGCAAGTGAAGAAATACGGGTGTGTTTTAGTCAGTAAAAGTCTGACACGCCCTTCCGCTCCGCACAGAGCGGAAGAGGTCTTTTTCAGTCAGCTAGAAAATGTCGGCACCATCTTTTTTGAAACATTAATCAATGAAATACTGAGTGTAAGAAAGATGTTCTTATAGAAATAAACATTTTATTTCATTAAATTATTATTGAGTCAACCAGGGTTTATATAAGAGCGTCGTGTACGTTTAAGTGCAGAACAACGAAATCATTTTAGAAAAGGTCGTGACAAGGGTTTATTATTTGATTTCATTAGTAGTAGCAGCAAGGTTTTGCCAGGAACATCGTCCAGTAATTTTTGATGTTAGCCACATAAAGTCTTACTTCATTGTTTGTTTTGACGAGTAAAAAGAAGTTCCCAGTCGCATCCGAAGCCTTTTCAGCTTAGCAGTCTGGGGTCCGCTTTACCAGTCCAACTGCTGATATGGCTAAACTTCGACATTTTCCGTGAAGCGACTGCCGTCTGACCTCCACAACCCGAAGGCGACATCGAAGCATTGCAGTGACCAATTGTTGGACTTTTGAGGGCTCCAACAACCCGTAACGACTGCCACTAGAGGTTTACTTTAAGTTTTCGGCAGCGTTTACCACCGATAAACACAAAAATCCCAGGAGATATTCAACAATGACGCCGATTCTGTTGTCCACAAACTAAATTAAATTTAAGTTCACTGCATCCTTTTCTTTATATTTAATTAAGAAAAGGACAGAAGATAAAATTTCAGTTTAGACCTGTCAAATTAGGGCGCATGTTCACGCCGAGGATAATCGGCTCTTTATTCTTTAACTAGCTTTCCGCCCGCGGCTTCGCCCGCGTGGAGTTCGGTTATATCGCGCTTTTTAGATTTCCTTTGGGAACATCAAATTTTTCCGGGATAAAAGGTAGCCTATGTCCTTTCTCAGGGTCTAAAGATGCTTTCCGCCTGCGTCTTCGCCCGCGTGGTGTTCGGTTATATCGCGCTTTTTAGATTTCCCTCGGGAATATCAAATTTTTCCGGGATAACAGGTAGCCTATGTTTTTTCTCAGGGTCCAAAGATTGTCTGTGCCAAATTTCATCAAAATCGGTTGAGAGGTGTAGGCGGGAAAGCGTAACAGACAGACAGACAGACAGATAGACAGAGTTACTTTCGCATTTATAATATTAGTATGGATTTTATCTGTAAACATTGTTGAGGATACCCTCACATTTCTTCTTTTCTCTGTCCCCGCTTAATTGGTGCGCTGTATGGCTGCTAGCCTTTAGTACGGATAAAGCCACGGCTGCGTCGGGATTATCGTCGTATTACCGAGTACGGATACACCCACGGCTGTGTCGGGTTTATCGTCGTATTATCATCGAAGTGCCGCTATACCGACGGCTGCGTCGGTTATATCATGGTCGCGCGTGTGCCTGCTCCCGTGAACGCTTGAGGAGTTGCCACGTCGCGTGCTGGAAGCGGTGCGTTTTCTCGAGCACCGCACCAGTCCACTACATCGAAGGACCGCAAGAATCCTCCCCCTCGTACGAGGGATAACGCCAGGCAGCCGGGTTTGAAGGTAAGTGGTTGTACAGCGATTTCCTTTGTCTAGGGGGCAGAATTCTTTCTCCGCTTTATTTAACCTATGGAAATACTTCCCTTGATTGACCATTCTCTCTTTCGACCGTATTTTATGACATTTTATGGTTCTTAGAGCCTCATCATTTTGTGGTCTCTCAAGCGTCAACAGCGCTCCTGACGTAAACTGGCGTATTGTTAGTCGCCATGTTTATAATCGCGTCTAAACTGTCTATACCATGTATCTTAATTTGACAGAGTTAAATTAAAATGTTATCGTCTATCCTTTTCTAAACGAAATTGAAAGAAAAGGATCCACATAACTTAAAATTAGTTTAGTTTATTTTCGTAAATTTTGACGTTCTCGATATTTTTTTGTCACTGACATGAGACTGTGACTACATTTTGAACGTTTTAAATTAAGAGAATTAAAGAACCTTCAGAAAATCTTCTTAGCTTTATATATCAAAAAGCCTCGCACAGAATAGCCTTTTCTTACCAAGAGAAATAGTCTGTAAAGATAGTGAGATCAAGCGTAATGACGTCATCGGATTTGATAAATTAAGGGCCCAGTCAGACGTCCCGAAAAACAAATAGCCGTCACCATACATAATTTATATAATGGGCCGTGTCAATGGCTTTGCGGACGATTTCGAGAACACTACACAATAAACCGCCATTTTAGACCAGCCTCCGCGGCGCGTAGAACGTTTAATTAAAATGGCAATGTTTTCCATTTTAGGCAGTTTAATAATTCATTGCTTTATTTGCAATGTTGAACAGACAATTGAATGCATTAGGAACTTTCTTCAAAACTCTTCGGATTGTGGGTGAAATGGTGTCCTGTTACGCAATTTATGTCGTGTTATGCAACTTGTAACGCTCGTTTAGTCTGTTCAGCTCACTTTAATTCCTTATTTATTTGAAAGACTTACTATTGTCGTGAATTCTTTACAGGAATGATAATACAAAAATAAACGTAACATGCCAATTACTCAATCAAGTCATAGAAATACAATAAATAAATATAAATATATACGGTGGACAAATCACACAGATTCAGCTAGCCCCAAAGTAAGTTCGAGACTTTGGGATACTAACTCAACGATACTATATTTATAATAGATACATATATAGATAAACATCCAAGACCCAGGCCAATCAGGAAAAGATCGTTTTCCATCATGACCTGGCCAAGGATCGAACCCGGGGCCTCCACGTCGCAGGCAGGCGTGTTGACCGCTGCGCCACGGAAAATAATAATGTTTCACGAGTAACAACAGAATACAAGTACAGAATTGAATCCCAATGGCGGTTTATTTACATACATAATAGATAACGTGTGGCGGCCTCTATGGCGTAGTGGTAGCGAACACGGCCGTTGCGCAAGGAGGCGCGGGTTCGATCCCCGCGCAGTGCACATATTTGTATGCATGAATATGAATATTTGCACTGGTCTGGCCATGCCTCGGAAAGCACGTTAATTCGCTGGTCTCGGATGCCATACGAACATCTAGTGACAGTCGTTACGGGTTGTTGGAGCCCTCAAAAGTCCAACAATTAGGTTAACTGTAATGCTTCGCCTTCGTGTTGTGGAGGTTAGATGGCAGTCGCGGACCCCAAACTCTAAAGCTGAAAAGCTTCGGATGCGACTGGGATTAACGCTGAGATGATGATGATATGAATAACGTGTAGAATTAATGGTGTGAATTTTTTTCGGGCTACCAGTTCAGTTAAGTGTACCGCAAGGCTCAATACTGGGTCCATTCTTGTTTTTAGTATATTTTAATGGTTTACAATTTTATGCAGGGCATCTGTGACGTTGTGAAACCAATTCCATAACACAGAACATAGTCACGTGCACAATGTAGTGTTGAAGAGTGGGGCGTTTGGGGGATTATGTTTTTTGCTGATTTTGATATATTTTTTTTAATCATTATAAACTAGTGCTTGACTGCAATCCCGCCTGATGGTAAGCAGTAATGCAATCGTTGATGGTAAAGCGCGCTAGTTAATTAAGCCTATTCACTTATAAAACCTTAGTGAATAGAAAGGAAGACGACAGTTGAGCGAGGTGATGCAATGTTAAACCCAACAGCACGACCAACGATGCTGTGCCAAAGGGAGACTGATCTGGAGACCCTCCACGACCAAACTCCCGACACAACAACATTTGGTGCATCGTACCCGGCACACATCGCAACACAATTGCTTAGACCCGTCCTCCGTACGGTTTCACCAGACATCATGCCGGAACACGACGAATCGCTTGGCGGTAAGCTCAGGCCCGTCCTCCGTACGGTTTCACCGGACATCATGCCGGAACACGACGAATCGCTTGGCGGCAAGACTTTGTCTGATGGATGGTAACTTTTGCCGTTGGCCGATATTATGGCCTACCACCGAAAAGTGCTGATTCTCAGCCTTCTTCTTCTTCTTCAGCCTAAAGAGGTCCACTGCTGGACAAAGGCCTCCCCTAAGGCTTTCCAAATTAGAGGGTTTGCTATAATTCCCCCGCTTGGCAGTCGGGTTAGGGATCGCAATAATTTGATATTCAACAGGAGAAACGCTGCTGGCCCCTTCCCTGGTAAGTGTTCCCTTAGTCACCTCTTACGACACCCACGGGAGGATATGGGTTGGTACTATTCTAAGCCACACCACACGGGGAATTCTCAGCCTAATTTAAACAAATTACTTTTGATTTCAAAGCAGTCGTGTTTGTACGGTTTTTTTTCATAAACGTGCGGTACCTACAAACGTACCACAAATCAACAACGCGTCATACTGACGTCACGTGAATTCTACATCTCGCAATCAGAGTTTACCGTGTAATTAGCATACACACTTACTTCCCAACTTCAATCGTTGGGCAAGTGCCCGCCAGACACAACACCCGTCTGGTCGGAGGATCCTCCATTTTCTATGGAGGATGAGTGAACTTTACTCCTTGTTCCTCATGCCTCCACAAACGATATTGATGATCGCTTTACGTTTGAAAGCGGTGTCTGTTGGCTTCATAATGTGCTCCAGTGTAGCGAAAAAAAAAGCGTGACGTTCGCATATTTTCCCGATCGTCGCTTTCGTTAGAACTCGTCCTGATACCGCAAACACGAAGTGTGTCACCATTTTCGTCTGAAAAGGCACTAACGCATCATAACACGTTCCCTAATGTGAATTGAACGATGCGGACATTATGCGGTTTGGGATATAAGCAAACTATTATTAAGAGGGGACTCTAGTACAGAGGAATTTGGAAAATAGGTATTTGAAGAAACTGTTGCCGTCGCGCTGCTTCCAACCTCTCCCGGTAAAGTGCAAAAAGGACAGTTGCAGCTCAGGCTGATTTTACCTACAAAAACGTTGACCAAAAGACGTTTCGTATTCCGCTGTTTTCTTTTTCAAAACATGACAGACATCCATTATTACATGCTTTTTTAGGGTTCCGTTGCCAAATGGCAAAAAACGGAACTCTTCTAGATTCGTCATGTCTGTCTACCCGTCTGTCCGTCTGTCCGTCCGTATGTCACAGCCATTTTTTCCCGAAACTATAAGGCTATACTATTGAAACTTGGTAGGTAGATGTATTCTGTGAACTGCATTAAGATTTTGATGCAAAAATAAAAAAAAACAATAACAAATAATGGGGGCTCCCCATACTTAGAACTGAAACTATTTTTTTTTTTCATCAAACATATACGTGTGGGGTATCTATGGATAGGTCTTCAAAAATGATATTGAGGTTTCTAAAATATTATTTTTCTAAACCGAATAGTTTGCGTGACAGACGCTTCCAAGGTGGAAAAAAGTTGCCACCCCCCTCTAACTTCTAAAATAAGAAAATGAAAAATCTAAAACAAAACATATGATATACATTACATTACTATAAAAACTACCAACGAAAATTGTTTTGAACGAGATTTAGTAATTACTTTTTTTTAATACCTCGTAAATTGTAAACCGCTTATTACCGCGTAATCAAATAACTTAAATCCTTTAATTTCATAAATCAATGGTACGGAACCCTTTGTGCGTGAGTCCGACATGCTCTTGGCCGGTTTTTATATCAAAATTTGGAGGAAAAGTATACCTATGCTTCTATTATTTTCTTTTTGTGAAAAACTTATCACGTTTGTCTAATAGTCATCTGAACATCACGGTAAAAATGGGTTATTTTTCGCGATTTCGAAGTACCGTATTTCGTTTATTAATTATTTTCGGAAAAAATCAAATGATAGGGGCAAATGATTACTCTAAAAGCATTATCCACGTAGAAAACATTGGAATACCTTTGTATACAAAAAGCATCACTAGAGTTCCCTATTAAACGATATAAATGGGTCCAAAGGTATTAGAATAGCCACCATCAGTGCCTTATATCTAAAGCGTGAAATCGAAATGCACTAATCGTACTTGATTTTGAAAAGTCGTGGTGGCTTAGCGGTTAAAACACCAGCATCTCAAGTATGATTGTCCGGATTCAATTCCAGGTCAGACCTGTACTAATGTAACTTTTGTAAGTTATATGTACTTTCTAAGTATATCTTAACGTTAAATCTTTCTCTGTATGAAAGGAGACCTGTGCTCAGCAGTGGGACGATAAAAAGGTTGATGATGATGAAGGATATCTTGGACACCCATGACTGATTTAAAAAGAAGGTGAAGGAAAACATCTCGAGGAAGTCTGGACTTTAGTCTGAAATCGCCAACCCGCATTGAGCAGGCATGATGATTACGCTCAACCCTTCTCTGTATGAGAGGAGACCTGTGCCAACAGCAGTGGGACGATAAAAAGGTTGATGATGATGATGAGTCGTACTTGTAACAATTATATTTTGAAAATTATCACACAGAAACATGTTGAACACGGGAACGTGAAAAACCTCTTAATCTTTTCTAGGATACCATCTATCTCCTTGGCAAACTTTACTGGAATCTGTTAAGTGATTAAAGCGTGAAGAACCTTTTTTTTTAAACGTTTCCCCATACTAGATATTTCTCCTGTATCGTGGGTGCTTTTACAAACATATAACTACTACACTACACTATACACTACACTAAGATGACTACTACACTACTACTACTAACACTACCTACTACTACTAGACCAACTACTACTAGATTGCTACTATATTAAGTTTTTTAAGTGAATAGGCTTAATAAACTAGTGCGCTTTACCATCAACGATTGGATCACTGCTTACCATCAGGCGGGCTTGCAGTCAAGCACTAGTTTATAATTATAAAAAAATATATAATCTCACATACACAAACTGCCAGACCAGGAACAACCATTTGCAGGTCATAGAAATATTTGTTCCGTATGGGAATCGAACCCGCGACACGCAGCGCAGCAGTCAATATCTCAACCAATGTGCTAACCATGCAGTCTCAGTTATATTAATATTGATATGTAAATATTATAGTAATGTACATACGTACTGCATACCCTTCGATCCCGTGAGAATATTGGGATAAAAAGTATCCAATTTTATATACTTAGTTATAAAGTATCTGTTAACCAAATTTCATCAAAATCCGTTCAGTAGTTTTTGCGCTAAAGAGTAACGAACATTCATCCATACATTCTCACAAACTTTTGCATTTATAATATCAGTATAATTTCACACACAAATCTCTCGTGATCAACCCTCAAAATAATCGTAAAGCCGACATAAAATCCATTGCGGTGCTTAGAAGAACAACGCAGTCACAGATATTTATAAACAAAACGCGACTTAAATGTATAATTTTCGTGAAATCCCCTCTGAGTTCGTAGCGGCGTCACATTGTTTCGTAGCATACGTAGCAGTGTACCGTAGCTTCGTAGCAGCGTAGCACTCGTAGCTTACGCCATTGTAGCACCAATGTTGAAGGCACCGCTCCACAGCTATTTGCTAGCTGATACGAACCTAGCTATTAGCTAGGTTAGGCGCATTCTAGGTAGTGTTGGTAGTCCAGAATTGGTCTTTTAAAAGCAACCGGGACCACCCCTGTATGTGGATAGTGATCACCGGGGTGGTTTTCTCTTCTTCTCCTTCTTCAGCCTATAGATGTCCACTGCTAGACAAAGGCCTCCCCCAAGGCTTTCCACGATGGCCGGTCTTGTGCTGCCCGCATCCATCGGCTTCCCGCGACCTTCACCAGGTCATCGGTCGGGCCTTCCTACGCTGCATCTTCCAGTGCGTGGTCGCCACTCCAGAACTTTACTGCCCTATCGTGTATATAATAATATATATAACGATAACGTAGCATTGCAGTTAGACCAATTGTTGGACTGTTGTGGGCTCCAACAACCCGTGACGACTGCTATCAGATGTTCTTATGGCAACCGGGACCAACGGCTTAACGTGCTTTCCGAGGCACGACCAGACCTGTGCAAATATTTATATTCATGCATACAAATACTTGCACTGTGCAACCCGCGCCACGCTGCGCAGCCGTCGCGTCCGCTACCGCTACGCCACGGAGGCTGTGGCACATTAAAAGTAAATAGCTAATAATAAAAAAAAAAAACTTATAACATAATAAAGTTAAAAGCCTCGTACTCAAACACGAAAACTTATAAACAATGTTGGCTTGAAAAAAGAGAACACGCATTGTTTTAGTTTTTATTATTATTTTGTTTATTTTATTATTATTATTGTTTATTTTATTATTATTGTTGTTTATGTACACTCTTGCTTCTCCAAACCACTTTTGCCATTGGCAGAATATTACCATAAATAAAAAAACAACAAACAAACATTAATTGACATTGACAACTTGGAAAAGCCCTTTTTCCCAGGTCCTTTTTATAATTATTTTATTATTACTTGGTTAGGTTGAAAAACCTCCTTTTGCTATTTGTCTTTCCTGTCTTTGTCTCAAATAAAAGCGGAACCTGCGGTCCGCTTTTCCAGTTTAACTGCTGATTTTGGCTAAACTTCGATATTTTCCGTGAAACTACTGCCGTCTGACCTCCACAACCCGAAGGCGATAACGTAGCATTGCAGTTAGACCAATTGTTGGACTGTTGAGGGCTCCAACAACCCGTGACGACTGCTATCAGATGTTCGTATGGCAACCGGGACCAACGGCTTAACATGCTTTCCGAGGCACGACCAGACCTGTGCAAATATTCATATTCATGCATACAAATATTTGCACTGCGTGGGGATGAACCGCGCCTCCTTGCGCAGCCTCCGCTTGCGCTACCGCTACGCTATGGAGGCTGTCAAAGGAGGCTGTCATTCCGACTACTCAAATGAATGACTCTGATATAATTATAAAATTTATTTGTGAAATGGTATTGTCAATTCACAAAACTTTTACAAAACTGTAAAAACAAGATGACGGTGTAAGGTTAGATTTTGGCTGCGCGCCAAAATATCCTTGTATAGTTCCAGCAATGGACGGTCAGCATTATGTTGTGTGTTGGTAGCATACGTCATCATAACGTGGGATGTGTCACGCGTTATGATTTACGATGATTCCTATTCACCACGATATGTTACTGCTCTAACATATAGGTATGGATGTATGTATGTATTTCCTCATATATGTGTAGTGACACATCTGCGGAACTTACGGCGCCGAAAACTCAGCGGCTGAAGTGTCAGTCGCAATATTCAGTTGTTATGACAAACTAAACGGTCAAAACGCGGCGTCTTGTTCAGCGCGCTACGCGGCGGAAAGTTACGTGGCGTCATCGTCAGTCTGTCTGTGTCGACACTTTATGGATGCGGTTTTTGTAACGTACCTGAATTGCTCTGAAAAATGGATTTAATTAGAATATTAGCTATTATAGAGGGCAAAGAAGACGTTGCCGCTCTTCGCTACCGCCTCGCGTGCGATGCATAACACACGCTGAACGTTCAGCTACGCCCGCCGAACTTTCGGTCGCGCAACGCATCGCGTGATGTGTCGCTTGCTACGCAAAATACATTAAATGGGTTTTAGCTGAAAAACCCACCCGAAGGAAGGTTAGGCTCTACGCCAAACGCAGCGTAATTGCGGCTGTGTCATAGAGTGCTTGAAATATACTGCGAGCGTATTTAGCCGAACTTTCGGCGCCGTACGTTCCGCAGATTTGTCGCGACACTTAGGTATAATATAATGTCATGTCTCGCCACTGGCGTGCGTGGTGGTACCGCACCTTTATTTGGCAACACATCGTCAATCACAATTTTAAATTATTTTGAAAGACATTACTTACATTAAGTTATATGTTTGAAAAACTTGTCTGCAAAAATAAATATTTTATTTGAAACAAAGACAGGAAAGACAAATAGCAAAAGGAGGTTTTTAAACCTAACCAAGTAATAATAAAATAATTATAAAATGGACCTAGGAAAAAGGTTTTTTCAAAGTTGTCAATGGCAATTGTCAAATAATGTTTGTTTGTTGTTTTTTTTATTTATGGTAATATTCTCCCAATGTCAAAAGTGGATTGGAGAAGCAAGAGTGTACCTACATAAACAACAATAATAATAAAATAAACAACAATAATAATAAAATAAACAAAATAATAATAAAAACTAAAACAATGCGTGTTCTCTTTTTTCAAGCCAACATTGTTTATAAGTTTTCGTGTATGAGTACGAGGCTTTTGACTTTATTATATTATTTTATTTTTTTATTATTAGCTATTTACTTTTAATGTGCGTTTTATTTGTGCGGAATTAATTCATTGTTTTTCATTCTTTTTATCCTTCCTTTACATGTTCGGAAGTTATGAGAACCACCTGCGGTAGGCTGCTACGATGGTAGGCGTGCAGAATCACGGAAGAGATTTATCGTGATACTGACAAGTAACGTGTCGTGTATCGTGTTGTTATTGACCTACGTAATGCGGTGACACGTTTGTTATGATTAGAATTTTGTAAAAATATTTTGAAACCGATGATTTGGTATTATCAACCCTTAGAGTATTTTATTTTGAGCCGATGCTCTTCCAATATCTTTCGGTATCATTCAAAAGAGCCGTGCCTTTGGAATAATTATGCCTTTTCCGTTACATGTTATATAACGTATAAGCCGTTTAGTAATCAGTTTTCAGATGAGATAATTAGATTTTTTCGTACTTTTTAGAGCGCGATTTTTCGAGTCTGGTTTTACTTCTTGAACTTATTTTCATTACTTACTACATACAATAACTACTCACTTTACCAACTTATACATTTACGTGTTGTTGGTATTATTACACGTGAACATCACCCCTCCCCTCTACCCTCCTAATGTGAATCGAATGACGCGACACATTGCAAAAACGACGAAATGTGACAGCCTAAGTGTAGGGTTTTATCTTATTGCTAGCTACGCCCCCTGATTTCACCCGCGTTAGTTTCGATCCGGTGGGAATATCTAGATAGAAAGTATCCCGTGTATTATTCTTGGTTATGAACTATCTGTGTGCCAAGTTTCATCCAAATAGCCAGTGGTAGGCCATAACATCGGCTGCCGGCAGATGTTAGCACCAGACAAAGTCTTGTCGCCAAGCGAGTGTTAGTGTTCATGATGTCTGGTGAAGCCGTACGGAGGACGGATCTGAGCAGTTGTGTTGCGATGTACGGTATACGTTGCGCCAAATGTTGTTGTGTCGGGAGTTTGATCGTAAGGGCCTCCAGATCAACCTCCCTCCTCGATGTTGTTGGGTTTAACATTGCATCACTTCGCTCAACTGCTGTCTTTTTTTTAATAGTTATAAACTAGTGCTTGACTGCAATCCCGCCTGATGGTAAGCAGTGATGCAATCGTTGATGGTAAAGTGCACTAGCTTATTAAGCCTATTCACTCAAAAAAACTGAGTGAATAGGAAGGAAGACGAGTTGAGCGAGGTGATGCAATGTTTAACCCAAGAACACGACCAACGATGTTGCGCCAGAGGATGATCCGGAGACCCTCCACGACCAAACTCCCTACACAACAACATTAGGCACATCGTAACCGGCACACATCGCAATTCAACTGCTCAGACCCGTCCACCGTACGGCTTCACCAGACATCATGCCGGAACACGACGAATCGCTTGGCGGCAAGACTTTGTCTGGTGGGTTTCTATTCACTTAGTTCTTTTTTAGAGTGAATAAGCTCTTAATAAATTAGCGCTCTTTAGCATCAACGATTGCATCACTGCTTAGCAGGCGGGATTGCGGTCAAGCACTAGTTTATAATTATAAAAAAAAAACCATTTAGTAGTTAATGCGTACATTCATACATACATTTATGCGTACATTCCTACATACATTTATGCGTACATTCCTACATACATTTAGGCGTACATTCACACATACATTTATGCGTACATTCCTACATACATTTATGCGTACATTCATACATACATTTATGCGTACATTCCTACATACATTTATGCGTACATTCATACATACATTTATGCGTACATTCATACATACATTTATGCGTACATTCATACATACATTTATGCGTACATTCATACATACATTTATGCGTACATTCATACATACATTTATGCGTACATTCATACATACATTTATGCATAAATCCTCACAATCATGCATAAATTTCAGCAGCTGGCAGTCGTTACGGGTTGTTGGAGCCCTCAAAAGTCCAACAATTGGTCTAACTGCAATGCTTCGACGTCGCCTTCGGGTTGTGGAGGTCAGACGGCAGTCGCTTCACGGAAAATGTCGAAGTTTTAGCCATATCAGCAGTTGGACTGGTAAAAGCGGACCCCAGACTCCAAAGCTGAAAAAGGCTTCGGATGCGACTGGGATTAACGCTGTGATGATGATGAATCATGCATAAATTTCACGACTTCCCTTTTCGCATTCATCATATTTTTAGGATGGGTAGGAAGTAGGATAAGATAGGAATTTTTCGTCAACTACAAATATGACGTGTATTATCTTAAACTTATTTAAACAATGGTGGGCCAATGGTATCTGCTGTCAAGCTAGAACCAAATACAATCAAAATGTGATAAAAACCAATCTATTAAAATATAAATAAAACAAAATGAAACGTCAACCTATGACATTTTATTGACATACTAATAAAATACAATATGTCATTGTTTTACAGTTCTTTATTTACATAGGTATATTACACTATTATTTAGGTACGTTATTCTAATTCTGTTGGTTTAATTATATAGTACTATACAACGTGTAACATAAAGGGTATATACATAACAAAGGCATGGCATCTTTACATGATATCAAACGATATTGGAAGGGTTTTTTAATTCTATCTCTATAAGTTAGGGAGTTATGAGGAAAAACACCGGCTGTGATAGGCTACTATCATACTAGTCGCACAGAGATATTGAAGACATTTGTCGGATTTTGGCAAGTAACGTGACGGGTAACGAGTAGTTATTAACATATGTAGTGTGCTGCCACATTTGTTATGATTTTATTATAAGAAACACACGAAACCGAAAATTTGGTACCAATTTTTTGAGTATTTTATTTTGAGTTGAAACCCTTCCGATATCGTTTGATATCATCTAAAGATGCCATGCCCTTGGTATGTATATACCCTTTTTGTTACACGTTGTATAATTACTAGCTTTCCGCCCGCGTGGAGTTCGGTTATATCGCGCTTTTTAGATTTCCCACGGGAACATCAAATTTTTCCGGGATAAAAGGTAGCCTATGTCCTTTCTCAGGGTCTAAAGATTGTCTGTGCCAAATTTCATCAAAATCGGTTCAGTAGTTTTGGGGTGAAAGCCGGACAGACAGACAGACAGAGATACTTTCGCATTTATAATATTAGTATGGATTACTCCTAGCACTTACAAAACAAAATCGCTTTCTCTGTCCCTACATCCCTATGTATGCTTAAATGTTTAAAATTACAAAACGGATTATGATGCGGTTTTTTTGATAAATAGAGTGACTGAAGAAGAAAGTACGTAACTATCATAACATATATTAAATAGTAGAGAAATACTGTTATTTTTGAGGTTTCTAATGTAGTGTCGCAAATAATTTCAATTTTCCGCTTACATTGCACACGCAGCCTGAACCCTACGAGATGTATCAAAATAATGTGCTCAAGTATTGTACACATTGAAAAGGTCTACAGTAAACTCCGCGATGGTATATATCTATCTCTTCTGGATACCCCACAATAACCTTTTTTGTCATTTACTTTTTACGACAAATAATGGCTAATTTTCGAAGCGATTTTAACCAATACAGCGTTAATCCATCGCCAATTTAATACCTCAAATACATCTTTGAATTAATATAGATCTATATGACCCTTTAAAGTACATGATTTAAATGAATATTATCGAAGATATTACAGATTCAAAAATTTCGGGGTGTCGCGTTTGCGGCGATTTTTTATACAACGTTTGCGGTGGTAGGTACCGACCGGCTGGGGCGGCGGGAGCAGCGGGCTGCTACGTTTTTATATACAACCTTCACAGCTTTTCTGTAGTCTAATAAAATTAGTATCAGCATAGTACCCGAGCGAAGCCGGGGCGGGTTGCTAGTGAAATATAATTAAGAATTGTAGATATTTTATTAGGTCGTAAAACCATGCAACTAAGGCGGGTCGCCAGTGTTCAATAAAATACAAAGTAAATAAGTACAAGAAAGAGTACTCGTCATAAAATAAAGTATTTTATTTGATAACAAAGTATCAATTTAACATTCCATAAAGCTTTACTTACATTCATTCTTGTTAACCTTTATTTAGTGCCACTATAATAGGTGAAAGAAATAAGTATTTGTATTCCGCACAAACAAAACGCACATTAAAACTAGATACCATGAAATATATAATATTAATCTATACTAATATACCGGATAAAATTTTATCCAGTGCGCAAACTTTGTCAACTTATAGTTAAATACGTTTTATAGATAAAAATATTATTACATTGATATGTTTTAGTACAAAAAAAAAATAGTCATTGATAACGAAAGATGTTTATTATGAAATCGATGTTTTGGTCACCGCACGCGGTCCCATTCATGTTCGGCGGAGTGGGGACGGCGGGAACATCACAGGACCCCCGCGCGCCCGCGCCGTCCGCATGTTCACTACGCGGCCATATGCTAATACTACGATATTAATATGAATAATTGGTGTCTCTCATTTGCTGATTTTAGGGCGGACAAAAACATGATTTTTTATTTTAAACTAATAATGCAGTTTTATTCTGTTATTGATTCTGAGCCACCCATTTTTTTTGCGCACTCGAAAAAAAAATTCCCTGTATAAAGCTGAAGAGTTTGTTTGTTTGTTTGAACGCGCTAATCCCAGGAACCACTGGTGCGATATGAAAAATTATTTTTGCGTTAGATAGCCCATTAATCCAGGAAGGCTTTAGGCTATATAACATCACGCTGCGACCAATAGCCTACTTACCAAGAATGGGAACATTGTAGGCTAACCTATACTAATATATAATAAAGCTGAAGAGTTTGTTTGTTTGAACGCGATAATCTCAGGAACTACTGCCACGATTTGAAAAAATCTTTATGCGTTAGATAGCCCATTCATCCAGGCAGGCTTTAGACTATATAACATCACGCTGCGACCAATAGGAGCAGAGCATAGCTAACTCCACGCGAACGAAGTCGCTGGCGGCCGCTAGTTATGTATATGTGGTTATGTTTTTTGTTGTTTTAATTAAACCTTGCCCGACACTTGGAATTACTCGTGTATCGTGGGTGCAGTTACAAATATTTAAACTCACATACATAAGCAGCCAAATCAGGACAGCCAGGTGGCGCGGGTTCGATCCCCGCACAGTGCAAGTATTTGTATGCATGAATATGAATATTTGCACTGGTCTGGTCGTGCCTCGGAAAGCACGTTAAGCTGTTGGTCCCGGTTGCCATACGAACATCTAGTGGCAGTCGTTACGGGTTGTTGGAGCCCTCAAAAATCCAACAATTGGTCTAACTGCAATGCTTCGATGTCGCCTTCGGGTTGTGGAGGTCAGACGGCAGTCGCTTCACGGAAAATGTCGAAGTTTAGCCATATCAGCAGTTGGACTGGTAAAGCGGACCCCAGACTCCAAAGCTGAAAAGGCTTCGGATGCGACTGGGATTAACGCTGCGATTATGATGATGACATAAGCAGCCAAACCCGGGACTGCTACCTGTAGAGCAATACAAATATTTATACCGTATGGCAGATACCTATTTTATACACTGAACACATATTTATTTACGATCTATTATTTATCACACAAGCACAATAATTAAATAATTATACACTCATAACAAGGTTCAGTTGAAAATCAGCGTTAGGCAACTGCTACGTAGTTGTCTGACATTTATGCTGAACTGGACCTATTTGGCGCAACCGTTGGGCTGACATTTGTTGATTGTCTTTTTAATTCAATTCAATTCAATTATATTTATTTGCACAGAAAGTAGGTATACAAAATAATGATGTTTACATAATGTCAGACCCTTATACTATCTACCTTAAATTAGGCATGCAAATTTTGAATAGTTACATTAAATAAACCATTAAATTATTACATTGTCTATTATTTTTAACATTTTATATTTATTTGGGAAGAGAGTAGTCATTTAAAAAATCATTTACAGAGTAATAACATTTTTCTAATAAAAGAGCTGTAAGCTTCTTTTTAAATGTTATCATTGGGTAATTTTTAAATTCATTGGGAATCTTATTAAAAACAATTGGAGCCATGCCAAAAATACTTTTTTTAAACAATGCAGTATTACAACCGTCAATTCTTAACAAATTCTTATATTGGCTTCTTATAGGTCCTTTTCTAGTTTCTGACACTGATACAAACTCATGCTTATTCAGTTTTACAAAAACAGCTAATTCCAAAATGTATAGTGATGGAAAAGTTAACATTTTCAGAGACTTAAACCTAGGCACACAACTGTCTGTCATTTTAAGACTACACATAGCTCTTATGCAGCGTTTCTGAGCCTTAAATACCTGTGCTCTCATACAACAATTACCCCAGAATATAACTCTCTCTCTCTTTTCTTCTCGTCTCTTTTTTTTTGTTCAGTTTTCTTTGTTTAAAACTATTATTAGTCTACCACTGCTGTCACTACATATTCTGTATGTATTTATGAGGGTGTGCGCCAAATAACCGTTTTCTTGTCTTTTTTTTTCTTTTTTGTATGGAAATCTGTATGATCTGTTGCTATAACATACATTACTTTTAGATGATGTGGGCAGAATACAATAAAAATGTTAAGTTTATACTACTATATTGTTCCAAAGTTATACAAGTACACCGTAACCAATACTGGATTTGAATCCATCCCTATAAAGTGCGTATGTTTGTATGTCTGTCTGTATGTATGTGCCCGAAGTTGCTCAAAACCCTCACCACTATAGATAATCATATAGATCTGGATGCGCTGAGTTCAAAAAACGCGCGCGCGCGCAAAAGGCGCGGAATCTCGGTCCTATTTATTAATATGGAGGGCAGTATCAGTGATTGACCACTGGCAAGTCCTAATGACGATATTTTTTTTTTAATTGTTATAAACTAGTCCTTGACTGCAATCCCGCCTGATGGTAAGCAGTGATGCAATCGTTGATGGTAAAACGCACTAGCTTATTAAGCCTATTCACTCAAAAAAACTGAGTGAATAGGAAGGAAGACGGCAGTTGAGCGAGGTGATGCAATGTTTAACCCAACAACACGACCAACGATGCTGCGCCAGAGGATGATCTGGAGACCCTCCACGACCAAACTCCCGACACAACAACATTAGGCACATCGTACCCGGTACACATCGCAACACAACTGCTCAGACCCGTCCTCCGTACGGCTTCATCAGTCATCATGCCGGAACACGACGAATCGCTTGGCGGCAAGACTTTGTCTGGTGGGTGGTAACTTATGCCGGCGGCTGATGTTGTTGCCTACCACCGAGAACATAATAATATTTTGTTAGTTGACTCGAAACTTGCAAAAATCGATCATTATGAGATCACTGATCGATTATTCTAAAACTACTGGAATAGCAGACTAGGTGACTGATAATATAAATGCTATTATTGATGATGATGATGATGATGTTCCCGACCGATTTCGGCCACGGCGACCACTTCGACTCCTAGCCGATGATTCGGCGCTCATGCCGAATAATAATAATAATAAATAATATAAATTTGGCATACTAATGGTTAATAACTAGGAATTACACATAGAAAGCTTTTTAATCCCATATTCTTACGGGATGGAAACTTACGCAAGTGTAGCAGCTAGTTGTTATATGTATACAATATGTAAAGAAAACCCTGTCCGATCCGTGAAGGGATTGTTAGGTATCGTTAACTGATTCTAATAAGTTTAGCCCGGCTGTTGAAATTGCAGATTTCACGTATAGAATACCAAGACGATTGTACATTTGTGTGTGTTGGGAAAAAGTAGTATATAAGCTGTAATATTGTGTAAATAAATCAGATTAGAATTTATTCTGGTCTCATTACCCCTCACTGTGGCCAAGACACCCTTAGCCATCTCTGATCAGTCCTGTGAGTCTGCTGGACTGGCAGTGAGTTTACCCTTCATCCTTACCTGGAAATCCTACCTACTATCCGTCTGTTACCTTAGGTCTCTTGGTGCAGACATCCCGCACTTATTTATATATTTATTTATTACGAACTATATGGTAGGTCAGGGCTGTAGGGCTTTTAGGACTTAGGGTCGTAGGGACTGTAGGGCTTATAGGTCTTAGTTTAGGTTCTGTTAACTTACCATATAGGCGCATGTACTGCCGCTATTAAGGGTGGTCGTACTTGTCGTAATTGTCGGCACAAAGCCGGGCTAAACTTAGAAAATAATCCCCTTAAAAACATAAATATTATTTCGAAAAAGCGAAGAACTTAATGCATGTGTGGTAGGCAACACGTTAGGCATACATGCGCGGGTGTAGGGAGGCAGGGCAGGCGGTACGTGATCGCATCGCTATTTGCTCCGTCACAAATGGTGTTGGCACTTTTGAAATAATTACTAAATTTTAAGGAAGTTGGAATTAATTCGCGGAAAAAAATTTATTTCAAAATTCATTAGAATTGTCACTATGATGGTCATGTGTATACCTAACATGTATTTTATTAAAGAATCTATGTACCTACAAAATTTCAAAAAGATACTATGAAAAACCACAAAGTTATGAGCTTGTTATCCTATTTGGCTGTCCCAACAAAAAAAAAATGGTCCACGCTCCGGTCCTCTGGCGTCAGCTGTTGCGCGGGCGATGATCTACCGTAAGATACGTTTCGCGCTCGGTAAACACACTGCAACAATTTCTAAATCTATTTGGGAAAAAATCTAACATGGTGTAAAAATGATTGTAATCGATTCAGTTGCTTATTCTGAACAAACTGTATTCAGGTAGAAACCTGAAACAAAACACACACAAACAAAAAACAAAAATAACGTTGTATATTTGTGACTAGCGGCCGCCAGCGACTTCGTTCGCGTGGAATTAGTCATGCTCAGCTCCTATTGGCAATATGTACGGCTGCGTTAGCTCCCGTTTTCGCAACATTTTTTGTTACTGCTCTGCTCCTATTGGTCATAGCGGGATGTTGTATAGCCTAAATCCTTCCTGGATTAATAGGCTATCCAACGCAAAAAGAATTTTTCAAATCGGACCAGGTGTTCCTGAGTTAGCGCGCACAAACAAACAAACAAACTCTTCAGCTTTATATATTAGTATAGATATCAAAGTTTTAATGTTCTTTTTTCTTTTGTTCGATTATATTTTATTGGTTTATTTCCTGTGCGTGTACTAAATAAAATATGTTCTATTCTTTCTTCAAAAGGAGAAAGGAGATGTTTCAGAAATATATGGAGCCTGGGCCAGCACATTGTACACTTAATGTTAGGTATAGTTACGCTATAGTTAACTGTTTTTAATGTTAATTTCCTATATTTTGGCTTATTTCTTATACAGATTCCAATTAACTCGGCCAAGGAGTGCAACACAACTACTAATAAATATGGTGGTCAGCAATAAGCGAAATAAGATTTTGACATCGACATTAATTGATTGATGTGTCATGTATTTAAGGCGTATCGTATCTATATTAACTACCATATGACGGCAAAAAAAATAAAACATGAATTCCGAACATACGGCCCATTAAATAAACACAATCAACTCTTTCTTTCTTTCTTTTCTTTAGAGTGAATACTACTTCAACTCTTCAATGGCCCCTATGGTTAGATACCACAATTTAGCCAATAACACGTGTAACAAATTATAGAAATTCTTTAAAAAAAATATTTCACAATAATAGCGGATATCGCCAATGACAGTTGAAAAAACGGCCGCGTTAGCCGACTACGAGGAGATTTGATGCAAAGCCATGATGTGGCCACTATGCCGCGATGTTTCAATGTTCTTTATGAATTATTCACTGAATGCACTTTTTACTACATAAATCACGCGCTTTTATTTAGTAAACGACACTATAAATAATTTAAAAGTTCAATGAAAAATAAGCGTGACATTCATCTTAGCCATCCTGTCAAAAAACTCCACAATCAACACTCGACACGAACACAACGGGAAAATAGAACTGTCAAAGTCTCCAATCAAACGTCATAACCAATAACATGGCTACCTTAATAAAGGTATATCTCACTAAAAAACGTTTCAAATAATTAATTATACCTATATACTTGTATTTTTATTAAAATTAATTTAGTAGTATTTTTTATGAAAATCTTTTATTTTTCCTTTTTATCTACATATATAGCGTACATAGTGGTGGCCCAAAATAAAACATCTCCGTTCCACAGCTCAAATTGAAACTGAATTATACAATATGTAAAGAAAACCCTGTCCGATCCGTGAAGGTATTGTTAGGTATCGATAACTGATTCTAGTAATGCCCACAAAGACAGGCTAAACTTAAAAAAAAATCCCCCTAAAAAAATAAATATTATTTTGCAAAAAAAGGTAACTTAATACATGTGCGATAAGCAACCCCTTCCGCGGGCGGTGAGGGGCAGGGCACGCGGCACCTCTGACGTGGTCGCGTCGCTATTCGTTTATAATAATACCGAAATTGTCACTTTTTTAAAAATTACCAAATTTCGGGGAAATTGGAATTAATTCCCGGGAAAAAAAGATTATTTCAAAATTCATTAGTATTGTTACTATGATGATTATGTAAAATTTTATATTATATTTGGTCAAGTGTTTACCTAACCTTTATTATCCTTACGGGTCGGACAGGGTTTTCTTTACATATTCGTCGTTCAGATAGATTCGGTGGTGGGGGTCGTAAGTTGTCAATGATTTTATTTATCTGACCTGGTGTCAGAAAGATAAAATCTTTAGAAATCCAGTCTCAAATCCCAATCTTACACAATCCATGTCCAAAACTTGTCAGAATGTAGGAGTGTGTGTGTTTGGCAGATTAAGAGGTCGATTTCGAAGGTCGATCTTTCGTTAGAATGCGGAAATTGCTCTTTTGGCCTTTTCATGTTTTATCATGGTCGTACCATAGATAAAACACGGTTTTCGTACTTAGTCCATTAAGTGGATCATCTGACCGTATGTCTACTGAGTTGTGTTGCGATGTGCTTCGAGTACTTTTTTTTTTAATAATTATAAAATAGTGCTTGACCGCAATCCCGCCTGATGGTAAGCAGTGATGCAATCGTTGATGGTAAAGCACACTACTTTATTAAGCCTATTCACTTAAAAAACTCAGGAATAGGAAGAATGACGGCAGTTGAGCGAAGTGATACATTGTTAAACCTAAGACCAACACGACCAACAATGCTGCGCCAGAGGAAGATTGATCTGGAGACTCTCCACGACTAAACTCCTGACACAACAACATTTGGCGCATCGTACCCGCCACACATCGCAACACAACTGCTCAGACCCGTCCTCCGTACGGCTTCACCAGACATCATGCCGGAACACGACGAATCGCTTGGGGGCAAAACTTTGTCTGGCTACTTTGTTTGTGTACTACGCGCCAAATGTTGTTGTGTCGGGAGTTTGATCGTGGAGAGTCTCCAGATCAATCTTCCTCTGGCGCAGCATCGTTGGTCGTGTTGGTCTTGGGTTTAACATTGCATCACCTCGCTCAACTGCTGTCTTTCTTTATATTCTCTCCGTTTTCTTTTTAGTGAATAGGCTCCTAATAACCCACCCCAACCCCGCCCGCCGCCCGCCTTACCATCAACGATTGCATCACTGCTTACCATAAGGTGGGATGGCGGTCAAGCACTGGATTAAATTTAATAAAAAAAAAATTATCTATTTACAAATTGCGGCCCGATTTTAGGGACTGTCAATATCAATGAAAAATTAGAGAAAAATGTAGAAAAAATTGAGGTACTTTTGATAGATTGAATTGAACGAAAGGAGAGAGCAATTGAAGAGGTAACTATTATTATATTTAATATAAAGGTTTAAATTATTATAATTAATATAAAGAAGTTTAAGACTTTTTTTTTATTAATTATAAACTAGCGCTTGACGTGATACAATCTTTGATGGTAAAGCGCGCTAGTTTATTAAGCCCAATCACTTAAAAAAAACTTAGTGAATAGGAAGGAAGACGGCAGTTGAGCGAGATGGTGCAATGATAGACCCAATAACATGACCAACGATGCTGCGCCAGAGCGAGATTGATGTGGAGACCCTCCACGACCAAACTCCCGGCACAACAACATTTGACGCATCGTTCCCGGCACACATCGCAATACAACTGCTCAGACTCGTCCTCCGTACGGCTTCACTAGACATCATGCCGGAACACGACGAATCGCTTGGCGGCAAGAATTTGTCTGGTGGGTGGTAACTTCTGCCGGCAGCCGATGTTATGGCCTACCACCGAGAACAACCGAGAACACCGAGAACTTACTAATATATTTTTTACACTGAGTTTAAATAAAATAAATATAGTAACTTTTTTATGATTATAAACTAAGTTCTTGACCACAATCCCGCCTGATGATAAACAGTCATGCAATCGTTGATGGTAAAGGGCGCTAGTATATTAAAAGCCTAATATTCACTCTAGCCTTGAAGACACTTCAATTGCAGTCAGACGGAAACACCACCGCGGGCAAAATGTTCCAGTCCCTCGATGTACGCTGTATAAAAGACGAGGCGAAACGCTTTGTCCGTACGATGCCGCCGTATATACGATGGGTCGTCCAATGATGGAACGAAAATAACTAATCGTTCGCATTCTAATGTCAGCAAATCAGAATGAGAACGTTTTGCGAAAATTGCGGAGTTATATTCCAAAAAATAGCGTTGAGTTATTCCAAAACCTCTCTTGATTTAATCATCATCATCTCAGCGTTAATCCCAGTCGCATCCGTAGCTTTTTCAGCTTTTTGGAGTCTGGGGTCCGCTTTACTAGTCTAACTGCTGATTTTGGCTAGACTTCGATTTTTTCCGTGAAGCGACTGCCGTCTGACCTCCACAACCCGAAGGCGATATCTAAGCATTGCAGTTAGACCAATTGTTAGACTTTAGAGGCCTCCAACAAACCGTAACGACTGCCATTAGATGTTCGTATGGCAACCGGGATCAACGGCTTAACGTGCTTTCCGAGGCACGACCAGACCAGTGCAAATATTCATATTCATGCATACAAATATTTGCACTGTGCGGGGATCGAACGCGCGCCTCCTTGCGCAACGGCCGCGTTCGCTACCGCTACGCCACGGAGGCTCCCTTGATTTAATGTTGAATATATTATAGTAGGTATGTATATGTATATATTGAATTTATTTATTTTATTTAATTATTTAATTCTAGCGGTGGCCAGCGACTTCGTTCGCGTGTAGTTGATTATGCTCTGCTCCTATTGGTCACAGCGTGGTGTTATATAGCCTAAAGCCTTCCTGGATTAACTAGCTATCCAACACAAAAAGAATATTTCAAATCGGACCAGTAGTTCCTGAGATTAACGCGTCCAAACAAACAAATTCTTCAGCTTTATATATTAGTATAGATTTAATTTATGTAAATAGATGTAAGCTTTTTTATTATTCATTATTCCTATCAACCGCCTCTCCTTTTATCTCTTCACTAAGATTGGTTGACTGGTAGAGAATGCCTAAGGTATTAAGTCCGCCTTTATACCTTATTTGTGCAAAAAGTAAACAATAACGTTCTTAAAAATAATCGGTTTTCTCCTGTAGCGGTGTAGCGGTAGCTACAACCACCGCATGCGAACAACGTGTCATACTGACGTCACCCGAATTCTACATCTCGCAATCAGAGTTTACCGTGCAATTAGCATACACACAACTTCTCAACATCAACCGTTGGGCAAGTTTCCGCCAGACATAACACCCGTCTGGTCGGAGGATCCTTTTTCTTTGGAGGATGAGTGACTCTGTTCCTCATGTCTCCACACTCCCATGATTGTGACTACTACATCCCCTTGCTAGTAATGATCTTCTGCTGAAAAGGAGCGTCCGATTCTTAGAATAATCCTTTTTACAAATACAAACAAGTAATTCAAACAATTCACAAACATTCACAGGAATTCAGTAGAATCGTTCTTTTTACAAACTCAAACAATTCATTCTAATAATTCATTCAAACAATTCATAAACATTCATAGCAATTCAACAGAATCGCCCTTTTTAGAAACACAAACCACAAATATCAATAAATCCATATCCATATCAACCAAATAACATCAAATATCACTATCGCCATAATCATTATCAAAAATACTGACCCAAAACTCTGACCCAATAAATATTAATGAGCGCACACGTAAGAAAAGACATGATTAAGCCCTGATGATGGCTATGTTCATGCCATTAATACGACATGACACGTCGACATAATTAACTATGGTTTACCAATGGAATTTCAACCGTAGAGCTCTGTCTAAAGGGTTGAAATTCCAGTGTTTTGTCCGTGGAGCAGTCATTCATCATAGACGCTGGATGGCTTTAGAAAAAACGCTTTACTCTCTTTATTTGTGAAGGGTAGGTATTGTGTGGTAAGCCTCGGTTGATGCTTTGTTTCACGTGATGCTATGATCTTGGCTTGAAAGGAATTTAATCGAGGTCGTTTGTTATTGATGTGTTTAGGGTATGGCGTGGTGACCATGACCGGGTCAAGACGTGGGATCTCAGCTCATGTATTATGCAAGTCGGCAACGGACGTGAACGCACAAACTATCGCCATGAATTTACCACATGGTCATAAAACTCCTAGCGTAGAATTTTTGGTTGGTTGTAAAATATCGTCAATTTCTTTATTAATTACCAACAAGTTTAGTATTTCAATTATATTAACTAGAATCATTTCATCGTCTGCCTTTTTCTAACTACTATAAAGTTGCGCCTGGAAGGCGACCTTACGGTCGCCTTCCAGGCTGACCTCCACAACCCAGAAGTGACATGGTGATTCATTATCAACCTTTTTATCGTCCCACTGCTGGGCACAGGTCTCCTCTCATACAGAGAAGGATGGAGCGTAATCTCCACGCTTGCTCAATGCGGGTCGGCGATTTCAGACTTAAAGTCCAGGTGTCCTCAAGATGTTTTCCTTCACCTTATAATCAGTCATTGGTGTCCAAGATATACTTACAAACTACATGCAACGTAGAAGAGGTACATTGGTACTTGCTGACCTGGAATCAAACCCGCACGCTCATACTTGAGAGGTTGGTGTTTTACACACTAGGCCACAACTAAGAAAAAGTGATGTTCAGTAGAAAAAAAAATGTATGCATTGTGACTCGTACAGGAAAATCACAAAACTAAACTAAATTAAACAATAGTAAAAATATAAATAAATGATATAAAAAAGCAATAAGTCAAGTACACGCTCAAAAGGCTCCTGAGCCTTTTAGATTTTTTTTAGATTTGTTGAGATAGGTCTCAGCATAATATTTGGACATTTAAAAAAGTACCTAAATGTCGCAGCGCTGGTATTTTGATAGCGCCTGGTGTGATGTCAAGGACAATCGAAGAAACATAATGATATTGATACCTGTGATTCTTTTAAATATTACTTTATTTATAAACTAGCTGTGCCGGCGGTTTAACCCGCGTAAGCTTCGAACCGAAAGAGCTCAGTTGATATAAAATAAGCGCCTGTTAAAATAATTAGAGCAATATGTACGTCCGCGTTTGCTCCCGTTTTCGCAATATTTTTTGTTCCTGCTCTGCTCCTAATGTTCATAGCGGGATGTTTTTTAGCCTATGTCCTTTCTCAGGCTCTGGACTATCTGTGTACTAAAATTTCATTACAATCGGTTTAGTAGTTTTGGCGTGAAAGCCGGATAGACAGACAGACAGAGATACTTTCGCATTTATAATATTAGTATAGATTATAAACTAGCGCTTGCTTAAAAGGCCTCTTCACTCAAAAAAAAAAAGTGAGAAAATAGAAAGGAAAACGGCAGTTAAGCCAGGTGATGCAATGTTAAACTCAACAACACGACCAACGATGCTGCGCCAGAGGAAGATTGTTTTGGAGACCCTCCACGAGTAAAGTCACGGCACAACAACATTTGGTGCATCGTACCCGGCACATATCGCAACACAACTGTTCAGACCCGTACTCCGTACGGCTTCACTAAACATCATGCCGGAACACGACGGATCGCTTGGCGACAAGACTTTGTCTGGCGGGTGGTAACTTCTGCCGGCAGCCGATCATCATCATCTCAGCGTTAATTCCAGTCGCATCCGCAGCTTTTTTAGCTTTGGAGTCTGGGGCTCGCTTTACTAGTCTAACTGCTGATTTTGGCTAAACTTCGATATTTTCGTGAAGCGACTGCCGTCTGAGCTCCACAACCCTAAGGCGATATCTAAGCATTGCAGTTAGGCCAATTGTTAGACTTTTGAGGGCTCTAACAACCCGTAACGACTGCCACTAGATGTTCGTATGGCAACCGGGACCAACGGCTTAACGGGCTTTCCGAGGCACGAGCAGACCAGTGCAAATATTCATATTCATGCATACAAATATTTGCACTGTGCGGGGATTGAACCCGCGCCTCCTTGCGCAACGGCCGCGTACGTTACCGTTTAGCCACGGAGGCTGTCAGCCGGCAGCCGATGTTATGGTTAATTATTTGTTATATATCATTAATTTTCTTTTTTTCGCACGGAGACATACCTACCCTTATCCCAGTACAATACTTTACTGTATAATTTTGGGAAGACATTGACCCTGATTCCCTTGTCCACAAACTAAACTAAAAATTTAAGTTCTGTTCATCATTTTCTTTCAATTTCATTAAGAGAAGGACAGAACATAATAATATGTTAGTTTAGACCTATCAAATTAGTCCGCGCCTGACGTAAAGTGATGGACTTTTGGTCGCCATGTTTGTAACATGCATAATGAAATAGAAATATGTACTTAACTTAAAATTAGTATACATTGTGAACAAGAGAAGAATTGCAACACTTAAGTGGCAGTGGGCTGGGCACATTGCCCGTTGGACTGATGCCCGATGGGGCCGACGGGTTCTCGAGTAGTTGTCGACCACGCACCAGAAGACGCAGTGTGGCCCCCGACAAGGTGGACCGACGACCTGGTGAAGGCTGCGGGAAACCGTGAGATGCGGGAGGCGCAGGATCGGTCATCGTGGAGATCCTTGGGGGAGGCCTATGGCCAGTGGACGTCTTACGGCTGAAATGATGATGATGTGAATTGGAGAATTGGCATCATTGGAAATTTTAGCTGCATTTATTTTTATTCGTATGAATAGGCTCTTAATAAACTAGCGCGCTTTACCATGAGCGATTACATTACTGCTCACCATCAGGCGGGATTGCTGTCAAGAACTAGTTTATAAAAAAAAATCTCTTAACAAACTTAGGTGTATGTGCCTGGAGGACTGAACGGCCATTAAGTAATGGCTTAATAGCCGTCATGACTATCGGTACACTGGTTGCTGAATCCACCTCCCACATATCAACATTCTTAATAGCTGTCACGACTATCGGTACAATGGTTGCTGAATCCACCTCCCACATATCAACAATCTTAATAGCTGTCACGACTATCGGTACAATGATTGCTGAATCCACCTCCCACATATCAACAATCTTAATAGCTGTCACGACTATCGGTACAATGGTTGCTGAATCCACCTCCCACATATCAACAATCTTAATAGCTGTCACGACTATCGGTACAATGGTTGCTGAATCCACCTCCCACATATCAACAATCTTAATAGCTGTCACGACTATCGGTACAATGGTTGCTGAATCCACCTCCCACATATCAACAATCTTAATAGCTGTCACGACTATCTGTACAATGGTTGCTGAATCCACCTCCCACATATCAACAATCTTAATAGCTGTCACGACTATCGGTACAATGGTTGCTAAATCCACATTCCACATATCAACAATCTTAATAGCTGTCACGACTATCGGTACAATGGTTGCTGAATCCACCTCCCACATATCAACAATATTAATAGCTGTCACGACTATCGGTACAATGGTTGCTAAATCCACATCCCACATATCAACAATCAGCGAGCCAAGTCAAGATACTTGATTTGTTTATCTTTCTCTGCTTTCACGAAATTCTCATCATGCGGGATGGTTTTGTCAACAATCATTGCCATTTCGCAGATTAGCTGGATAAAACAGAAAGATAGATAATTTTTTTTTAAAGGAGATGTTTCAGAAATGTATGGAGCCTGGGCCAGCACATTGTACACTTAATGCTAGGTATAGTTACGCTATAGTTATCTGTTTTTAATGTTAATTTCCTATATTTTGGCTTAGTTTTTATACAGATTCAATTTAACTCGGCCATGGAGTGCAACACAACTACAAATAAATATGGTGGTCAGCAATAAGCGAAATAAGATTTTGACAGTGACATTTTACTGACGTGTCATGTATTTAAGGCTATCGTGTCTATAATATTATCTACCATATGACTGCAAAAAATACAAAACATGAATTCATAACACACGGCCCATTAAATAAACATAATCAACTCAAATCAACACTCGACACGAACACAACGGGAAAATAGAACTGTCAAAGTCGCCAATCAAACGTCATAAAAAGTGTCATGGTTACCTTAATAAAGAGTTATCTCACTAAAAACGTTTCAAATAATTAACTACATAAACTTGTATTTTTATTCAAATTAATTTAGTAGTATTTTTATGAAAATCTTCTATTTTTTTCCTTTTTATCTATATAGCGTACATAGTGGTAGCCCAAAATGAAACATCTCCTTTGCCTTCATGACCACTTAATAAAAAACTATTCTTTAGTCGTGAAGAGCCGCCTATTTTTTTTTATTTGTGTAGATTAATTTTCAATTATCACTTTAAATCTTTATCAACGAAATCAGATACTATCGCCGTAGGAGAGACAGAGGCTATGGCACCCCTCCCCCCTCCCCCCTCGTTCTCCCTGTCTCCCATGGCTAACACAAATCATTTTCAAGTCCTCCCGATTCACTTTATTTATTTCCTTACCACGTTGTAACTCCTCTCGGGAATCATATTTTATGAATACAATTACATTAAAATGATTCCATTTGCATTTATTTTATTATTCAAAGACGCAAATAGTTACTGTCTTTGTTTATAATTAGAAATAAGTTAAAGATCTTGCATAACAGTAAATAATTCAGTTACAAGAGTCATATATTTTTGCCGTACGGCTGATCTCCAAGCAAATCACCTCACAAGAAGAATCATTGACCTGTGACGATAAAAATCGCAAACAATTAAACTCTAAACTCATAAACAAATCTTTCCTACAGTCCGTTCAACCGATTTTGATTTCTATTTCGTATGAATAAAGATGGCATTAGAAGAAAATGAAAATGAAGGTTACAATGCCAACTATTTTCTGCGGCTATCATTTGTCATGTCATCAATGCGATAGGAGCCAAAATCCATTAAACTTATGTAAAGAAGAAGTAAGCAAAATGACCTATAGTTCGAATGAAGTATAGGTCATTGGTACTTTCATGACCTGAAATTGAACCCGCACGCTCATACTTGAGAGGCTGGTGTTTTAACCACTAGGCCACCACGACTTGTACGGCCACCAACGTAACTTTTCTAAGTTATGTGTACTTTCTAAGTGTATCTTGGACACCAAAGACTGAATAAAAGGTGAAGGAATACATCTTGAAGAAACCTGGACTTAAGTCTGAAATCGCCAACCCGCATTGAGCAAGCGTGGTGATTACGCTCAATCCTTCTCTGTATGTGAGGAGGCCTATGCCCAGCAGTGGGACGATAAAAATGATGATGATGATGATGATAGGTCATTTTGATTATGTTCACAGTTTGCGGCACTGAGCAATACACGGTCAATTTTAGTTACTTACGCATGTCACCGTACGACAGGAGTCAACATATACTCTACTTTGGGACTGAAAACTATTTAGTCACCTACAACCAAGCCGCAATGCCATTTATTACTATGTGCAGTTATAATCACCCGTTTAAATCCCGCATTAGAAGACCCACTTTAAAAAACACAAATATTATTCGAATAGACAATAAATCCGGCTCGAAGGACCAAGAGTAAAAACTTAAATATTTGTTTCCTTTTTGAACGAGTTCGTAGTGCTCTTGTTTGAAGTTCTATTTATAAATTAGTTTTATACGTTCAACAACATTTGACTTCCCACATTCTCTCTGTTGTCAACGATAGAGCCTCTGGCAAAACCGCATCTCCATAATTAATGTATGTAACAGAACTTTAGTTGTTCTTTATCATGGAATTTTGGAAACTTTGCGCGTCTCCAGTTATATTTAGCGATAACCGTAGAACTCGTACAAAATTAACGTACCGTTCGTTGTTTAAATTTACTTTAGTTGAAATGTTTCTTGCTCCTGGAGAATGTCTCTATTTAATGTTGATTATGCTAAGTTTGAACTTTGGCAGAGATCTGGATCATAAACTTACATAGATAGATGATCTATTTACATACAATAAAATAATCTGATTATTAATGAATGTACAAAAATAGACAAAATAATGGACAAACAGTTTTTTTTTTGTTTATATTGTAACGAGTTTCTAGCTGATGCTTATGCCTATAGAACTACCTTTTGGAAGCGGAATATTGAGTGGTTTTTTGTTTATTCTTGTAAATTTTACGCATAGTTCTAATGTACTTGTTACTATTTTAAAAAAATAAAACATAAGCATTTATTTCTGTCAACCCAAAACTTCTATACAGCAACCAGAATACATAGCTACACACACCTAACATAAAAGGCAAAAGTAACCGGACACGGCTAGCAACATGCCTGCTACAACAATGTCCAATTATACGGGCAGTCAAATCTTCCAGCAATCCTCAGTATTACTGTATAGGAGCTGCCACGCACTGAACTCACCACGGTCACGCACCGCTTGCGCGTGGTGATGTGAAAACAATATACAGTGAAGATGTGTGCATTGTATTTGAGTTTGTCGATGAAATCACGGTTATATTCCCGGGATAGATATCATGTTTGAGTCCCATGTAACAGAGGGTGAGTTTATTGTCACGAGCTGGGCAATAGTTCAGACTTTAGGATTGTCTTGACGGAAAAGAGGTGCGGTGTTTTCAATCAAAACTAAGACTTCACGGTCAACGATCACGCTTCCAACTTACACAAGTGTTGCTGCAGACATAATCTTCACAATATTCTTGTGAAGACAGAGGTATTGAATTACTGTGAATAATGTCACTCACTTAATAATGGATGTTAAAGGAAACACCACGACTCAAGTTGCAGATGTTGGAGGCCAGGCTGAAGTAGGAGTGGGCTAAACACCTTTCCAAATAAACCCCGAGAGATGGGAAAATATCGCCATTCACTGGATGCCTGAGGTAGGTCATTGTCGTATTACGGCAAAGGTGGTTTGATGATCAGCAGGGTAATAGCGTAACACTCTATCAGTAGCAATGGGTGTCTTTTTGACAGTTCAGCAGCCTTCATTGCTTTATTTGCATTGTTCAGCGGGCACATTTTGGAACACATGGAGCATTAGCAATATGCTTCAAAATGATTTCAACTGATAGTAACAGTTATGCAATTAGGGTGCTAGTAACGTTCGCAGGGTCAACATCCCCAGAGACCTCATAAGAGATGGCTATAAAAAAGGTCACCCAACGTCGATTTCTCCTCAACAATTTCATATAAGTAATTGTTAAAGACACTGTTGTGATATGAATAACCAGAAAATTTACGATGGTATTGAATCTATTTCCCTGATTTTATCCATAAGCTTGATTTGCCTTGGGCCGTCTGCATAAGCGGAAAGACAACCATTTAACGTGTGCTTAAATACTGTCTTTAAAAGTTATCGAAGAATGTTAAACACTTCATATACATACGTATTTAATGCCCCATTTTGAACACTTGGAAATAAAATGCCCATAATTACACTGTATTTGTTAATGACCTGAAAAAAAGTTTTATGGAACTAAATAGTTCCATAAAACTTTTTTCAGGTTGATGTTTCTTTGTTTCAGTTATTGATGTTATAGCGAAATCGCTGTAACATCAATAACTGCTTCACTGATTTGTTGCTGGACATTAGAAAACTACTTAAAATATCAGTTACTTTTACTTAATACCTCAACAGTTTTAAGGTTGCACGCCGGAGGTGCTGTCAGAAGTGTAAACTTCTACGAAGTTCTTTTATGAACATTTTGCAATGGATACGGAATAATTTCACATGAACTTCTTCATTTATTAGTATACAAATACTATCATTTATGCACAAACATGACCATTTATATTACATAAACAGCAGGAGCTTTTTCATCAGGGGTAGAAAGATAGGGAATGTATATTTTTTTCTTACTCCGCGCCAGTTGTCTACTGCAATGCTGCAAAGGAGTTTTTACTTCAAAACATGCTTGTGTTAGACTGTACTTACATGTCTGTCCAAGTTTGAAGCTACTAGGCGTGAAATTGCGCCAAATCCAGCCCAGCATTATCGTACTATTGCAGGCCACGGAGAAGGATCTAATGCGAGATTTATATTACAACATTTAAGAAAAACGCTTTTCCTTTCTCGGCTTCAGTTTGTTGGCCTTTAGAAGAATATTACTGGCATTTATAATCTGTAAATAGTATAAAACATCTCTTTTTCTGTCCGTGTTATTCGCGTTGTTCTTTTCAATTGCACAAAGGAATTTGATATGGCTTACAATCACACCGTAGTTTATTCCAGAAGATTTATATACATAACAAATAATAAAACAATTATTAGAATATAATATAATAGAATACTCTTTATTCTGTACACCATATAGATTACAAAACATAAATATAAAGATTTTACAAAGGGTGACACAATGGGCGGTCTTATCGGTAAGAGCGATCTTTTACAGACAACCTTTGGATGGAATACCAAGGGGAAGGAGAGAGAAATAATATAGGTAGTCTACAGTGCACTATTTACATAGATTATACAATAAATATATAAGTTAAGTGTGTCATACTAGTTTAAATAAATGTATACATCTAATTAATAGATATCATACAAGAGCAAATAAAATATGTGTGTGTGTGTGTATATGTGTGATGTCTGGTGAAGCCGAACGGAGGACGGGTCTGAGCGGTTGTGTTGCGATGTGTGGCGGGTACGATGCGCCAAATGTTGTTGTCTCGGGAATTTGGTCGTGGAGAGTCTCCAGATCAATCTCCCTCTAGCGCAGCATCGTTTGGTCGTGTTGATCTTGGGTTTAACATTGCATCACCTCATTCAACTGCCGTCATCCTTCCTATTCCTAAGTTTTTTAAGTGAATAGGCTTAATAAACTAGTGCGCTTTTCACTCAACGATTGCATCACTGCTTACCATCAGGCGGGATTGCAGTCAAGCACTAGTTTATAATTATTAAAAAAAAAAAAATATATAATAATATATCTAAATAGAGAGGAAGTGCTTCTTTATCATAGTTTTAAAAGTAGACAGTGTTTGAGCACGCCTTACGGACACGGGCAAGTCATTCCATAGCCGAACTGCTTGTACAGTAAAGGATTTATCATAGAAACTAGTGGAATGCATGGGCATTGATGGAAGGCCATAATATCGGCTGCCGGCAGAAGTTACCACCCACCAGACAGTCTTGCCGCCAAGCGATTCGTCGTGATGCGGCATAATGTTTGGTGAAGCCGTGCGGAGATCGGGTTGTGTTGCGATGTATGCCGGGTACGATGCACCAAATGTTGCTGTGTCGGGAGTTTGTCTGGGAGTCTCCAGATCAATCTTCCTCTAGCGCAGCATCGTTGGTCGTGTTGTTGGTTTTAACACTGCATAATCTCGCTCAATTCCCGTCTTCGTACCTATTCACTAAGTTTTTCCATCAACGAATGCATCACTGCTTATCGTCAGGTGGGATTACAGTCAAGCACTATTTTATAATTATTAAAGAAAACATTTTTTGACACACTTTGATGACAAGATAAGCACAACAGATAAAAGAAAGTAAAACAAAAATTAAAATAAATATTAAATATGTCGTACAATAAAGTAGCGCTAGACCCCACACTAGGATACCTTGTGTCGTGGGATTTATACATATACAACATGTAACTGAATTAATGTTGTAGTGCGTAGTAGTGTGTTTGTGTGTGTAGTTTTAAAGACATTTGTTTTTTAATAACGGTCTCAGAGAAGTTGTGTATGCATTACATATTATCAAAACTACAAAACTTCAAAAAAATGTGTCCATTCTATTGATAAAACCATGGCCTATCAAAAAGTGAATAGCAAAGAAGTGAGACTCACAAATTAATAGGGAAAGCGGAGACTTTACGTGGAGAGGAGTATGAAAGGGCGGCGGGTAAACAGTCGTGAAGATAAGTGGGCCGTGTTAAGGCCAAGACATAGATGCTAATAGTAATTTTTTTTTACTTTTAAATTGCAATCATAAGTTGAAGACATTCATTAAAAAAAGGATAGTAGATAACATTTTAGTTTAGTACTGTCAAATTAAGATATTCCGTAGACAGTTTAGACGCGATTATAAACATGGTGACCAAAATACAGCAATATACGTCAGGCGCGGACTAATTTGATAGGTCTAAATTAACATAATATTATCTTCTGTCCTTTTCACTGAACTTAAATTTAGTTAAGTTTTTGAAATAGGGAATCGGGGCCAATTACTGATACGGGATGTCATAGTATTTTTTTAAGCGAAAACTTCGATGAATGGGGAAAAAGCATTGAATTCGCGTGAAACAATACCGTGATGGTTTTCTGTTTTTACGTTTTATGAATTTAGCTTTTTTTAAATGTTCCGTTGTTTGGCACCTTCTTGTTAGTGGCATCGGTGCCCACTAAACTACAAACTAAATTTAAATTCAGTACATCTCTTTCTTTCCATTTCTTTAAGAAAAAGACAGAAGATACGATTTAGTTTATTCTTGTCGAATTGGTCAGCAATTGACTTAAACTGAAGTATATTATTAGTCACCATTAGTTTTTAATCACGTCAATACTGTCATCATCATTATCATCTCAGCGTTAATCCCAGTCGCATCCAAGGCTGTTTTCAGCTTTTGGAGCCTAGGGTCCGCTTTACCTTCCCTTTCCCTTTACGATCACGTCAATCCATACTAATATTATAAATGCGAATGTAACTCTGTCTGTCTGTCTGTCTGTCTGTTACGCTTTCCCGCTTAAACCTCTCAACCAATTTTGATGAAATTTGGCACAGATAATCTTTAGACCCTGAGAAAGAACATAGGCTACCTTTTATCCCGGAAAAATTTGATGTTCCCTAGGGAAATCTAAAAAGCGCGATATAACCGAACTCCACGCGGGCGAAGCCGCGGGCGGAAAGCTAGTACTGTATATGGAGTAATTTATGGAGTCATTTAATAATCAGGACTAACTAATAAATAACTTATCTTCTGTCCTTTTCTCAATGAAATAAACGAAAGAGATGCACTGACTAATCCTCAACAAGGGGATAAACGGCATTGAAGTTCAAAATTACAACTTTTAGTGTCCTTTTTTTACAAAAACCATAAAAACGTAGCATTCATACATTGAAAGCCTCAAATACATGTTTCAATATTGGCTCGTGAAAGGCTCTAGTGGATTGCAAACAGTCGTAAAAAAGGCGCAGATTGAGTGTTACTAAGTTAAGGCAAAGTGATTATGCTATACGAGCCTAATATGACATAAAATAATCAGGGCAACTCCTGGGATACAGGAATCCTTTCGGTGAAAGGGAGTGGGCCATAGTCACGCGGTCCTAGTACGGTAGTTGGTGTAGATGTCATATGTCTTTGAAGCTTTTGCCTCTAGGACATGTTTTTTAAAACTAATTATAAACTAGTCATCATCATCATCATCATTTCAGCCGAAAGACGTCCACTGTTGGACATAGGCCTCCGCCAAGGTTCTCCACGACGCCCGGTCCCGCGCCTCCCGCATCCAGCGGTTTCCCGCGACCTTCACCAGGTCGTCGGTCCACCTTGTCCGGGGCCTACCCACGTTACGTCTTCCGGTGCGTGGTCGCCACTCGAGAACCCGTCGGCCCCATCGGGCATCGGTCCTACAGGCAATGTGTCCAGCCCACTGCCACTTCAGTATTGCAATTCTTCGGGCTATGTCGGTTACTCTCGTTCTTCTGCGGATCTCCTCATTCCTGATTCGATCGCGCAGTGAAGCCCCAAGCATAGCCCTCTCCATTGCCCTTTGAGTGACTTTGAGCCTTCTTATAAGGCCCATTGTTAGCGACCACGACTCAATTCCATAAGTCATCTCTGGCAACACACGCTGGTCGAAGACTTTTGTGTTGAGACACTGCGGTATTTCGGACGAGAAGATTTTACGTAGCTTCCCGAAAGCAGCCCAGCCGAGTTAGATTCGCCGATTGACCTCTTTCTCAAAGTTGGACCTTCCTAACTGGATAGTTTGTCCCAGGTACACGTAACTGTCAACAACTTCAAGAACAGAGTCTCCAATCTTCTTCCACCCTTACGTTGTTAACACTACTACGATCCGGACGAAGCGTTTCGCCTCCTCGTTTATACCGCGTACATCAAGGGACTGGAACAACTTGCCGGCGGCGCTGTTTCCGTCGGACTACAATTTGAGTGTCTTCAAGGCTAGAGTGAATAGGCTCTTAATAAACTAGCGCGCTTTACCATCAACGATCGCATCACTGCTTACCATCAGGCGGGATTGCGGTTTTTTTCTTTTCGGTATTTTAGAGCTCTTACGGTATTATCACTATCTTACGGTAGTTATAATAATAAAAAAAAAATATATTAACATTTATTGTCTGTTATTTTCGACTAACCTCTGAAACGGCTACACTGATTCTGATGGGACTTTCAGTAGCAGCTAGTCCATGTAATGTGGAGTAAGTAGTAGTATTTTAGTATAAGATTGAAATGAGAATTGTATAAGAATGAGATTTATGAAACCGGGAAAAAATTGTTCGCTTCGTTAACTACGCGAGCTAATCTACACTAATACATAAAGCTGAAGTTTGTTTATTTCTTTGTGTGAACGCGCTAATCTCAGGAACTAATTGTCCGATTACAAAAATTCTTTTTGCGATGGATAGCCCATTAACCCACGAAGGTTTTAGGTTATATAACACCAGGCTGCGACTAATAGGGGCAGGTGAAACCGCGTGGCGCAGCTAGTAAAAAATAAAGAAGATCCGATTTTTCTGTTTGCTAAAGATATAGGTATATTGAGAATCTTTACGTACGGATTTTTTACCCTTTATACTTATTTTGTTATAATTATTCTTACTTCAATATGTTAAGAAAACCCCGTCCGACCCTTAAGGATAATAAAGGTTAGGTAAACACATGGCCAAATAAAATATGAAAATTTACATAATCATCATAGTAACAGTACTAATGGATTTTGAAATTTTTTTTTTCAAAAATTTCCCTTAAATTGGTATTTTTTTCAGCTTAGTCCAGCTTTGTAGGCATTAGTAGAATCAGTTATCGATACCTAACAATACCTTCACGGATCAGACAAGGTTTTCCTTACATATTGTATATTACCTAATTATACAATTGACACACAATTTCTTCCTTCGGATATACCTTAATTGAAAGGAATATTTATAAAACAATTATCTCAAAAATAAATATTATATAAAAGTTCACAATGGTTTTTCAAATGCAAGGTACATTCCAAGGGTCTTGAATCGAATCCTTGGGGGAGTCGAGGGCCCTTAGAATCCCGAGGTCCTCGAAATTTTCTTATAGAATTAGGCCCCTGGTGGAAGTCAATATTTGGTATTAAATACCCGCATTTTCGGCTTCTAATTGCGAGATCTATCGTTTTGGTGAATAACTGAATTGTATGCTAAATAGCTTTATGTAAAGAAACGGATGGTATTAAATTATCTTTTAAATACTTAAGTACTACTAAAAATTTAGCAAATTATTAGTTTTGTATTGAACGTTATGTTTTGTGTATGTGAAACACGTGTCCAGTTTTTTTTTTTGGGACAAAACCCGCCGCACTGTTCCCAACCCACTGCAACTCCTGAAAGCCAGAATCAACAGTGGAGACCGCCAGAAAAACGCCGAGCAATGAAGCTCGACGAGTCCCGGAGAAACGATTCAACTGTCTTGGGTCCCGCAACGAAATTAATCAGAAAAGAATAGCGGAGGAGTAAGCAAAAAGATATTTTTTCCACTTCCCTCCATAACAAGCAGGAGACAGAACAGAACTAGGCCAATCGGCACAAAGGGACATCAATTGCAACTGGGAGAAGCCCAATATGTATAAGTAAAGAATCTATGTATAAAATTTCAAAAAGATATCATGAAAAACCAGTTATGAGCTTGTTACTTATCTGGTTGTCCCAACAAATATATGGTCAACGCACCGTTCGCCCGGCAGCACCTGCAACGGTGCGTCGCCTCACGCGCCTAGTTTTATCCTAGTATCTAACGTCGGCTGAGTTGTGCGCTCGTTAACCACACTGCAACAATTTCTAGATGTATTTGGGAAAACAATTATATTTTTCCCAAATACATCTAGAAATTTCATTCATATTCCCGTGGAAGTCATGCCACTCGCTAAAAATGGAAAATACTGTTATTCAGTTGTATCCAATTAGACTAAAAGTTGATTCTAACTAAGTTGGTAAAGGGCTGGGCCGGTGAAATATGTTTTAGATAAAGAAACTTCGGGTACACCTGTATTCTCCTAAACGTGACGCGTCCTTGAAATTTCATTCTCAATTCTCATACAATTGTGTTGTATCCTAAAAAATAATTTAATGTCCATCGGATAGATTTATAAAAAAATATTGAACACGTATTTTTTATTTCTTCTTTCATTCAAATACTTAGGAAGATTATATTGATTTGAAATGTCGCAAGTCATCAGGCCGTGGAACAAAATATACCACGGCGTGACGTAATTAGCCCCCACTCCGTAACTTTAACACGCTATATCTCAGTAGTTTTTGGTAATTTCGACAAAATAAATACACGGGTTTTATTTATTTTTTTATTATCTATAAGACGGACTAATTATTTTTTTTGATTTTCATACTTTGGATACATCCCTATTTTCGATAATAGGGATAGGTCGCATAAAAAAATTCACGTTAAAAAAACAAGCTACCTCTTAAGTGTATGGCCTGCTTATTTCGACAGCGCGTGGAGCGCTCGTGTGTCTTCATAGAACTATGTAAGAGGCTCATCGGTCATATCCATAACTAGAAATAAAGTTGTGAAGTACTTTTTGGTCCGATTTTTTCAATCTTCTGCTCACTTTCATTTCAAGAATCGGATTGTCATAAGTCAATAAATAATTGTGGTGTCTAGCTGCAATCCCTATTGCTCAAACAGATGGATATTCGGCCCCTAGTGTAGTTATTTAATACATTAAAAACCGGCCAAGTGCGTGTCGGACTCACGCACAAAGGGTTCCGTACCATTGATTTATGAAATTAAAGGATTTAAGTTATTTGTATGAAAGATTACGCGGTAATAAGCGGTTTACGATTTGCGAGGTATTAAAAAAACTACTTACTAGATCTCGTTCCAACATTTGCTTATGGATTGTGTTAAGAACAAAGACGAGAGGGAATCATTGGCTAGGGAGTTTGATTTGAACATGTGGGATGTTGGACTTATCCTAAATATTTTGGCTCACCCAAAATCAGAAAGGACTAAACGCATAGTTTCTGTCCTAATTCAGAACTCTAGGCAGTGATTCCATCTCTTATTATGTTATATTGTGTTATTGTATTGTTGTTTATTTTTTTTTTTTTTTTTCTTTTTGTTGTAAACTTAGTATAAGGTACAATGGGGTTGACGTATCCGTGTGGATAAAAACCCCTTATAAATAAAGAGAATAAAAAAAATAAAAAAAAAAAATAGATCTCGTTCAAAACTATATTCGTTGGTAGTTTTTTGTACATCATATGTTTTTTTAAAATTTTTCATTTTCTTATTTTAGAAGTCAGAGGGGGGGGGGGGACCAACTTTTTTCCAGTTTGGAAGCGTCTGTCACGCAAACTATTCAGTTTAGAAAAAACAAATTAAGGAACTACGTTATCATTTTTGAAGACCTATTCATAGACACCCCACACTAATGTGTTTGATGAAAAAAAAAAATTGAGTTTCAGTTCTAAGTATGGGGAGCCCCCAATATTTATTATTATTATTTTATTTATGCATCAAAATCTTAATGCGGTTCACAGAATACATCTACATACCAAGTTTCAACAGTATAGCTCATATAGGTTCGGAAAAAAATGGCTGTGACATACGGACGGACAGACGGATATGACGAATCTATAAGGGTTCCGTTTTTTGCCATTTGGCTACGGAACGCTAAAAAGCCTTGACGAATATCTATTCAGATATTGACTGTCCATCTCGTGCTTCGGAAAGCACGTTAAGCCGTTGCGTTGGTCCCGGTTGCCATACGAACATCTAGTGGCAGTCGTTACGGGTTGTTGGAGCCCTCAAAAGTCCAACAATTTGTCTAACTGCAATGCTTAGATATCGCCTTCGGGTTGTGGCGGTCAAACGGCAGTCGCTTCGCGGAAAATATCGATGCTTAGCCAAAATCAGAAGTTAGTTTGGTAAAGCGGACCCCAGACTCCAAAGCTGAAAAAGCTTCGGATGCGACTGGGATTAACGCTGAGATGATGATGATGACCCTCCATCTCTATAGAAATTTACGTTGAAAACACAAACCAGTGATGGCGGCCGTCACAGGTAAAACTAACTTGAAGACTTGGCTTTGGAAGGCTTTCTTCTTTTTACTTTTGTTAGTTTACAATTTTTGCATCGGAATGTGATTTATACTACTACTAGCTTTCCGCCCGCGACTTCACCCGCGTGGAGTTCGGATATATCACGCTTTTCAGATTTCCCTCGGGGATATCAATTTTTTCCGGGATAAAAGGTATCGTATGTCCTTTCTCAGGGTCTAAAGATTGTTTGAGCCAAATTTCATCAAAATCGGTTGAGAGGTTTAAGCGGGAAAGCGTAACAGACAAACATACAGACAGAGTTACTTTCGCATTTATAATATTATAGTATAGTATATAGTATGGAGTATGGATAGTATGGATAACGAAGTCAAGTTCAATATATTTTATCACGTCATCAGATATTATCACGACCTATATTGAGTTCATGATCTAAATTATCATTCTGACATCTTATTACGACCCTTTTCTAGACCCTGTGGTCACGTAGAACACGCTAAGAAGACACGTGTTTTGCGACAGCGTAGAAAACAAATGAAAGTAGATGTACGGAACGTGCCACGAGTCACTGTGACCGTGTAGCGGAGAGACGATACAAACTCACGTCAACGTTATGGTTTTATAGAACTACTAGCGAACCGCCCCGGCTTCGCACGTGGACAAATCATATAGGTACCTAAGCCTTCCTCAAGAAACGGTGGCCCTACAATAGAAATAATGTCTACTGTACCGCCCATCAGCCAATATCTGACTCTGCAAGAAACATCGACCTTATTGTCCATGGAAAGCCAGTTCCACCACCTTCAAACAGAATGAAAGCCTACCGGCCCACTGAAAACAGAGAAACACTCAAGTGGCAGGCGGCCGGCAGGGGCGCTAGCGGCACGCGGGTTTTTTTTGGTGTTTAGTTTTGAATAAATCGTGATATCTCCTGAATGCAACAACCAATTTCAATAATTCAGAAAGAGATCTGCTGCTACTAAAATTACCTTTGATATGACGTAATTTATTTGAATAAGGATTAATAATAAGGAACAAATAGTGGGCTCTGATTTCGACTGGCATTTTAATTAACTTTTCAAACATAAAAAGTAGCCATAATGAAGAAACTATAGTAAGTAGACATAATTATGGTGTCGCAGACTTTTTTGTAGGCATTTTTAAGTTCTATCTCATAGGCTTCACCCAGCATTTGCAATGTTAGCTCGAAAGAATGGGTTTATTTTGCGACATGTGTTAGGGACCTCAAAAATTATCAGTGTTCCTCTTATATATTATGCATGTTATATACATAAAAACCTTCCTCTTGAATCACTCTATCTATTAAACAACCCTATCAAAATCCGTTGAGTAGTTTTAAAGAGTGAATCATACAAAACGACATAGGGAAAGTAAAAGTGACTTTCTTTTATAATATATAGTGAAGAGGTACTGCGATGACATCTGTCATTAAAATGATGACAACAGCATCAATCTCCATTTGTGTTTAAACGTTTTATATTCAAACTATGCAAATTCATTGAAATTAATTTTAATTTAAATACAAACATATATTTTTTCTATAATTAATGCTTGCTAAATACCCTTCAGCGTTTGATGGTCTATTAACAATTCGCACGTGTTATTGGCAAACTTGTCTCTTCCACAAGGGCCATTAAACAAGAGTTGAAGTTGAAGATTTAAATCGTTAGATTCGCCCAAATTCCATCAAAAGATAGTCGCATTCCTGTTTTATTTTTTTTATCAAAAATCTGACATATATTACTTTGCAGTGAATTGATTTGGTGGTATAACGCGATTTGTGTTTTCGTTATAGCTAGGTATTCAGGTTCTAAGTGTCAGTGTAAGCTATAATGAAAACACAAATCGCGTTATACACTGAATGCCGTAATCGCTGAAGGCCGTGAAAAGGGCCTTATAACCCAAGTTTACGGACGTGATTTACCGATTACTGTAATACTTTATCGGCGTAATAACCCGTAAGGTATTTTCCTAAATGAAATCATCTATCTAGTTTGGACACCTATTACCTGGAACTGATGTTGGTACCGGTATTAATTACTTTTTCATTAATTTCGAGATAATTGGTACTTTATACTAGCCCCGCACGATGATATTGCGATCGGCGGCCATCTTGGTGACGTAGTCGACCTCGCACCGTCAGTACCGTTCGCAAGTTCAGTCCGCGCTTACCCACTTACGCACATCGAATATTTTTGTTAGTTTTTTGTTTTTGTTATCCTGTTTTATTGTTGTTCTTGAGTTTTTTTGTTTAGTTTTGTTAGCTGTTACTCGTTAAAATGAGTAAGAAATTAATTCACAATCGTGCTCGTGAAATTATAATTAAAGTGGACAATTATTTTGTTAAAGAAAAAGAGGACTGTAAGTTAGTTCTTGAAAGTATAAACCGTGCTTTAAAAAGTACTTCGGACACTACTGAGGACATTTTAATACCGAAGCAACAGCTAAACCAAAGTCACGGAGCGTGTGGCATGTGCCACAGGCGTTGCAAAAAATACTGTGACTAAATTGCGACGAGAGCATGAGTCGGCAACAGCCAGTGGCAGCAAAATGAGAACTCCTACTAAAGGAAAAAGACAAAAGAAGGAATATTTCGACGGGTTTTCCTTAACAGCTTTAAGAAATATTATACATTCAATGTATACGATGAGGAGAGAAATACCCACAATGCGCAAAATCTTGGCGGCTTCAAAATTAGACCTTAATTATACCAATAGTGAAACTACATTAAGAAAAATAATTAAATGTGATTTAGGCTACCAATCTAAACAATGCTACCAAAAAAGACTGGCTCTAATTGAAAGACCCCAAATTCAAGCGTGGAGGGCTAAATATTTACGACGTATGAAAGAAAATGACTCGCTTGATAATAACAAAAGACCCGTTATTTATCTCGACGAAACGTGGATACACGCACACTACACGGTAAAAAAATGTTGGCAAACAGCAACCGATGTCGGAGTGAGACGGAACGACAGCCCCGGCCGCCGATAGATAATAGTTCACGCGGGAAGTGAAAGCGGTTTTGTTGACAATGCCCTTTTGATGTTTAAAGCAGACACCAAAACGGGGGATTACCATGATCAAATGAATGCTGAGAATTTCACCAAGTGGCTTACAGAAAAATTAGTACCCAACATACCACGCAACTCCATAATTGTGATGGACAACGCCCCTTATCACAGTAGGGAAGAGAATAGGCCACCAAATATGAACAATAAAAAACAGTTGATGGTTGATTGGCTACAAGCTCACAACATCGACTTTTCCAACGACAGTACAAAACCTGAACTGTATTTATTAATTAAACGGCATAGACCGCCGAAAAATTATAAAATTGACAATTTATTAGCTGCCAATGGCCATGAGATCGTTAGATTACCACCCTACAACTGCGACCTCAACCCCATTGAGTACATCTGGAACCTGGTAAAGATGAGGGTGTCAGAAAAAAATGTGGAGCAGTTGGAAAGTCGCATTGAAGCTCTGACATTGGAGGCGTTGGCGTCAATAACTCCAGATGACTGGCGAAAGGAAGTCAATCATGTTAAACGGCTTGAAGAGGAATATTGGAAAAAAGATCGAATAACTGACGAGTTATTTATCATAAATACGGCAGACGACAGTGAATCGGAAACGACAGACACAGAAAGCAGTTCTAATTCGGAAGACTGTATGAGTGGAATTGAATAAATAGGGTAAGATTATATTGAATTATATAAAAAAAAAAAATTACATACTATCCTGGTGTTATTTGGTACTCTGGTTTAATTCCCGCTCACAAATTAACAGAAATGTAGTTAGCAAAAGTTAATAAACATGTAAGAAAGATATTCGAATAAGTATATTTTTCTTACGTCTACAAGAATTATTTCCTTGAAATTTTTAATAATGAAAGTTTATTTGTCAGAATATGGATGAGTAGGTATGTGTATGTATAATAAAATTATAAAATACAAATAAATCCTTAACCCGAAAGAATGTTAAATGCAAAATTAATAAACTATAATTTTGCATTTAACATTCTTTTGCTAGCTGTCCTTTCGTGTGACAGATGACGTCACAAAGCTGTTATTGTGACAAGGTTCCATCGCAATATCATCGTGCGGGGCTTATATATAAGTGTCTAACTGTCCTTACCTTTGGGAGAAAACAAATTAATATTTATTTGGAATTCCATTTTATTTGGTTCATCTACGAATTTGACTGTTCAGTCGTTTTTACGATTTTAAAACCACAAACAAAAAAGAGTTTTTGCGCTATACATGACGGCAAAAATATAAGAATAGGTAGAAAAAAACATGCGTCGTATCTGCGACGCTATGCAAGATAGTGTCCCAGCGATGCTTTCCAGCAACAGTCGAATTAGACGTAATGGCGTCAACCGTTTAATCAAGATGAGACGTCACTATCTATGCATCCTAAACAATCAGTATGCCTTTTAATGTAAACAGGTTTCATTGAAAGGTTTCGAGTCTCTATGGTCAATATGGTTTTGTAGTTGATGAAGTTGGAAGACAACTTAAACAGTTTGGACTTTGGACTGCAAAATCTAAGTACTTACATTATCATCAGCCCATATTGTTCCCTCCAGGTCACACACAGGTCTCTCGTATGTACAATTATGTATACAGACAAGTTTTTATAACCACCGACAAAATCTACCAACCTTATTAAATTCTACCAAATCTACCAATCTTATTAAATTCTACCAAACTCAATAACTGTCATAACCCTCTGATCCCACTATAACAATAAGCCGTAACTTCCGCGTTTGAGCCTTCATATCTTAACTTATGGCTCTATTAAATACCTATAAGAATAATACCCGATGATTTACACCCTATGTTGGTGGAGATGGTAAAGGTCCTGTGTTTTATTTGACTTGTTTCTGTCCCTCTCTAATAGTAATAATAGCTATGGCATACTGAAGTACTGTACAAACTAAAGTAATATTGCGACATATTGGCCAGAAATGAAACCAATACGAGTTTGTAGAAATATAACCTTAATACGTATACAGTAAAGGTCAGTTTACGTTACAATTTCAAACATTTATAACTTATTTAATAGTGATAGTCACTCTGAAATCAAACATGGAGTTAATAAAGTAAAACGGGTAAACGTATATGATATTTGAATGCTATCAATATGCGATACCGTATTGCACACGTAATAGATTCTTGAATAAATGACATGGCAGCATATTAGAACTCATTACAGGGTAGCATTCAGGCAATGGTTTTTTTTTATAGACACCCGTCATCACAGGGCGTTGCCGTCCCTACTCTTCTTGCGTAGCAAGGAATCTTGTTAGTATTTTTTATATCAATTCTCTTTTTTCTGTTCATTGCTTTTTTATGGCATTGGCTGTCTTTTTTTGGGTAGCTCTTTTCCGATTTTTGTCATCTCTATCTAACTCTAGTTACTACTTTACATTTTCTCATATCTATGTTACAATCCTTCTTGCAGATGGCGTGCTAGGTTGCACTACCCTTGTTCTATTTCTTTCTATAGCAATTTTGGCTACTTTGGGGCAAAACCGCTAAAGATACGGCCTGGAGTGTTTATCAGCCATGATTTCGGCGATGGTTATTTCGGTCAATATTCGTCCAGTGCTTACTTCCAGGTCGTATCTGTCGCGGTCATGCCTCGGGCATTCAAACAGGAGATGCTGAATCGTCTCGGATGCCTGTGTTTCACACACATAGGCAGCACTGTCCTTCAATTTAAATTTATGTAGATAAGCGGCGCAGCCGCCGTGACCCGTCATTCAGGCAATGGTTAATATCAGAAACAATGAATGTATATTAGCGATATTTTTTATTTAATGGAGTAAATATACTCATTAACAACTTCGAGTGCAAAGCAACCAATTATAATTGGAGTGGGTGCGACATGGGAGTTTGAGATGATTTTCGTCTTAACTATGTTGATCTTTAGACCCACTTGTTGAGAAGCTCTGCTGAGGTCATTCTAGAGAGGCGGCCACGTACCGGTAGACAACAAGGTGGACCGATGACCTGGTGAAGGTCGCGGGAAGCCGATGGCTGCGGGCAGTGATCCTCTATAGGCTGAAGAAGAAGAATTAATTAATATTTACCTTGACTCGACACGCTACCGCGTGTCTAGATTTACTCTGAATCTTAATTGTTAATATTTACTCTGAGCCTTCGTATGAGGCCCATTGTGAGTGACCACGTTTCAGTTCCGTAAATCATCACTGGCAACACACACTGCTCAAAGAATTTTGCATATCGTTATTTAATGATACAATTTCTCCATCATTATATTTAACTTTTATCGACACCATCGAGCGATTGCACAAGAAATCTGTTCCCAATATTATCAGAGACCATGTTCTATGTGACTGGTTTGGTTTCCGCACTCAGTTCCACCAGTGAACCATTGTGCATGGACCATGGCGGCATTTGGCGGTTATTCCAGCCAGCCCACCTCCTTCCAGAAGCCCATTAGGTCTCCTAGCCTGTTGAGAACATCTGTGTGAGATCTTGGTGCTCCTATGGTTTTGTATCAGAGACCATTGTTAATATTTACCTTAAAAGAAAACGAATTATTACATTTTACCTTGTCCCAAGTATTCCGACAATTTTTAATATCCTCGAAAAAATCCAGGGCCGTACTAGTCAGGTAAGAGGAGCATAAAATGTACGGCTGTTGGCTGTGATTTAGAATGTAATAAATAATTTTATTGTATTTTGTATGTGCATTTTATGTGCTCTTATTGTCCGTGATGTGTATAAAATATTTTATGAGATTTGATACGGTTATTGTTATTTCATAGTTGCAATTATATTCCCGTGGGTGATAAAAATATCTATAATACTAAAATAGAATATCTGGAGGGGACCGTTGGTTATAGCTAAGTTAGCTGGTTAAAATATGCTTGCCGAGTCCGGTCGGTGGATGAGACCATTTTATAAATATTGTGTGTCATATCGTTGGTACCAGCTGTCATTTGACAGTTACTAGTAGTCAAATCTAGGAATGTCTAACAACCAGAAAAACGAAGGGGTAAAGTGTTACTGTAGGTGCGGGCTTGCTGACGGCGAGCAGTATTGCGTAATTGCGACATTATCAGTAGCAATGGGTTTCATTTTGACAACATTGATTGCGTTGTTTAAGTTTTTGAGCAGAGTACATTTTCGAACATAAGGAGCAAAGGAATAGCAATAAGCTTCAAAATGATTCCAACTGATAGTAATGGATGGATGATATGACCAAAACCGCAGGGAAGCGCTGGATGCAGGCCGCGTCCAACCGTTCTTTTTGGAAATCCTATGTCCAGCAGTGGACATCATGTAGCTGAGATGATGATGATGAATGTTATTCAACTCTCAAAATGAAATCCATTGCTACTGATAGTGTGTTACGTAATTACCCTGCTGGTTGCCAACCTCAATATACAATATGTAAAGAAAACCCTGTCCGACCCATAAGGATAATAAAGGTTAGGTAAACACTTGACCAAATATAATATAAAATTTTACGTAATCATCATAGTAACAATACTAATGAATTTTGAAATAATCCTTTTTTCCCGGGAATTAATTCCAATTTCCCCGAAATTTGGTAATTTTTAAAAAAGTGACAACACCGGTATTATTATAAGCGAATAGCAACGCGACCACGTCACAGGTGCCGCGTGCCCTGCCCCCCGCCGCCCCGCGGAAGGGGTTGCTTATCGCACATGTATTAAGTTACCTTTTTTTGCGAAATAATATTTCTTTTTTAGGGGGATTTTTTTTTTTAAGTTTAGCCTGTCTTTGTGGGCATTAGTAGAATCAGTTATCGATACCTAACAATACCTTCACGGATCGGACAGGGTTTTCTTTACATGTTGTATAGTTGGATATGAGAAGCTATGCTAAACTGATGATTAACGAAAGTAAGGCTTTTAGAAAATGACGTTATTTATCAAGTTCGCTAAGAACGTGAGCTGGAAACTATACAATATGTAAAGAAAACCCTGTCCGATCCGTGAAGGTATTGTTAGGTATCGATAACTGATTGTACTAATGCCTACACAGACGGGCTAAACTTAAAAAAGAATCCCCCTAAAAAATAAATATTATTTCGCAAAAGGAGGTAACTTAATACATGTGCGGTAGGCAATAAATGCGCGGGCGAAGCGGGGGTACGGCACGCGGCACGCGTTCCCTCATAATTATACAGTCGAAAATGGTGTTGCCACTTTTTAAAAAATACCTAATTTTGGGGAAGCTGAGGAAAATTTATTAGTATTGTTACTATAATGATTAAGTAAAATTACATATTTTATTTAATGTCATGTGATTACCTAACCTTTATTATCCTTATGGGTCGGACGAGGTTTTCTTTACATATTGTATATTTGTAGGAAAAAAGTGGTGGTGAAAGGTTTTGAGTGGTGCGCACTTCGCTAGTAGCTCGTGGAGCTGCCGGAGGCTGCTAATTGGAGCGCTGAGCGAACAATATCATCACGTAGATGTATACTGTTGATATATCAGCTGAGATGAAAGTTGTGCCACTTGAATACTTTTAACAAGGTAGACCATACAGCGCGGTACGGTAAAATTATTGGTAATAATAAGTTGGATTTAATTTTTTAATTATAAACTCTATCTTGACCGCAATCCCGCCTGATGGTAAGCAGTGATGCAATTGTTGTTGGTAAAGCGCGCGTTTATTAAGAGTCTATCCACTATAGCCTTCTATAAACTTAAATTGTAGACAGACGGAAACACTGCCGCTGACAAATTATTCCAGTCCCTCGATGTACGCGGTATAAAAGTAATAAGTAGTAAGTAATACAGTTAATATGCTTTTTTGATAAAAGACACATGATAGAATTTAATATCGTCATTTTCCAGGCATACGTTTATTTTCACTAATCTGTAAAAAGTTAACACTTTTAGCGACGACACGATTGGCGCTGTGGATGAGCCATCGACTGCAGCACTGCCTGTCGCGGGTTCGATTCCCGCCCGGATCAAAAATTTGTATCACCCACAATTAGTTGATCCGGGTCTGGCAGTTTGGATGTATGACTTTATACGTTTGTAAACGCACCCACGATACAGGAGAAATTCCTAGTGTTGGGCAACGTTTTTCAGAGAAACTAAAAGAAATATACTAGCATATTTTTACAAATAAAAAAATATCCGAACCGAAGTCTTAAACATTTCTATACTCTTCATCCTGGACAGTCTAATACCATTCTTCCGTTTTTGTGCTGCCCGTCCCTAATCTGGCCCTGTCAAATCAAATCAAATCAAAGCATTTATTTCAAATAAACCAGTTACAGGCACTTTTGAATTGTCAGAAGGTCGGTCAGTCAATAAGATGAAGCTAGTCGCCCATTCCAAAGAGTAGGTACCTATGGAGAAGAACGGGCAAGAAACTCCATGGACACTCTTTTAAATTTTCAAGCTATTGTTACAAATATTTGATTACATCATTCATGTTGAAATCAACCGTGTGAGAACGATGCAGAAATAAATTGTACGCCGAGAGCGTCCATTATGAAAACACACAAAAATCAATTCAGAAATTAAAATACGCCGTGGCAGCTAAGAGATGACCAGTCCCCTCCGACGGCGTCCGTTCACGAACATGACGAATGGATCAGCATCATTCAGCTCAACCATATTCAAGGGAACCCAATGACCCAACACACACGCCACCATCAGCGAGACATTTGAGTGAGCATGACATACTCTCAACAGCCAGAGCACTATCAAGTCAATAAAAAAGACTAACCCAACAAAAAAATGCCTTACAGCACATTCGTACATTGTGCTCACACGTTTGCCATGCAATTATACAATACTAAGAAATTGAATCTACACAATGCTAAGATAGTTTTGTCCAAGGTTCAGCAGCTCCAACAGTGTTCCCGAATCTGTGGAAAGTTTAGCTCCTGTGTAGCTGTAGAAGTGCCGAACACCTCTGTCAGCGATACAATTCCGTAACGTACAATATGCTTGGCTACATAGTGTGTAATACAGGCTTTGAATTAGTAACATTAACAGTTACATATTAAAACTACAAGAGGAAAAATCAGAGAACAATCAGTGTATAGAAATCGGACGCAGCTCAAGCCCAAGCCTTTTTGTCCTCAATATAATCCTTCACACTATAAAATGCTTTCTGACACAACTTACGTTTAATGAAGGATTTGAATTTATTCAGGCTCAGATCTTGAACCACCTCTGGAAGTCCATTGTAAAAATGTATACATTGGCATCTGAAGGAGCCACCTATTTTCTTGAGCCTTGTTGTAGGTACAATAAATTTGTGCCTGTTCCTAGTATTTATATTATGGACATCACTGTATTTTTTAAACAATTTTATATTTTTATGAGCATACAAAAGATTTTCATAAATATATTGAGACGGCACGGTCAGTACATTAATCTCTTTAAATTTTTCTCTGAGAGAGTGTCTCGGACTTAATTTATAAATTGCACGAACAGCTCGTTTCTGCAAAACAAATATTGTTTGAATATCGGCAGCATTTCCCCACAACAGAATGCCGTACGACATTACGCTATGGAAATAGCCAAAGTACACTAAACGGGCCGTCTCAACATCAGTCAAATTACGAATTGTTCTAACTGCGTATGCAGCAGAACTTAGTTTTTTTGACAATTTTTCTATATGTGGACCCCATTGAAGCTTAGCATCCAGAGTTATACCCAAGAATACTGTGCTGTCTTCAGATTTCAATTCTTCGCCCTTTATCAACACTTTAGTTTCCACCTGCCTAACGTGAGGTAGAGTAAACTTAATGCATTTAGTTTTTTTCTCGTTTAAGAGTAAATTATTAACATTAAACCAATGGACTACTTTGGAGATCGCGCTATTTACATCATCAGTAACCTGCTGCTGACGTTTCAGTTTAAATAAAAGTGAAGTGTCATCTGCAAACAACACTATATCGTGGTTATCCTTTATTAGGTACGGCAGGTCATTGATGTAAATAAGAAACAAAAAAGGACCAAGAATTGACCCCTGTGGGACTCCCATTGTTACCAAAGACCCGGAAGATCTTGTTCCATTAACGTCAACGCTTTGAATCCTACCACTCAAGTAAGATGTAATAAGATCCAGTGCAGAATTCCGGATCCCGTAGTGGCGGAGTTTCCTGATTAACGCATCGTGAAGAACGCAATCGAATGCCTTAGACAAATCACAAAAGATGCCCAAGGCATCGCATTTATCCTCCCATGCATTATAAATATGTCCTAGAAGTTCAACACCGGCATCAGTAGTTGAACGACCCCTTGTAAAACCGAACTGTTTGCTATGTAATAATTTATGTTTATTAAAAAAATTTGCATTTGGTTTAAAATTAATTTCTCAAAAATTTTACTAAAGGTAGGTAGTACAGAAATAGGTCTATAATTTGTGGGGTCTGATGTACTACCTGATTTAAACAAAGGTATTATTTTACTATTTTTCATGAGATCAGGAAACTCTCCACAGTCAATACAAGCATTAAAGATATCAGCTAGAGTGGGTGCCACAATATCAATAATAGACTTAGCAACTTCCACCGAATGGCCCCATAGGTCAGCAGTCTTTTTTACATTTAGAGTGTGAAAGATTTTAATTATATCTCTACTGATAACATATTCAAAATGAAACTCCGAATCACAAACATTAACATTTTCTTTAAGCAAAGACTCGGCAACAGAAGGTGATGAGTTTAGGGATTTAGTAGTTGAAACAGGAATATCCGAAAAGAAATTTTCAAATGCCTCAGAGACTTGCGAGTCTGATTTAATTATGTTGTTATTAATAGACAGGCTATAGTCAGTATTTCTATCACTGGACCTTCCCGTTTCACTATTAATAATTTTCCAAGTCGTTTTAATTACATTGCCACTGTTTTTTATCTTTGAACTCAAGTAACGTGACTTGGCCATATAACAAACTTGTTTAAATAATTTTGAATATTTTCTAACATACAAATTGAATTCAATAGTGTTAATATAAATTCTCTCATTATACAGTTCATAAAGCCGAGTTCTACTTTTATAAATACCGATGGTAGCCCAATCAGAGAAAGATGCGTTACTATTAACAGAGATAGTCTTGGGAACAAAGGTGGAATCAAATAGCTTACAGTATATATTAAAAAAATTGTCATAGAGATGATTAGGATCAGCATTAACAGCACTGGATAAGACTGGCAATTTATTAATGAGATTAAATCTAAAAACCTCCAAGCGGCTTTCAGTTTTGGGGTTAACAGTGATATCCTTTTTGGTCACTTTTTTACTATGGTTTGGAATAGTAATCCTTTGTCCGCAGTGATCAGAATCAAGTAAATTTACAACTTCTTTGTGGCTTGGTATTAGGTTTGTAAAAATATTATCTAGGCACGTGGCACAAGTAGGTGTTATTCTCGTGGGCTCCAAAAATAGGTTTACAAGATTGTAGGACTGAAATAGACTTATAATTTTATTAGAATAACCAGAGTTCTCTAATAAATTAACATTAAAATCACCGCAAACGATAATGGCTTTGCTTGAAACACAAATCTTATGTAAAACTTCATCCATTACCTTTTCAAAGCAGTCATACAATCCTGAAGGGGGTCTGTACACACTTAACACAATGAAGCCCTCCAACTCTATACAGGCAATTTCAGCTGTTCGTTCAACAGACAGGCTCACAATGTCTTTACGATTTTTAAATTTGAGCACGTTACTAACTAAAATTAATGAGCCACCATGTATAGCATTTATTCTGCTAAACGAACTACCAACCTGGTGATTCTTAAAATTGAACAAGAACTGGTGACTTTTTAGCCAATGTTCGGTTATACAGATAATATCAATACCATAATGGTTTATAAATAAATCTACCTCTAAATCTTTGTTCATAAATCCTTGAATATTTTGATGCACCAGATTGATATTATCTATTGACCTTAAATTTCCTCCCGAGTTGCTTTTGAGGTTGTGTATATTATAGCTAGAGGTTGGCTCTATTGTCTTAATTTCTAATTTAAATTATTAATAATGTCAACTGAAACCAAATTATTGGCAGAAATGTCATTGCATTGCTCAAAAGAAGCAAGTTGTTTAGCCAAATTCTTGGCTGTAATAGAAAAAAAATATGATAGCGACACAGCTATTTGTCTTTTATAATAATTAGAAAGATAATACATAACATTGTTATGTCTATCTCTTGTCGTATGCTAAACTGTGTGACAGGCCACTTTTTGCTCTCAATTCTTAAAGTGACGTTTGATAAATGGTGGACGTCTAAGCGTGCTGAGCTGTGCATCTTATAAATTCTTTTTAGAGTTCCGTAACTAAAAGGGAATAGAGAAACCTTGGAGGATCACTTTTTTGTCTGTGTTTGATTATGTTCATTGAAATCTTCTTCTTCTTTCGCCTCGCCTTTTCCCGTTACGCGGGGTCGGCTTTCCTGGTTTTGAGGCGCCACTTATTCCGCTGATATACGTCGTCATCTGAAAGCCCCAACTGCTTCATATCCTTGCGGATATTGAAATGAGTATGCAATATAATAAAATACAATTAATACTATTTATTGTATGAGATGTCTATTATCAAATGTTGTTGCGTCAGGAGTTTGCTCATAGAGGGTCTCCACATTAATCTCCTTCTGGCGCAGCATCGTAGTTAGTGTTGTTGGGTTTAACATGGCATCACCTCGCTTAACTGCCGTCTTCCTTCCTGTTCACACTTGAGTGATAGGCTCATAATAAACCAGCGCGCTGTACCATCACCGATTACATTACTGCTTACCATCAGGCGAGATTGCAGTCAAGCACTGGTTTATAATTATAAAAAAGATACTATTTTTGAAACATTGCACTACATTAAGAATTCCTGTCGAGGGTGTGTTTACAAACATTTAAAGTAAAAACACAAATGGTCAGACCCGGAACAACTACCCGGAGGCATTGATATAATATTAAACTAAGGTAGATACGTCACTAGCGCATTGAAAATGCAGCGTACAAAAGGAGGTAAGTCCAGCAAGTCGCTTTAGTTTTCGTCGATTCTATTTAAGCGCAAACGACAAACACTAGCCATCTTTTTCTTCTCTATGCTTTAGATTGCGCCCCATCTCACTCACACTGTGCCAACGGGTGAAATGTACGCAGAATAAAAAAATTGCATGTGTGTGCTGCTGCTCCGATCGACACATTTATTTTGGTTAATTTGTTAGAGCATATCATATCTGTTTAATATTATATCAATGCCCGGAGGTCATACAAATATTTATTCCGTACGGGTGTCGATTCGTTCTGCTATGGACCGTGAAGCTAAGTCTGAGAAGTTACATTTCTAATTATATTAATGTTACGACCTGCCTTTTTCTTTTGTATAAAAATTTTACCATGTGAAGGCATGAGGAACAGGGAGTGAAGTTCACTCATCCTCCATAAAAAAGGGAGGATCCTCCGACCAGACCGGTGTTGATCGATGTCTGGTAGGCACTTGCCCAATGGTTGAAATTGGCAAGTTTTATGTATACTAATTACACGGTAAACTCTGATTGCGAGATGTAGAATTCGTGTGACGTCAGTATCACGCGTTGTTTATTTTTGTGGCGTTTGTAGGTACTGTTACAACCATTTCAATTGCTTTGTGGGGTTATAATAGTGTGTAACGCAGTTCTGCGCAGTTAAATATAGAGTACACTACTAACCCGCATTGAGCAAGCGTGGTGATTACCCTCAATCCTTCTCTGTATGAGAGGAGACCTGTGCCCAGCAGTGGGATGTACCAACCACTGTGACTCATTTCTAGGTTGCGAAGAAAATAAAGCGAAGTCTTCACACTGCTTTTATAAGTCCTAAAAGGACTGTTACCTTTATTTTGGCTACACCTTTTAACAAGTAGGCACACCTGTTTATTATACGACTGCTCGAGCTCGAGTGCTGTGTTCCCAAGTGAGACTACTCACGTTAGCCATCGGTGGCGATGTCTCGAGACCGACCCTGGTCCAGGCCATGGTCCGGAGCGAGAGTGCATGGCAGGCCGTCACCTCCTTTTGCGAAGCAGTGATGCTAGCAAAGGAGGAGGCGGAGCGCGTGAGGCAGCGGGAATCCCAGCGTCCTCACGCCACTAGCCGCCGCAGGAGACGCCCTGGTCGGGAGACAACACCGAACTCCCAGCCATCGTAGGCGCCGGCCTGCGGGCGGTGAACAGTGGGTAGCTCACCGCCCGGTAAGGACCAGACCCGAGTCGACGGCGCGTCGTGTTTCACGCGGGCCTCAAGGAGATGCCAGCACGCTTTACCATCAACGATTGCATCACTGCTTACCATCAAGTTGGATTGCGGTCAAGCACTAGTTTATAATATAATTTAATAAAGAAATAAGGTGCTGATAATTACGTGTATTTAACAGTCACGTTTTTTTACGCTCATTCGGTTAAGAGTCGTCTCTAGTGCCGAGGAATTTGGAAAATAGGATGTAACCCGGCTTCTGGGTCCGAAGAACCTCTGACCGTGCCGCAGTAAATTTACTTAAGAAATAGGTGGTAAGATAGGAGCAGTAAATAAAACAATAAATGGATGCAATCACAAGTTTATTTTTCAAATACCCTGTGTCATAAGCTACAAACTATATGACAAAAAAAACTCCCAACTTAACCAGTCAATTCCCTGACTCACTCCGTCTCGGTACCGAAGTGTGGCAGGGAACCCACATGAACATTTAGCAAGCTCAGGGTCGCTTGTAGAAGAATTCGTGAGGTGAACCGTTGTAACCACAGCTCAATCGTTACAAAATTTATCTTAGGTTGTGATCAATATAGAAATTAATAAAACTTGATGAAGTATTTAGATGCAACCTGTTCTAATCTCACTCTCTCTCGCTAGATATATCCAACAATAACTATACAGGCAGACTAACGTTTCTGATTAGCCTTCCTGACTAACGCTTCTGATTTACGGTAAAAAGTACCTTGGCTTCGCTACTGACGGACGTCAGTTATCACACAACAACCGTAATAAAGAAATGATGACAGTTTATACCTGTCGCGTCGTCGTCGAAAGAGAATTGGGTGTGTTATACCACCAGGGTCCAGCATACTACCACTCCAGAAGCCAGATTCGGTCCGAATCTAGGCCACCTGAGGCAACCCAAGATGCGACGCCTCCACACGGGTTCCCGAACCTAGGTCCGCCAAAAAAAGCCAAATCTAGAACAATATTGACCTAAGTCAGTACTCGGAACTATAAAATCACGGGGAGAAATATTCTGGGTACAGAAATAAATACTAACAGAAATTTCAGCCACATCACTCGTCGTTTAACCACATAGGGTTTATGGCGCAGTCACGCCAACCTCGCGTGCCAGCAACGCGAGCAGACCAAAAGAATCGTCTAGCAATAACGACCAACCTCCTAATTGTTTTTTTTTTCCTTGAACCATAGACAAGGCGATCCACGAATTGAATTTTAAATTTAAGACTCTTAAATTGGTTTTTATTTTTAATGCGATAATGTTACCTATTTCCTTTCCATTTTATTTTATCTAACAAGGTAATCATTTATTTAAATTCCGTTATTTAGTTACTGATCTAGTTATCGCGAGACGCCATCTCTCGGCTCGATGACTCAACTTTAGTGTCGTTTCAATCTTGATACGAGAGATGTCGCCCGCTGTCACATTTTGCTACGTGACAAGGTAGTTGAAGAAACTATTACCGTCGCGCTGCTTCCAACCTCTCCCGGTAAAGTGCGAAAAGGACAGTTGCAGCTTAGGCTGATTTTGCCTAGAAAAACGTTGAACAACAGACGTTTGGTATTCCGCTGTTTTCTTTTTCAAAACACGACAAATCTCAATTATTTATATATCAGAATTCAGAGGAAAGGTATAAGTACTGCTATTATTTTCTTTTTTGTCAAAAACATATCACGTTTGTCTAATAGTCATCTGAACATCACGGTAAAAATGGGTTATTTCTCGCGATTTTTAAGTATCGTATTTCTTTTGTTAATTAAGTTTCGGAAAAAATCAAATGATAGGGGTACGTATAATCACGGTGTAAAATTGAAGAAAAAAAATTGCTATAAAAGCATTATCCACGAAGAAAACAGCGGAATACGTTTGTATGGAGAAAGCACCACTAGAGTTCCCTCATAATATCACAAAGTATATAATATAATGTACAAAGTAAATCCATACTAATATTATAAATGCCTCTGTCTGTCCGTCTGTCCGGCTTTCACGCCAAAACTACTAAACCGATTGTAATGAAATTAGGTACACAGATAACCTAGAATATGAAAAAGGACATTGGCTATAAAACAACCCGCTATGACCAACAGGAGCAGAGCAGGAACAATAAATGTTGCGAAAACAGAAGCAAACGCGGACGTACATATTGCTCACATTATTTTAACAGGCGCTTATGTTATATCAACTGAACTCCTTCAGTTCAAAGCTTACGCGGGTGAAACCGCGGGGCACAGCTAGTAACTAGATAATTGGAACCATGGTTATCCGCACCGACTCACTCTTAGCTGGTTTTTGGAAAGTAAGGTACTATGATTTACGGTAAAGGAGATTTATAACGTTTTCTGGAGGGATTTGAATATTCTTTAGTTTGTGGAGTTCAAGGGCGTGAGTCCTAAATCAGTATCAAGATTAATCGATGTTTTACTTCAGAGAGTTTTGTACCTGAAGTTGGGATGTTCTCAATGTTTTTCTTTATAAGAAGTGATGTTTTTGTTTACAAATCTAACTTTTCTTGATTGATGTTAAACTTTATATTGTTGTAAGTTTCGAAATTGTTTTCTTGCTTTGTTGTAGCCCGCGGCTTCGCCTGTAGTATTTCATCATTTTAAACCCGAATGAGAAGTAGTCCATTAATTTCCTTCTGCCTTCCTTACACTTCCATTCATTAAAGAAAGAAGGAAAGAAAGAATTTTTATTTTATTTTCAGTCCAGACATTTAGAAGACAGACAGTTATTTTCGTATTTATATTATTACTAGCTCTTGCCCGCGACTCCGTCCGCGTGGACTTCAGTTTACAGCGCACGGTGGTTCTCGTAAATTAAAAATAGCTCAGTTGATGTAAAATAAGCGCCTGTTAAAATAATGGGAGCAATAGGTAGTACGTCCGCGTTAGCTCCCGTTATCGCAACATTTTTTGTTACTGCCCTGCTTCTATGGGTCATAGCGGGATGTTATATAGCCTATGTTCTTTCTTAGACTATCTGTGTACCAAATTTCATTACAATCGGTTCAGTAGTTTTGTCGTGAAAGCTGGTCAGACAGACAGAGACACTTTCGCATTTATAATATTAGTATGGAAGTATTGATTCAGTATCAAAATAGAGTTGTGGTGAACCAGTGGTCACGGTCGTAGGTGCGAGTCCAGACAGGTGATTTATCTTTCACAACTTTTACCTACCGCCCCACTGCTGGGCAAAGATCTATACCTAAATTTTAATAGAACACCGTCATGCTGGCTACTCTTCGTCTGTGCTCCAGGTTTTTGGACCGTTTTGAACTAAATCTGGGTTGCCAATTAGCCTGTCCACTGAATCCAATGTTGCCAGGTGGCATTTTGCAGCACCTACTTCATATTTTGTTATTCTCTAGACTTGTTTTCTCTCGGCTTTAATATTATGAATAAAACTCATGCGACCGGAGCTTAATTATAATGTCAGTTGCATACAGTACCTAGAGTTAAAATATTTGCACGTGGCTTCAGTAATTTTATGGACTTATTATTCTACTAGTTGCTTATCTAGTCATCATCATCTCAGCGTTAATCCCAGTCGCATCCGTAGCTTTTTCAGCTTTAGAGCCTGGGGTCCGCCTTACCAGTCCAACTGCCGACTTTGGCTAAACTTCGATATTTTCCGTGAAGCGACTGCCGTCTGACCTCCACAACCCGAAGGCGATACCGAAGCATTGCAGTTAGACCAATTGTTAAGACTTTTGAAGGCTCCAACAACCCGTAACGACTGCCACTAGATGTTCGTATGGCAACCGGGACTAACGGCTTACCGTGCTTTCCGAGGCACGACCAGACCAGTGCAAATATTCATTTTCATGCATACAAATAATTGCACTGTTGCTGCGTAACTAGTATCGAACTTTATACGGGCGTCCGTATAAGGTTCGATTCCATGGCAACATCGGGATAAAACTATCTTATAATGTGAATCCTGGTTTAAGTGCGTTTACAAATATATAACATAATATACACAAACAGGCAGAACCGGAACAAGTAATTGTAGATCATATAAATATTTGTTCTGTGCGGACACCGAACCGATGACACGCAGCGCATCTGTCAATAGATTAACCACTACACCAACTGTGCCGTCATCCATACTTAATATTATAAATGTGAAAGTAACTCTGTCTGTCTGTTACGCTTTCCCGTTTAAACTTCTCAACTGATTTTGATGAAATTTTGCACAGATAATCTTTAGACCCTGAGAAAAGACGTAGGCTACCTTCTATTGAAAAATTTGATATTCCCGAGGGAATCTAAAAAGCGCGATATAACCGAATTCCACGCGAGCAAAGTCGCGGGCGGAAAGCTAGTACTTAATATTATAAATGCGAAAGTAACTCTGTCTGTCTGTTACGCTTTCCCGTTTAAACTTCTCAACTGATTTTGATGAAACTTTGCACAGACAATCTTTAGACCCTGAGAAAAGACATAGGCTACCTTTTATTGAAAAATTTGATATTCCCGAGGGAATCTAAAAAGCGCGATATAACCGAATTACACGCGGGCGAAGCCGCGGGCGGAAAGCTAGTATTGAATAAAAAGTTTCACACGTTTTCACATAAGAACAAGTTATAATGAATTCCACACTCAACATCTTTAACTTCATTCCAAGGTATCGTCGTCAAATTAATTAGACAAATGCCTCTTAACAGAATTAGGGGATTACCCGAAGGTAGAAAAGGAATACTTATCCGTGCTGACGGAATCCGGTCTTAGAAGAATAAATCTAAGTACCTATAAAAAGAATTTTCGATGATACGGCTTTGCTTAGCAGATTATCCTGTTAAAACATGCTTAGAATACAGGAGTCGTGTTTTACAGGTTTAAAGTTCAAAATTAATTAACGGTCCTATTGGATTGCGAAGAGTTCAAAGTGCGGTATTGATGCTACACGTTTGCGGATGCGAGCAATGGGTAGCTCTCCGCCTGGAGGACCATGCCCGAGCCGACGGCGCGTCCTGTTCCACGCATGCCTCGAAGAGATGTCGGTGGCGTAGCGGTCAACATGCCTGCCTGCGACGTGGAGGTCCCGGGTTCGATCAAAAGATCGTTTTTCCATCATGACCTGGCCGGCTCATGCTCGCAGGCTCGGCATCATGGCCTGGGAGTCTCGAGCTTACTTTGGGGCTAGCTCAATCTGTGTGATTTGTCCGTATATATTTATTTATTTTATTAACGGATGGGCCCACTATAGCTGAAGCCTGATAAGGCCGCGTGTTTTTCGAGAGAATTGCCATAGCCCGTCGCATAAGCAACTGAAGGAAGTGGTTTTTAGTCAACAAAAGTCTGACATTCAGCTTTATTGTATTGAAGTATCGGAACAACCTCCTCAGCAGCACAGCTGTTTGATTATTTAAATAACAGACGACTTTATACAATAACAACGGCCTGTATCGATCGATCTGTAGGGTAATTGATTGTTGATCTGTAAAAGATCGCTCTTAGCGATAAGGCCGCCCATTGTGTCACCCTTTGTAAAATATTTGTATTTATGTTTCTGTAATCAATATGGTGTACATAATAAAGAGTATTCTATTCTAAAACTCCATCAGTAGCAATTGGTTTTATTTTGACAATTCAATTAAATTCATTGCATTATTTACATTGTTGAGCGGCCAAAAGCTTCAAACATTTAGAGCAATGGAGTAGGAAGATTCTTCAAAATGATTCAAATTGACAGTAATAGTCATGCTGTGGAGGCATGAGGAACAGGGAGTAAAGTTCACTCATCCTCCATATAAAAGGGAGGATCCTCCGATCAGACGGGTGTTATGTCTGGCGGGCACTTGCCCAACGGTTTGAAGTTGGGAAGTTGTATATGTGCTGATTGCACGGTAAACTCTTATTGCGAGATGTAGAATTCGTGTGACGTCAGTATGACGCGTTGTTTATTTGTGGCGTTTTTAGGTCCCGCTACACTGGCCACGGTTGTTGAGTAGATATGTGAACATCATTTTATACAGAGACCTCTTCGTGCTTCGGAAGATCCCGGCTGCCAATGGTGGATTTTCGAAGTCGTTACGGGTTTTTAGAAGCCCAAAATTAGATACCAAAGGGTAGGGCTGTCGTATTTTCTAGTAACTGGATTGTGGCGTATCAGATAGGTAGCCACTTCAAGTAAATAAAGTGAATACAGCTGCATCCGGATAAGTTAAAATCCGATCCCAGCTGAGTTGCGAAAACTCTAGGAAAACTTGATAACTAGAGATCGAAAATTACGGCGCTTGTATACCTAAACTTGAACAAAATACCCACTAAATAATAATGTGGATACGCTTTGGAATTAAGAATTGTGTAAAATGTTTTAATTTTTGTATATTTTCTTCTAAAATGATGAAATACCGCGTTACACGCCATCTGGTGATATTAGTAGCCGTAGCTAACGCAGCCGCTGCGCAAGGAGGCGCGGGTTCGATCCCCGCGCAGTGTAAATATTTCTATGCATGGATATGAATATTCGCACTGGCCTGGTCGTGCCTCGGAAAGCACATTAAGGCGTTGGTCTCAGTTGCCATATGAACATCTAAGACAGTCGTTACGGGTTGGTGGAGCCCTCAAAAGTCCAACAATTGGTCCAACAATGCTTCCATATCGCCTTCCTTGAAAATCAGCAGTTAAACTGGTAAAGCGGACCCCAGACTCCAAAGCTTCGGATGCGACTGGGATGAACGCTGAGATAATACGCTGATGATGACCAAAAGGCATGTATATGTTTTTATTTCATCAAAACAAGTTTAGGTATTAAAGTGCCGGAATATCTGATACCTTTAATAATAACACATGAGCTTTCTGGAGTAAATTCGCTAAAAGACGGTGAAAAACGCATCAAAATCCGTGACGTCTTTTAGAGTTACAACGTAGACGCCAAACAATTTATTATGATCGCGTTTGCAATAATAGTATGTAATATAATTTGTGTAAACATCGTCTAGACGAATTGTTTACAGACCGGTTATAATTGAGTTACAATGGCGGCAGTAGTAAATGGCTTACCGCGTAAATAATAATAGGTTCACATCGATTGGTTGAAGATAACAATCAGAATCATCATCATTATCAACCTTTTTATCGTCCCACTGCTGGGCACAGGTCTCCTCTCATACAAAGAAGGATTGAGCGTAATCACCACGCTTGCTCAATGCGGGTTGGCGATTTCAGACTTAAGGTCCAGGTTTCCTCAAGATGTTTTCCTTCACCTTCAGTCAAAGTCGTGGTGGCCTAGTGGTTGAAACACCAGCCTCTCAAATATGAGTGCGCGGGTTCGATTCCAGGTCAGGCAAGTAGGGGAGACCGGGTACAAAAGTAACACTTTGTACTTTTACCTTGATTTCTGGAAGAGTGTTACTGTTGGCATTAAATGAATATAGCTATTTATAAATTCAGTTAATGTTCTTTACTCTAGTAACTTGATTTATTAAATTGTGATGTGCTTTATATGAATAAAAGATGTTTTTAAAAAAATCGTAAGTTGTTACTTTCGACCACGTAGGCAGGTCGAAAGTAACACGTTGTGGGTCGAAAGTAACACGACTTAAGGTTTTGTAATGAAACAATATTATCCATTGTAAATCAACAAATTATTTATTTAAAGACTTTGTAGGTATTAATTATATAATTTCAAACAAATTAACAAAAATAATTTTAGCTTAGACCAATTAATTTAGTGTTTATGATCAGACTTTTATAATTCAGTCATTATCTTAAACAGAACCGCAATGGTGGCACACATAATTAATATCATCATCCACGCATTCTATATGGGCCCAGTGTTTACATTCGATACATTGTACCCATTCTTCATTTGGTCGACTATAAGTTTCTAAACAGACAAGACAAAAGTAGTTTTCATCGTCAGATTAATTTTCCTTTTTTTTTTGTGTTTTTGTCTTTTTTCCTTTACCCTTTCCTTTTGCAGACATCCTTTTTCTGTTACGTTCTTTAGTATTGGTTTGTAGTACCATTTTATTGGCTTTATTTCGTTGTTGGTATTCTTGTTCAATTAGGTTTATTTCGGGAGTGTCCGTCAGAATTGCAGTCTTACGTTTTTTACGACCTTTATTTGTTTCAGTTCTCGGACCTGCTTGTGGTAAAGGTCTAATATCTTTAGGAGAGAAATTAAATGGCTGGGTAGAATTTGCTTGCTGCAGCCCGCTAGGTCCTGGCACTGGCGATTTGGATCTTTGATCAAAAATTGAGTCAGCTAACAGAGGATCAGTATCAGTAGAGATTGAGTCCGGTATATTTTGAACAGCTGGTGGATGGTCATTATTGTTTGATTCGTTTGCCAATTCATTGCTATCTTTACGATGAATAGTCCGGTCAATTGATGTTGGAAGATCACCAACTGAAGTACTTGAATTGCCAACGACCCGAACGGTTGACGTTGCGTCAGAAGTAGTTAACTCATCATTTGATGGAATTTGTCTGTTGACTTGGAACGGCCGGTCAGTCACAGATGATGGCGCGTATTCACTGGCAGTAAATATATTTCTATTAAATGGACTTATACCAGTACAAGTAAATCCAGCAATTGCATTTCTATCGGTTACAGGTCTTTCTAATATAATACTTTTGCACCATCTTTGAAATGCTCTTCAGCCGCTTTTCGGTACACTTCCATGTCAGTTATTCCTCGTTCAGTGGTTCTTATACGTTGTCGTGGCATTCTGTTGAAGTAACAACTCACATAAAATTATGAAAGTTAATTAAATCACTACGGGGACAAAAGTAACATGTTACTTTTGTACCCATAGGGCTATGTTACTTTTGTACCCGTACATATTTTTGCTAAAATGTGCAACATAATCTTAAATCAGAACGTGCTACACAAAAATGAATTTAAGCATTGTACAATCACTTTATTCAAGAATTCGTACGCAAAAATTCAGATTACTATCGTAATTTTAAGACTATGTAAACATTGAATAATAAAACGTCAAAAAACTTACTTTTGATTTGTGAAAACACATTAAGTCCTGTCACACAACGAAACAGCGCGAGGCGTACGCGGCGACTAAATGAAATTGAGGGGGACGCTCCCCGCTATCGCCTGACGGCGGCAAAGCGGCGTGGGCCCAAGAAATATACCTAGAGAGCATTTGTTACTTCTGACCCGCCGTTACTTTTGTACCCGGTCTCCCCTACCAATGTAACTTTTCTAAAGTTATATGTACTTTCTAAGACGTATATCTTGGACACAATCAGAATGTTTGAAGCCAATCTTGTGGAATTCAACGTCGCCAAAACAGAAGCGTATCTATTCACCGCCAAAAGGAACCCATTCACCTTCTTTTTTGTTTTGGATGGAAAATCATCAATTGACCTCTCCCGCTCTGGGCGGGGTACTGTATTTAAACGTTGCCCTACTCTAGGAATTACTCTTCTCCCGCATTCACAAATATTTAAACTTGTATAAACAAATTACCAGACCCGGAACAACTACGCGTAGGCCATACAAATATTTATTCCGTGCAGGAGTCGACTCGTTTTATTGTGAACCGTGAAGCTAAATCTGAGAAGCTAAATTTTTAAACTAATTATTAATGTTATGACCTGCCTTTCTCCTTCGTATAAATATTTTACCATTTCAATTGCGTTGTAGGGTTCAAATCACAAAAGCCTTATTTAATCTGTTTCTTCTTCAGCCTATAGAAGTCCACTGCTGGACAAGGGCCTCCCCCAAGCCTTTCACGATAATTGGTGGTAGCCGGATCTCTGCCGGAGATTCTTAGCACCCCTTGCTCCGCCGGAATAGCGGAGCTGCCGGGAACCCCCTTAATGTAATGCACACGACACAGCCTCTGGGCTGTGTTTGTGGCGGGGTTTGCCGTAATCCCCACGCTTGGCAGGTGGTTTAAGGATCGCAATAATTTGAAACTCCACAGGAGAACCGCTGCTGCCCGCTTACCTAGTGAGAGTTCCCTTATTCACGACAACCACGGGAGGATATAGAATGGTACTACACGGTAACACACGGGAAACTGTTTACCTAAGTCATTACATCACCATTACTTACTCTCAAAACGATGAAGAAAAACATCTTTAGAGACTCTAAGCAAAACCAGAACTAGCATTGACCTGCAAAAATACCTGAGAACACAACACAATATCAACATACCTGTCTCTCTATCTTACAATTTACAGCACACATACTTTCGACATTCCCCATAGCTTATAACTTAATTGAAAGTAATAGTATACAGCAACAAATTCTTGCATTGCAGGGGTTACGTATACAAGCAAAACGTGTAGTCACCAAACCGACGCGTCGAATAAACTAAAACTTCAACTACATTTATATCCGACGACACTAGTTATTTTTCTCTTTTGGTGGCTATGCATGAGAACAGTTAGAGTACAGTTAACAGTATCGACATTCACATTTGTCTTGAGTAGAGAGGTACCTATATATTCAATAGATCTAGCTTTATTGAGAATATATTGAAGCTCTAGACAGTGGAACCGAAAACATTGAACACAATTTACAAGTATGACTACATGTTATTGTAAAATATGATACCTATGTTGTTAACGGACAATAATCTTTTTGAGATGCATGCGGTCAGGATTTTTATTACGAAAAGTATTTTTTAAATCTGTCATTTATTTCGAGTTTTGTAAGGGAGATAAAAAGGCGATTTATTTTAACTATTTAAATAAAATACTTAAATTTATTTACATTACGACGTCGTCATCTTGGTATGGTGGTAAGGACTCCATTTTGTAGATGAATTTTGAATTAAAGCATGAAGTGTAAATATACCCTCCAATCTTGGTAAAAACAATTTAAATAGGCAAAAAGACAGTTTCACCCCGGAGAAGTACACTGGTCCGCGCCTCAAAGCGAAGTCACCGTTTAACAATCCCCACTTTCCAAAACGACGCTGTCGACGTGCCGCCATTACAAAATAACGTCACAGCGTTTGCTCCACTACTACATAAATCAAATTAGCTGTTTTGAAAATTATATCGATGTTTCACGACATATACATTTAGTTATAAGCGCACATAAGTGAAAGGCGGAATAGGCTATTTGACAGATTTATAATTTTTATCTTGAATTACTTGGTTGCGGTTAAGAAGTTTACCGAAAGTATTTTTTTTTAATTTTAAATACGTATTTCGTAAGAAATATGCAAATAAAAATTCAAAATTCAAATAAGTCGCGAACACGATTTATTCAGCAATATGGCGTCGCGCTTCGTAAGTGACATCACAAGCGGTTTTCGGTTCTCAGTGGTGTTTGTTTTTATTTATTATTCGTTGTTGTTATCTAATAAAATGGTTTACAAGTGGTGTGCTGTTGGGGTTGTACAAATAAATCGATACAAACCCCCGAAAAACAGTTTATAAGTTTGCCGAAAACAAGCGGCAAACAATGCCATAGGAATTTACTAAAAGTAAATATTTGAATGATGCAAAGACAATTGTACACGTGTTTACGTTAAAATACTCTCTCTTTTTGCCTTCTCTGTACTGGGCCTTCGCCTTTCAGTGGGACGATATTACGGTAATAAAAACATCAATGTATTTTTGTTTTAAATTCACAATTTCACGCAAATATCAACTTTATTTTATAAGGTTTTAAGTTTATTTCAGAGTGCCTCACACTATTGAAAAAGTTATGAAGTTGTAGCATAAACTGATCTTATTTTCACTTTTTTTTTTTTTCAATTTGAAACAAAAGTTATGTTTCCATTAATTCTTATTTTCTTAAAATTTTGGCGAATATGACGCAATATTAATTTACTTACATCATTGGGGACTTTCATCAAAGGTGCCGTTATTTATACTAATAAAAAAATATTTTTCTTTTTACTGATCATACATTTTTCAAATCAACCCTGTGCTTCCAACTTCCATCTGCCAAGACGCTGTCATAATATCCCGAGCTCATTATAATAGCAAACAGTCTACCCATAATAAGGTTAACGTCGTAATAATATCATTTATGGCAAGCTTGTGGTCGTAAATAATACATTAACTACTAAATTGGAGTTATATTTCTGTTATATTTACGGGAACATTAATCATGCTAATTAGCGAGAAGGCTTCGAAAAGGCATGTTTCAGGCAATTTAATACTTTAATGCTAAGCGATAGTCTTTGCCTATATACAGTATACAGGGTGTACCTGACATCGTAATGCAAACTTCGCGAAAAGGTCATTTATGGATTAAGGAAGTCATTTATGTCGTTAATGAGAGGTTACAGAAATCACAGTGTTTAAAAAAGTGTCGGCTCGGGCTGTGAACGTTGCAAGCGTGCCGCCACGGGTGTTTGTAGGTATGACGTTGACCCTAATAACTAACTACACGCGAACGAAGTCGCTGGCGGCCGCTAGTATTTTATGAAAAATACTTTCCATAGACTGATACACAAACGACTGAACGACCAAACTCATAGACGTTCGACAAATACTCCTTGGTAAGACTGCCCAGACTTTCGGACTACTGATAACCTGGGGCCCTAATCTATTGTATATTTGTCACTAGCGGCCGCCAGCGACTTCGTTCGCTTGGATTCAGTTATGCTCCGCTCCTATCGATCGCAGCGTGATGTTATATAACCTAAAGTAAAGCCTTCCCAGATAATTGGGCTATCAAACTCAAAAAGATTTTTTCAAATCGGCCAGTAGTTCCTGAGATTAGCGCGTTCAAACAAACAAACAAACTCTTCAGCTTTTTATATATTAAGATTTCGAAAACTAAAATTTTAATGGACTTTTATTGCTGACTGTACTTTCTACTACAATGTATAGTACATTGCGGTACATTTTTCAGTTACTATTTTGTCTTCAGTTACCGAAACAACGACATTATACCCTATGAATAATTCATGTTTCATTTAGATTTATTTGTATCTTCGCTCGCTTGTCACCTTGCGAATAGGAGGTGACCTACAAGTTCCTACTACCTGTATTTTAGTCTCTGCTAAATAAATGTATTTTCTTTCTTTCCTTTTTTCCTTGTTTTGGGTTAGTTGTTTGTAAGATAACGGATCCTTTGTCACCATGAAGCAAATTAATTGTTAAGCGAGGTGTCACTCTATGTTGGGCACGCCACAATAGCGGCGGTAAGTCCTCTCTTTGAGGAGTGGCTAGAGAGGCGTCACGGTGACTTCACCTTCTGCCTGACGCAGGTCCTCGCCGGAAACGGCGGTTTGGGGAGGTTCCTGTACCGTATAAGGCGGAAGGAAACGCCAAGGTGCCAGCAATATCGGTAGGAGGGGTTCACATCGGCATCGGGTCGACAATGAAGTACCTGGGTCTTGTCCTCAATAGCAGGTGGAACTTCGAGGAGCACTTCCGACGTTTGGCACCCAGACTGGAACGGGCCGGGGCTGCCCTGAGGCGGCGCCTCCCCAATCTAGGGGGACCAAACACCTCCTGCCGGAGGCTCTATGCGGGGGCCGTGCGGTCCATGGCCCTTTACGGGGCACCGGTGTGGGCGCGGTCGCTAAGGAAGCGACCAGCCCGATGCCTGACCGCCTCCCAGAGGGTGATGGCCGTTCGGCTGATCCGGGGATACCGTACGGTCTCCGCTGAGGCGGCGAGCCTTCTTGCCAGATTGCTGCCATAGGGTCTGGAGCCCAAAGTCCTCGACAACATATGGGAGTGGCGGGAGGAGGCAAAACGCCGTGGCATAACACCGCTGCCGCGAGAAATCGCGGTACGGCGGACAGAGCCCCGGCGGGATCTCATGGCAACGTGGAGAGTGCGATTGTCGCCACCCAGTGCTGGGCACGTCAGAATAGCGGCGGTAAGTCCCCTCTTTGAGGAGTGGTTAGAGAGGCGCCACGGCGTCCTCACTTTCCGCCTGACGCAAGTCCTCATCGGACACGGTTGTTTCGGGAGGTTCCAGTTTCGTATAAGGCGGGAGGAAACGCCAGGGTTTCACCATTGTGTGGATCGCCCTGAGGAAACGATGGAGCATACGGTGGAGGTCTGCCCGGCTTGGGTAGAGCACCACCGTGTCTTCTTAGCGGCGATCGACGGCGTACTCTTGTGTCCGACCCTGGTCCAGGCCATGGTCCGGAGCGAGAGTGCATGGCAGGCCGTCACCTCCTTCTGCGAAGCAGTAATGCTGGCAAAGGAGGAGGCGGAGCGCGTGAGGCAACGGGAATCCCAGCGCCCTCACGGCACTAGCCGCCGCAGGAGACGCCCTGGTCTGGAGATGACACCAAACTCCCAGCCACCATAGGCACGGGCCTGCGGGCGGTGAGCAGTGGGCAGCTCACCGCCCGGCAAGGACCAGGCCCGAGTCGACGGCACGTCGTGTTTCACGCGCGCCTCAAAGAGATATCGTGACGGGGTTCACGAAGACCGATGCCTCCTGGGTCAGAGTTGCGGGTTGGTTAAACAAGAAACCGTGGCCCTGGCCGTCCCACAGGTAAGTGAAGAAATAAGGGTGGGTTTTAGTCAGTAAAAGTCTGACACGCCCCTCCGCTCCGCCCAGAGCGGGAGAAGTTATTTGACGATTTCCCATCCCAAAAAAGAAAAAAAGGTGTCGCTAATATCATGAAAAATGACAATGTTATGAGCTTGTTATTTATTTATTTATTTATTAAAACTTCATGCACAATGAAAAAAATTGCACAATGGCAGACTTAATGCCTTAGGCATTTTCTACCAGTCTACCTTAAGGTGATGCAGAGACAAAACATGGTAACATGTTATGTTACCTGCTTGTCTCAACAAAAATATATGGATAACGCGCGGCTCGCCCGCTCGCGCCTGCAGCGGCGCGGCGCGCCGCGGTGGCAAATGTTGCAGGGTAACCACACTGCAACATTTTTTAAATACATTTGGAAAAAAATATAACATGGTGTAAAAATTATTGGAATCGTTTCAGTTGCTTATTCTGAACAAACCATATTCAGATTTTGTATAAAGAAAAAATAACGTAGTATATGTCACTAACACTTTTGTATTCCTCCAATATAAAAAGTTCTAAAGTAAGGTTTAACAAGTTCTCAACTTTATCTCAATTAATTCAAAATGCGGATAAGGGTCACTTGCCCGTATCCGATTTTTGACTAAACTTGACCCAGTTTTAAAAAGTAATCATACCTACTTACTGCGACGCTACGGTCAATCGCATGTTGGCGCTTCTTCTTTTGCTTACAAACTAATTTAAGCGTATCTTTTTCTTTCTATGTATTTAAGACTAGCGGCCGCCAGCGACTTCGTTCGCGTGGAGTTAGTTATGTTCCGCTCCTATTGGTCGCAGCGTGAAGTTACATAGCCTAAAGCCTTCCTGGATTAACGCGCTATGCAACGCAAAAATAATTTTTCAAATCGGACCAGTAGTTCCTGAAATTAGCGCCTTCAAATAAACTCTTCAGCTTTATATATTAGTATAGAAAAGGATAGAAGATAACATTTAAGTTTAATCCTGTCAAATTAAGATACTCCATAGACAGTTTAGACGCGATTATAAACATGGCGACCAACGATACGTCAATTTACGTCAGGAGCGAACTAATTTGCCAGGGGGTAATCGCGCTAAATAAAACATTAGAAGTTCAACTCTTGTTCGTATTTAATCCAGTTAAAGTTATGGTTTAGTTTCGATCATATTTCGTATCACGCTAAGGCTTTAACTTCGATTGAAGTAAAATCAATGTATGAGCGACACATTTAGTCAGATATAAAAATTAAAACTAAATAAATTATAAGTAGGTAAATCTAATCGTTTAGACGTAAGTTTGACAAACGGCACAGAAAAAGTTAGCTTTGTTACCAACTTTTAGCTTCGTATTACAGAACGTCACTCAAGCATTGATCTCTGCTTAAGCATTACTTAAAACTAGTTTCAACCAATCAAATGGCTTGAAACGAGACTTAAGTAGAGCTTGATTTTGAGTCATCATCATCATCATCCCAGCGTTAATATCCCAGTCGCATCTGAAGCCTTTTCAGCTTTGGAGTCTGGGGTCCGCTTTACCAGTCCAACTGCTGATATGGCTAAACTTCGACATTTTTCATAAAGCGACTGCCGTCTGACCTCCACAACCCGAAGGCGACATCGAAGCATTGCAGCTAGACCAATTGTTGGACTTTTGAGGGCTCCAACAACCCGTAACGACTGCCACTAGATGTTCATACAGCAACCGGGACCAACGGCTTAACTTGCTTTCCGAGGCACGACCAGACCAGTGCAAATATTCATATTCATGCATACAAATACTTGCACTGTGCGGGGATCGAACCCACGCCACCTTGCGCAGCGGCCGCGTCCGCTACCGCTACGCCACGGAGGCTGTCGTACGTAGAGGTTGACTTTGAGTGACGTTCTGTAATCAACAGTGGAGACCGCCAGAAAAACGCCGAGCAATGAAGCTCAACGAGTCCCGGAGAAACGATTCAACTGTCTTGGGTCTTTAGGGAATTGTCTTGGGGTTGGGTGTCTTGGGGTTCAACTGTGTTGGGGGCTTTGGGTCTTGGGTTGGTTGATTCTGGCTTTCAGGAGTTGCAGTGGGTTGGGAACAGTGTGGCGGGTTTTGACGTTCTGTAATACGGACCTTACATTTGACAGCCGTTCCGTTCCAATTGCGATCCAGTTATGGTTTAACCATCTGTCAAAAGGTTAGCGTGATACGAAATATAATAAAAGTTATGGTTTGGTTGCGATCCAATTCTGTTTTGGTTGAAATTTTTTTAGCGCGATTGCCCCCCAGGTCTAAATTATAATTTTATCTTCTGTCCTTTTCTTAATGAAATAGAAACAAAAAGATGCACTGAATTGAAATTTAATTGAGTTTTGTGAACAAGAAAAATAAGCCATTGTCATTGGAATGTCAACCCTAACCCTATGAAATAGAGACATTGTTCAAAGTGACATTGTTACTATGAGTGTCTATGTGATTATGTGCATCAGTTACAAGACCTTCAGTAAAACGATTTCCAACAAAACCTTTTGACGTTCAGAAAGAAGGTTGTCACGCATATCCTATTAAGAAGTCTGTTCACTGTGTCCACTACACCGTTTGACTGTGCAAGGAAAGCACCGAACAAGAAAATACATATCTGCGTTGAAAAGTTCATACTTTGACTGTTAAGCCGTTGGTCCCGGTTGCTATACGAACATCTAATGGCAGTAGTTACGGGTTACTGGAGCCCTCAAAAGTTCAACAATTGTTCTAACTGCAATGTTTCGATATCGCTTTTGGGTTGTGGAGGTCAGACGGTAGTCGCTTCACGGAAAATATCGAAGTTTAGCCAAAATTAGCAGTTAGACTGGTAAAGCAGACCCCAGGCTCCAAAGCTGATAAATCTTCAAATGCAACTGGGATTAACGCTGAGATGATGATGATGAAACAATTGCTTGACCGCATGCCCGCCTGATGGTAAGCAGAGATGCAATCATTGATGGTAAAACGCGCTAGTTTATTAAGAGCCTATTCACTCTAGCCTTGAAGACACTTAAATTGTAGTCAGGTGTAAACACCGCCACTGGAAAATTGTTCCAGTCCCTAGATGTACGCGGTATACAAGAAGAGGCGAAATGCATCGTTCGGATCGTATAAACAACGTAAGGGTGGAAAATCGCCGTACGACGGGTCGTCCAATGATAGAACGGAGATACAGAGTACATTCGGGTACTCTTCCCTGTGCTCCAGGCTTTGGAGACGGTTGACTTTTTATTGTGTTTAGTTTAGGTCTATGCTCTTTCTGTACAAGTCGCAATATTTTTTCTTTCTTTCTTTAATCAGACAGTTTCGTCACTGACTAACACCGTCGTGTGTCATCGTGGAGCATCAATAATAATCGTTGGAAATCACCTATCTTTAGCAATCCATCCTGCTAGCTATGGCAGGATGGAATGTAAGAGTTTGTGAACCATTGCTGCAAGGTTTCCGCCGAGCTCACCTTGTAGCAATGATCATCATCATCTCAGGGTTAATCCCAGTCGCATCCGAAGCTTTTTCAGCTTTGGAGTCTGGGATCCACTTTATCAGTCTAACTGCTGATTTTGGGCAAACTTCGATAGGTATTTTCAGTGAAACGATTGCCGTCTGATCTCCACAACCCGAAGGCGATATCGAAGTATTGTAGTTAGACCAATTGTTGGACTTTTGAGGGCCCCAACAACCCGTAACGAATGCCATTAGATGTTCGTATGGCAAACGGGACCAGCGGCTTAACGTGCTTTCCGAGGCACGACCAGACCAGTGCAAATATTCATATTCATGCATACAAATATTTGCACTACGCGGGGTCGACATGAATCCGCGCCTCCTTGCGCAGCCGCCGCCGCGTTCGCTACCGCTACGCCACGGAGGCTGTCACCTTGTAGTAATGATGTCACAATATATTTCATTTTGTTATGTTTGTAAATGTATAACTTATATTATTACTCAAAATGATGAAGGAAAACGTCGAATTCCAAGTCATGTGGAACAAACTGTACCAGCCCGCACTATGGGCTTGTCTTCTGGATTACCTCCTTCTCCCTCCAATAGAGAGGTCTTGGCATTATAGGCTAATATTGAGACTTAGAGGTGGCCTGCAGGCTGTTAATTAATTGCATTCATCGTCTGAACGGACAGGTTCGAGTTGGTACCGCAGTGTTACGTACATGCTACTCAAGACTGGGTGCGAGCATTGCGCAAAAGGTCTCACAGGGGGATGGGAGCCTCTGAGAAACAGCGAGCAGATAGCTGTCGGGTGTGCAGTGAAAGCTTATGCGAATGCCGTACCCCCGGTCATAGGTAGAGGTGAAAAACCGCGGTGTTTTTATCCAGTAAGAGTCATACCCACTGTCACTCCCATGATGGAGAATCCTTGAAGATTTTCATCATAAAACCGAAGAAAAGGATAATATTGAGACGGTCATGGTAGGGCACGGTGCAGTGAGCAAACTCCTTTTTCTACGGAACATAGCTTTTCTACACCGCCGTCCGTTAGAATGAAGGACAGTTCTAAACTTGGAATATAAGCGATGACTTGATTAGAAAATCGATAAGACTTACCGCCTCAGAAGTACCACAAACCATAAATTTATTAGAAACTTGTATTAGATTATTTATTATGTGCTTGTTTCTTTATTTTCTTTTTATGGATCAATTTGGAAATTTGTATTGTATCACGCAGTTGTTGTGTGATTAATCGGTTTTAATCTATTAACTTATGAATGATAAATGATTTGTTTTATATAAGTAGGTTTGTATGTATATACACTTTTACACGTCAATCATGTTTTTCAACTAGATAAGTTTGCTCCATATTATAATATAACAACTGTTTTACCAAAGAGTTTAGTAGTGATGTACTTTTTTTTTTTGTTTTTCTGGATGGGAAATCATTAAATGACCTCTCCCGCTCTGGGCGGAAGTGCGTGTCAGACTTTTACTGACTAAAACCCACCCGTGTTTCTTCACTTGCCTATGCGCCAGGGCCACAGTATCTTTAATTACCCTTAGTTATATCAGTAAAATTGCTGATAGTTGCACTGCTATTCTGTAATTACCTCACTGCTAAAACTCGGGTACTTAACGTTACCGTAGAGTGAGCTGACCATTGAGTGTCTGATGGGTGGTGGTGCACCATGAAGAAAATATTAAAATATGAACATAACTAGCTTTCGCCCGCGGCTCCGCCCGCGTGGACTAATATTTTTCGTATCCCACGGGAACTGCATATTTTTCTGGGATAAAAAGTAGCCTATGTGTTATTCCAGACTATTATCTACCCCTGTGCCAAATTTCAACCAAATCCATTCAGTAGTTTTTACGTGAAAGAGTAACAAACATCCATACATCCATACTTACAAACTTTCGCCTTTATAATATTAGTAGGATTATAATAAAAGAAAGAAATATTGAAAGTTTGATGTCCTCTAGGTTTGTAAGGTGAAAGATGAGTGTATGTATGTGATCGCGTATGTAAAATAAAGTAATTTTAGCAAGTAGATTCTTTAGGTCAAGTCTACAAACTGTTACGTCACTATTTCAGGATAATCAATACATCCTAAGTTTGGTCGTACGTCAACTTTCAAAACCACAGAGATACCGACTTCTTCGTCGTCATTTTATTCATTTAGTATATTTTTAGCACTTTATTAATTTTGTCGAAAGTCTTTTCGAAGTCGTGGTGGCCTAGTGGTTTAAACACTAGCCTATCAAGTGTGAATTTGCGGGTTTGATTCCAGGTCAGGCGAATACCAATGTAACTTTTCTAAGTTATATGTACTTTCTAAGCATATCTTGGACACCAATGACTGATTACAAGGTGAAGGAAAACATCTTGAGGAAACCCGCATTGAATAAGCGTGGTGATTACGCTAAATCCTTCTCTGTACGAGAGGAGACCTGTGCCCAGCAGTGGGATAATAAAAGGTTGATGATGATTAATTTTATCATATATGTAAATAAGGACCCAAAAATGGGTTAAATCCAGATTATATCGTCTTGTATATGTTTATAGGGTTCTTGATGCTTGAAATAAATCCATACTAATATTATAAATGCGAAAGTAAGTCTGTCTGTCTGTCTGTCTGTATGTCTGCTACGCTTTCCCGCTTAAACCTCTCAACCGATTTTGATGAAATTTGGCACAGACAATCTTTAGACCCGGAGAAAAGACATAGGCTACTTTTTATCCCGGAAAAATTTGATGTTCCCAAGGGAAATCTAAAAAGCGCAATATAACCGAACTCCACGCGGGCGAAGCCGCGGGCGGAAAGCTAGTGGATAAATAAATAAAATAGAACAGCAGGTCTCTTCAGAATTCCTCTCACACTAACCCTACCCTCTTCTATGAGAGGCAATGGTAAAGTAAGTAAGCCGCTAGCAATTGGAACGTACGTCCGTTAAACACGACGATCACGTGCGACCGTAATTGGGGGGTGTTTGGGCTCATCGCAAACATAAAAGACGCCCTGTACTTATTGTACATTTTTTTTTTTTGGGTAAACTCTTAGGTGGGCTACTGCTTTTGGGAAGGTTTAATGACGGCGTGGCGGGAATGCAAAATTAAATGAGAACAAAAAATAAGGTTAATTTTTAGGTGTTTTTGTGTGTTTATGGCGGCAATGTGCCTACGACGAAAATTTTAAACAAGTTTCAAATGGACTGTATTTAGGATATCGATATTTTAGAAATTATAAGTAAACTAGCGGCCGCCAGCGACTTCGTTCGCGTGGAGTTAGTTATGCTCCGCTCCTATTGGTCGCAGCGTGATGTTATATCCTATAGCCTTCCTGAATTAATGGGCTATCCAACGCAAAAAGAATTTTTCAAATCGCACCCGTAGTTCCTGGGATTAGCGCGTTCAAATAAACAAACAAACTCTTCAGCTTTATATATTAGTATAGATATGCGATGGAATGATGCCGTCAGAGTATATCTCTCTGTTTAAGGTGCTAAAGCGGCAAATTACTTACTTCCAACCTTCAGATGCGGAGTTCATAGACCACCAGATTCGATCACGAGAAGGCGCACGTCGACACAATTCACTGGCAGACTCCCTTTGAGGCCTAAATCCCCCCAGGGGTTACTACTTAAAACTAATTACATTTTTGTGACCGTTAAAAGATTGTGGCCCTGACTCATTAGCTTGCCAGTTCGATAGGAAGTGCGCTCGCCACGCTGTGCGCCGTTCAGCAGAAGCACGCACTCTACTATGGTCGCGTTCCATTTACTCTAAGTTTTCGGCAGCGTTCACCGGCGACAAACACAAAAATCTGAGGATATTCAAGAGAGGTTGTATACGTCATTTGCTAAAAAAAAAATTAAGCTGTTCATCTTGATTAACCATTCCGTCCAGGTTTTAAGTTAGAAATATGTAGAGATTATAAAAAAAATGTCCCGTTAGTAAAGAAAAACATCGGAGTAATTGTAGGTATAACTCGCTATCAGTAGCAATAGGTTTCCTTTTGACAGTTCGACAACACTCATTGCATTATATAAGTTGTTGAACAGATACATTTTTAGAATATATAGAGCAATGGATTAGCAATAACTTTCAAAATTCTTAAAAGGAGATGTTTCAGAAATGTATGGAGCCCGGGCCAGCACATTGTACACTTAATGCTAGGTATAGTTACGCTATAGTTAACTGTTTTTAATGTTAATTTCCTATATTTTGGCTTAGTTTTTATATAGATTAAATTTAACTCGGCTAAGGAGTGCAACACAACTACTAATAAATATGGTGGTCAGCAATAAGCGAAATAAGATTTTCACAGTAGCATTTGATTGACGTGTCATATATCTAAGGTTATCGTATCTATATTATCTACCATATGACTGCGAAAAAAACAAAATATGAATTCCGAACATACCTATGGCCCATTAAATAAACACAATCAACTCAAATTAACACTCGACACGAACACTACGGGAAAATAGAACTGTCAAAGTCGCCAATCAAACGTCATAACCAGTGTCATGGCTACCTTAATAAAGGGTTATCTCACAAAAAAAATGTTTCAAATAATTAATTATTTATACTTGTATTTTTATTCAAATTAATTTAGCAGTATTTTTATTAAAATCTTTTATTTTTTTCCTTTTTATCTACATAGCGTACATAGTGGTGTCCCAAAATGAAACATCTCGTTTAGAGTAATAGTCTGTTACGCTATTATGGTGTGAAACTGTTAGAAAATATCGATACTACATTATTTACTTAATATTTTCTGTAGTTTCTGTTAACTTGGCCTGTACTAATTACAGAATATGTATTTCGCTTCTAAGGCAAATTAATTGAACGTTAATTTGTGTTGTTAAGAGGTGACTCTAGTGCCGAGGAATTTGGAAAATAAATATTTTAAGAAACTATTGCCGTCGCGCTGCTTCCAACCTCTCCCGGTAAAGTGCGAAAAGGACAGTTGCAGCTCAGGCTGATTTTACCTAAGACGTTTCGTATTCCGCTGTTTTCTTTTTCAAAACACGGCAGATCTCAATTATTTTTATATTAAAATTTAGAGGAACAGCATACCTATGCTTCTATTATTTTCTTTTTTGACAAAAACTTATCACGTTTGTCTAATAGTGATCTGAACATCAAGGTAAAAATGGGTTATTTTTCGCGATTTTCAAGTATCGTATTTCGTTTATTAATTAAGTTTCGGAAAAATCAAATGATAGGGGCACGTGTAAAACTGTAGTTGCTTTTAGAGTAATAATTGCTCTAAAAACATTATCCACGAAGAAAACAGCGGAATACGTTTGTATAGAGAAAGCACCACTAGAGTTCCCTCTTAAAGCCATTTCGAGCACCTGTAAAAAGAAGACAGTTCTAATTTCAAATTTTGAATATACGGAAAATTTCAGTTGGAAACAAATTTGCTTAACAAAATCACTTTCCCCGGCTTATCTGTGGACGCGATATGCCTATAGCTAACGATAAATGTAATCTCATCTCAATAATGATCCTCAAAATTATCAACAGATATTGCAAATTCCGCACACAATGGTTTGGCTGCTGTGATTTTCTATAGCGAAGTAACAGAAATGTGGATTTTACGATTTCTATAAGGCAGAGGCTTTACAAAATTGCTTTTGAATTCGCATTTCATTTCATCGTATTTTGTCGTCTTTTCTGAAAACGTAACCGTTGACTTAGTAAGAAGAATATGGATCACAATTGCGATCAATTCAAATTGACTTAATATAAATCAAATCTAGCTTGATTTGATATTCGGCGGCCGAGTATCCGGCTTGAAGGTTGGCCGAATATCCGGTTAAACAGCTAACCATTTCATTTTTACTTTTTATTGATTAACTAAAGGTGCGAAAATACCATAAACACTAGCAAAGGTAGGTAAAGTCGTCTGCGTGGTCTTGTCTTACAATGACATTACAATACAATAACATTAGTAGGTAGTGAAGTATCATTCTTTGTTTAAAATTTTTGAATTTCGAGTTTAGTATCTTCTTCCCAGCGAAAGCACTAGGAAGTGTGGATGGGTGGGCGTTTTGGGGGACTGTCTTATGTAATATTGTCGTTCAAAAAGTGCTGATTCTCAGCCTAATTTGAATAAATGACTTTTGATTTCATTTGATTTGAGTATATTTATAAACAAGTGTGTTTTCATGTGACCATATGAAAAGAAAGAAATGTGTCGGGAGTTTGGTCATGGAGGGTCTCCAGATCAATCTCCCTCTAGCACAGCATCGTTGGTCGTGTTGTTGAGTTTAACATGGCGTCACCTCGCTCAACTGCCGTCTTCCTTTCCATTCACTCAGTTTATTTTTCTTAGTGAAAATGCTCTTAATAAACTAGCGCGCATTACCATCAACGATTGCATCACTGCTTAACATCAGGTGGGATTGCGGTCAGGCACTAGTTTATAATTATAAAAAAACCGGTATTCACTTTCACAGTCCATAAAGCAGACACCATGGCTGAAAAATTTAATAAACTCAGAGGTGATTTCTGGGACATGGATGCGTTAATTATATTGTTGATAGCTTAGAGTACACATAATTAAGCTAGCAAATAATTGGAGTAATCAGTACACTCGATTTCCCCAAGCTATGTTTAAGTTTCTTAATCTTAAAAGTAGAAAATGGAGTCGGATGCTCAATTGATGGACATAGTATCAATAGTATCAGTTATGCAGACGATATGGTGTTGCTCAGCCCATCAATAGCCGCGCTCAGAAGGCTGATAGGTGTGTGTGAGGAGTACGCGAGGGTACACGGTCTCCTGTACAATGCCCAGAAAAGCGAGCTCCTGGTTTTCCAAGCCAGGAGTCGAAAACTGGAGGGAGTGGCACCTGTGCTGCTTAATGGTGTCGCGCTTCGAAGAGTCAATGAATTGAAATACCTCGGCCATGTTGTTAACGAGGAACTGAAAGATGACGGGGATATAGAAAGGGAAAGGAGAGCGATGGCGGTCCGCTGTAACATGTTGGCACGCAGATTTGCTAGGTGTAGTCTTGAGGTAAAAATTACTTTGTTTAAAGCATTCTGCCAATGTCTCTGCACCTGCAATCTGTGGGTCGCCTACACGCAGCGGGCCATCAACGCTCTCCGAGTACAGTATAATAATGCGTTCAGGGTTCTGGTGGGGCTCCCACGTTACTGTAGTGCGTCTGCGATGTTTGCGCACGCGCACACAGACGGCTTTCACACTGTGCTGCGGCGCCGTATCGCGTCGCTGATGTTTCGTACGCGTGGGAGCGCCAACACCATTCTGAACGTGCTCAGCCACAAGCTGGACAGCCCCCTTCTGCGGCATTGGGTTCAAGCACAAGTGCGGGTGCCTGGTGCCCCAGAGGGAGGCAAATACCTTAATTAAGTTCTTTTTTATTTTTTATTTAATACTAACATAGTTTTTAAGTTGTACACTAACAATATATGGGCATGTTGCCCGAAATAAATAGATTTTATTTTTATTTATTAAAATCACTTTCCCTGGCTTATCTGTGGACGCGATATTCCTATAGCTAACGATGAATGTAATCTCATCTCAATAATGATCTCCAAAATTATCAACAGATATTGCAAATTCCGCACACAATGGTTTGGCTGCTATGATTTTCTATAGCGAAGTAACAGAAATGTGGATTTTACGATTTCTATAAGGCAGAGGCTTTACAAAATTGCTTTAGAATTCGCATTTCATTTCATCGTATTTTGTCGTCTTTTCTCAAAACGTAACCGTTGACTTAGAAGGAAGAATATGGATCACAATTGCGATCAATTCAAATTGACTTAATTTAAATCAAATCTAGCTTGATTTGATATTCGGCGGCCGAGTATCCGGCTCCAAGGTTGGCAGAATATCCGGTTAAACTACTAATCATTTGATTTTTACTTTTTATTGATTAGCTAAAGGTGCGAAAATGCCATAAACACCAGCAATGGTAGGTAAAGGCCTTGTCTTACAATATCATTACAATACAATAACAAAAGTAGGTAGAGAAGTACCATTCTTTCTTTAAAATTTTTGAATTTCGAGTTTAGTATCTTCTTCCCAGCGAAAGCACTAGGAAGTGTCGATGTGTGGGCGTTTTGAGGGACTGTCTTATGATGTCATTTATTCAAATTATCATTCTCAGCCTAATTTGAATAAATACTTTTGATTTAATTTGATTTGAGTATATTTACAGCATCATAACTATCAGTAAAATAAACAAGTGTGCTTTCATGTGACCATATTGAAAAGAAAGAAATGGGTCGGGAGTTTGGTTATTGAGGGTCTCCAGATCAATCTCCCTCTAGCATAGCATCGTTGGTCGTTTTGTTGAGTTTAACATGGCGTCACTTCGCTCAACTGCCGTCTTCATTTCTATTCACTCAGTTTATTTTTCTTAGTGAAAAGGCTCTTAATAAACTAGCGCGCATTACCATCAACGATTGCATCACTGCTAACATCAGGTAGGATTGCGATCAGGCACTAGTTTATAATTATAAAAAAACCTGTATTCACTTTCACAGTTCATAAAGCAGACACCATGGCTGAAAAATTTAATAAACTCAGAGGTGATTTCTGGGACATGGATGCGTTAATTTTATTGTTGATAGCTTAGAGTACACATAATTAAGCTAGCAAATAATTGGAGTAATCAGTACACTCGATTTCCCCAAGCTATGTTTAAGTTTCTTAATAACCCAAAATTAAATCTAAAAAGTAGAAAATATATCACCTAGTCACCTTACTTACCTTTTTTACCAGTTCACGTACGTTCAAACTGATAATGGCATATGTTTCAGTGAAGTCATGTTTGGATACAAAGGTTCCTTCTTTTATGTAATAGGGATATAGGAGACATTGCCATCAATGGGGAATAAATCTTGACTCCGCACTGGTATTAGGAAATGCCTGAGCAAAATGAGCGCTGCCCTTGAGAATCGTATTCCGGAGCTTATTCTTAGTGCTTACGACCATTAGACCAATGAGATGAAAAGACATTATTTGAGTCTAGAACATTATTTTATGCCCAAAAAATATTATTTATTATTTTATTTTAAAGAAGCTTACAATCCAATGATATCAAAATATAATATAAAAAGTACTACAGCAATTTCTCAATGTATTTGGGGAAAAAAATATAATATGATGTAAAAATGACTGGAGTGGATTCAGTTGCGAATATTCTGAATAAATAGAATGAATGAATGAATGGATTGCGGTCAAGCGCCAGTTTATAATATACAAGGTGTAACATAAAGGGTATATACATACCAAGGGCATGGCATCTTTATATGATATCAAACGATATAGGAACGGTTTCAACTCAAATTAAATGACTCAAGTAATTTATACCAAATTTTCGGTTCCGTGTGTTTTTAATTCAAACTATAACAAACGTGGCACCACACCTCATACGTCAATAACTACTCGTTACATGTCATGTTACTTTCCAAAATTGCGATAAATGTCTTCAATAATTCTCTGCGCCTAGTATGGTAGTAGCCTATCACAGGCGGTGTTTTTTGTCATAACTTCGTAACATAAAGAGATAGGATTAAAAAACCCTTCCAATGTCGTTTGATATCATGTAAAGATGTCATGCCCTTGGTATGTATATACCCTTTACGTTACACGTAGTATAAAAAAAAAAAAACTATATTCAGGTTTCGCATAAACAATAAATAACGTTGTATAGAACAAGCCACTCTACATATCAAAAATGACATCAAAAAGGTGGCTGGTAGTGGCTGGCGGAGAACTGCTCAGGATCGAGCTTGTTGGCGTGCCATGAAGGAGGCCTATGTGCAGCAGTGGACGAGCAGAGGCTGATGATGATGATACAGGAGGGGACACCTGCAGGATCACGTGACACCTATGGGGGTTCCTCGTCTTGCGACGGTACTTCACCCCCAAATGGCCAAATGAACGTTGTTCTTTATAAAAACAAAATCAGTATTTTCATAAAACAATGCGTTCAGTCAAACCGCTCTAGAGTTAATGAACAAACTCGATAACAGCACAATTTTCTAAATCTATTTTCGTTCACTCTTTTTCTTCATTTAATAAAATCAATAGGCCTGACGTTGACAACTTATAATGGATTCAAAAGACTCTGGATTCTTTGACAAACAATATAAAAGCTAATTAATGTTTGTCGTGGTCTCAATTCAGCTTGCTGTAAATGGTGTTCAATTTTAGCGTTTCATTAATAAATTTTATCAAAGACTTTGCCTTTGCTTTTGGCTTTGCTTTTTGATTTATAAGAAAGCTCAGGGTCACTCAAAGGGCAATGGAGAGGGCTATGCTTGGGGTTTCACTGTGTGATGAAATCAGAAATGAGGAGATCCGATATAGCCCAGAGAATTGCAACACTTAAGTGGCAGTACGCCGGGCACATTGTCCGTTGGTTCCGATGCCGGATGGGGTCGACGGATTCTCGAGTGGCGACCATGCACCGGAAGACACAATGTGGGTAGGGCCCCGACAAGGTGGACCGACGACCTGGTGAAGGTCGCGAGAAACCGCCGGAGGCGGGAGTCGCGGGACCGGTCGTCGTGGAGATCCCTGGGGGAGGCCTATGTCCAGCAGTTGATGTATTCGGGCTGAAATAATGATGATAATAACTTTCCTGTTGATGGTAAAATTTCTTTTGTATTCTTTTTCAAGGTGAGATTCATCCTCAACCCTTGATCAATGGCCTCTGTGGAATAGATACCACTATAATGGCGTATATCGCCAATGACAGTTGAAAAAGACTGCCGCGTGAACCGCCTATGAAGGAGGTTTGAGGCAAAGTCATGATTCATTTTCAATTTTTTTTTATGAATTATTTACTGAATGCAATTTTTACTACATAAATCACGCGCTTTTATTTAGTAAACGACACTATAAATAATTTTAAAAGTTCAATGAAAAATGCACGTGACACTCAGCTTTCCCGTCAAAACTCCTGGTAAAATCTCACAGCGTAAACTTATTTGTAGTGAAGCTGTCAATAGTGTGAACCATTAGTAGAAGTGACAGCTTCTTGCGGAATCGCAGTGGTCTTCCAACCTAGAATATTAACAATTTTGCATGCTGTAGATATAAGCAAAGCATGTATGATCTTATCTTTGTAATGTAACACCTTATGTTTTATGTTATGTTTTACCATGTTTTATGCAAATAAATGAATATGAATAAAAGGGGACTTTTGTAGAACTGAAATTTATTGAAAACCTGCGTGTACCTCACCTGCGTGAGTAAATAGATAAAAACCTAATGCCTAACGAATGTACCTATATACGAATTTCATTAAAATCGGTTCAGCCGTTTTAGAGGAGTTCGAGGACAAACACTGTGACAGGAGAATTTTATATAGATAAAGAAGTACCGTGTCATGATAGATGTAGTCGTGGTGGCCTAGTGGTTAAAACACCAGCCTCTCCAGAATGAGTGCGCGGGTTCGTTCCAGGTCAGGCAAGTACCAATGTAACTTTTCTAAAGTTATATGTACTTTCTAAGTATATCTTAGACACCAATGATTGATTAGAAGGTGAAGAAAAACATCTTGAGGAAACCTGGACTTTAAGTCTGAAATCGCCAACCCGCATTGAGCAAGCGTGGTGATTACTCTCAATCCTTCTGTGTATGAGAGGAGGCCTGTGCCCAGCAGTGGGACGATAAAAAAGGTTGCTGATGTACTAAGTGTACGGCGGCACGCAACCCAGGTGCGTGTTCGATTCGCACTTGGTCGCTTTTTGTCTCCATGAACAACGTTCAATCATATTCCATTAGCAAGAAGAAATAAACAAATAAAGTTTTTGTTTGATATCCGAACAAAAAGTTTCTTTGTTTACTTCTTCTTGTTCGCTGTCTTATATTGAACCAAAAATATTACGAGCAAAATATTCCAATAAAGAAGTTATTTCCATATTTACTTGGGCTTTGACATGAAAAAGTTGCTGACAAAAATATTGGTATAAGTAATCATTGTATAGCATACACACAAAAATTATTAAAAAATAAAAATGCACTAAAAAATAAATTGTTTACGTAGTACGAGCGTATTTTTTTTTTTGTTATTGTTTTGTTTCAAATTTTGTTGTTATTATTATATGCCAATAGCATTAACATTTTTGATGATAATTACTTAATTATAATTTTATATTCTTTTTATGAATTATCTACTATTGTTGTGTTAAGAACATTTTGTTCCAATTTTATTTTTTATTTTTTTTTAATTCCTTTCCAACTTATTTTAGGGCTGAAACTGCGTTAATCGTGTTGTTGGGAGAAACGCAGACATGCGCCGGTAGCGCCTAGTATAATTTAATAGCAATGCATACTGAGCATACATTTTGCGTATACGCATATTTCTTCATTATCTGTCTACCTGTCTAAATAATATATAGTGCAATGTTTCTGTTAATTAAGTTAAATAAATACTTTTCTACAGTGTAAAAGTCTTGATCTTTTCCTATTTCATCAGGTTATGGGCCTCTCCCTGCCTGTATAGTGTAGTACAGTGAAAATTTAAAGTAAATTAGTTGATTTTGATCAGAAATACGTATAACCTAAAAATTGTACACACGGTCGCCGAAGTTTTTATATCTCAAATATAATTTGTTGATAAAATGTCATCAAACGGATCTTTGATACAAATTGAAAAACTTACTGGCCGAGATAATTGGACAAGCTGGAGTTTCGCAGTGAAAGCATACCTGGAACTCGATGATTTATGGGTTTGTGTCCAAGGGACAAGTACTGATCCAAAGAAAGAACAAAAGACAAAATCAAAACTAATATTATTAGTCGATCCAATAAATTATATACACATACAGGATGCGACGACGTCAAAACAGATTTGGGATAATTTATCTAAAGCATTTCAGGATTCTGGTCTACTGAGAAAAGTTGGTTTATTGCGAGACTTGATTAACACTAATTTAGAAACAAGCACCAGTGTAGAAGATTACGTCAACAAAATCATGAGCTCAGCTCATAAGCTCAGAAACATTGGATTCAGTGTTGACGATGAATGGCTCGGGACCTTAATGCTAGCAGGTTTACCCGATGAATATAAACCTATGATAATGGGTATAGAAAGCTCAGGAGTAAAAATATGTGCAGATCTGATTAAAACAAAACTTTTGCAAGAAATAAAAGCTACACCAAGTAATTCAGCCCTGTACACAAGTAATAAAAAAACTCAAGCTAAGTTTAAAAACACTCAGCATCAGGCAAAGTCAAAGGTCCAAGATGTTTTAACTGTAACAAACATGGACACCTTGGTAAAAATTGTTGGTTTCTGAAAAATAAACCACAGAATAAAGAAAATAATAAAGGTTTTGTGGCAGCTTTCTCAGCCTTGCAGCTGAATGATTGTGTAAACTGGTATGTAGATTCAGGTGCTTCAATGCACATGACAATGCATAAAGATTTATTACAGAATGAAACAATACCACCGATATCCACAATCAAAATCGCAGACAATAAAAGTCTACATGTTGAAAGCTGTGGTGATGTGATACTACACATACCTAATAAAGATGGCAGCAGCAGCCAAATATTAGTAAAGAATGTTTTATATGTTCCAGAGTTATCTACAAATTTACTATCAGTTAGTAAAATAATAAAATCTGGTTGTAAAGTGGAATTTGATAAAACTGGCTGCTCAGTATATAATTCAAATAATCAAAAAGTAGCCACAGCAAATCTAATAAACGATACTTATAGACTAAACATAAATTACAGTAAAATATTCGCTATGTCAGCAAAAACAGAATCAAATACACATCTATGGCATCAACGCTTGGGCCATCTAAATTATAATGATGTTCACAAGTTACCTAACTGCACAACTGGCGTACAATTATCATCACAGAAAGAAAAGTATGTATGTATAAGCTGCCTAGAGGGTAAACAAACAAGGCAATCATTTCCAAGCAATGGCTCCAGAGCAACTGGATTGCTAGAGCTAGTCCACACAGACGTATGTGGCCCGATACAAGTTGCTTCGATTGGCGGTGCCAGGTATTTTACAACTTTTATTGATGATTTCTCAAGAAAAGTCTATGTATACATAATTAAAAGCAAGACAGAAGTGTTTGAAAAATTTATTGAATACAAAAACCGAGTAGAAAATGAGTTAAATAAAAAAATTAAAATTTTACGCAGCGATAATGGACTCGAGTATATTAATAAAAACTTTAATAATTATTTAAAGAAACATGGAATATTACATCAGACTTCCAATCCATACACGCCACAACAGAACGGTTTGAGCGAGAGGATGAACCGGACATTGGTTGAACGAGCCAAATGTATGATGCTTAATGCTGATTTATCGAAGAATTATTGGGCTTAAGCTGTAACAACCGCTGCATATATAATCAACCGCTCGCCCACACATGCTTTATCAGATATTACACCTCATGAAGTATGGACCGGACAAAAGCCAGACTTGAGCAATATCAGAATATTTGGTTGTCCTGCTATGGTGCATATACCCAAAGAAAAACGCCAAAAATTAGACATGAAATCTCGTCAGTTAATCTTTGTTGGGTACAGTGAATGCACAAAAGGCTACCGTTTTATAGACCCGAAAACTAATAAAGCAGTGATCAGTCGGGATGTACATTTTCTGGAAGAAAACATTAAAAGTAAAATAGTAGAACCTACTTCTTTTTCAGCACCTGAAACAAAAACAAATAATATAAATCAAGAAGTACACGAAATACAACAATTAAGAGATAAAAATGATAATGAAAAGAATAATAATAATAAAAAACAAAAAATAACACATGTATACCTACCATTAAATGAAGAAAAATCTGAATTAATTACACTAGACGATGAAAATACAGATGAGGAAGAGCAGTCTTCGTCAAATAATCTGAGTGATAGTAGTTTAGGTAATACAGATGATTATGAAGATCCACTAGATGGTACATACTTACCAAGTCAGAGTGACTCCTCGCCTACAAATGAAACAGGTGTCAAAACCCGTCTGCAAAGAAAACTGCAAACAAATAATGAAAGTTCATCTTTATACCTTTGCATGAATGGTGAGTCTACATCAAGCCTTCTTAACAATGATCCCCAGAGCTTAGAAGAAGCTCTTCAAAGTGATGAATCTGTAGAATGGAAACAGGCAATGAAAGAAGAGTATGAGTCCCTCATTCACAACAATACTTGGTCTTTAACAGATTTACCTAGTGGGAAAAAGGTCATTCCATGCAAATGGGTTTTCAAGCGAAAATTTGATCATACTGGAGAAATCACTCGTTATAAGGCTAGACTTGTGATTAAGGGTTACAAACAAAAAAAAGGAATAGATTACAATGAGATATACGCACCTGTTGTACGATACACGTCGATTAGATATCTCATGGGTATAGCTGCGAGATACAATCTACAAATTCATCAAATGGATGCCATTACAGCATTTCTGCAAGGAGATGTTGATGAAGATATTTACATGTCTCAACCACCCACTTTTGATCGAGGAGAGAAAGTATGCCATTTAAATAAAGCTATATATGGTCTTAAACAAGCCAGTAGACAGTGGAACAAAAAGCTAAACTCCGTTTTGTTAGAAATTGGCATGAAACGATCAAAACTTGATCCTTGCATCTATTCTCGTATATTAAGCAAAAATGATATTTTATTTATAACTGTTTATGTCGACGATCTACTTCTATTTTATAATCGTTCTGAAACTGGCGAAGAGACAAAAAAGAAGCTCAAAGATAAATTTAGTATGAAAGACATGGGAAAAGCAACACAGTGTATTGGATTTAGAATAACACATGAGGATCAAAATAAAATATCACTGGATCAATCAATGTATATTAAAAAGATACTTACTCGTTTTGGTATGGACAATTGCAAGCCAGTCTGGACTCCATGTGATCCAAACATTCAATTAAAGAGAGCTGAACGTGAGGAAGAAATATTGAGAAACATACCTTATCAAGAAGCTATTGGGTGCCTATTATATTTGTCACAAGGGACAAGACCCGACATAACATATATTGTAAATTCATTAAGTCGGTACAATGGTCAACCCACAGCAGAGCATTGGACTACACTGAAGAGAATCTTAAGATATTTAAAAGCCACCATTGATTATAAACTGACATACGATGGAAACTCAGAAAGCAATGTTACAGGCTACTGTGATGCTGATTGGGCTAGTCATTCTGAAGATCGTAGATCCTTCACTGGATACATTTTTATTCTTCAGGGTGCTGCAATAAGTTGGTGCTCTAAAAAACAACTAACTATAGCCCTGTCAAGTACGGAGGCTGAATATATGTCTCTGGCCACTGCCGTGCAAGAAGCGATTTGGCTGAAACAATTAGATGAAGATTTTTGGCCTGAATCATCAGCAATTCCTATTGTTGTTTACTGTGACAATCAAAGTGCCATTCGCATCTCAGGAAATGAAAGTTATCATCAACGCAGCAAACACATCGATGTTCGTTATCACTTTATCAGAGAGAGGATTGCTAACAAACAAGTCCTAGTAAAATACCAAAGGAGTCAAGACATGATTGCGGACATTTTGACCAAAGGACTGCATAGACCAAAACATGAAGTTTTCAGCAGAGCAATGGGTCTGCGTTCAGGAGAGAATGTTGGGAGAAACGCAGACATGCGCCGGTAGCGCCTAGTATAATTTAATAGCAATGCATACTGAGCATACATTTTGCGTATACGCATATTTCTTCATTATCTGTCTACCTGTCTAAATAATATATAGTGCAATGTTTCTGTTAATTAAGTTAAATAAATACTTTTCTACGGTGTAAAAGTCTTGATCTTTTCCTATTTCATCACGTGTAATGCATAATGGTATATTAAATTCTCTATCGACCGACTAAATCCGGCTCGCAACGGGTATTCGCGCCGGGGACCGTCGCGTTCCCAACGGAGCCCGCCTGCGTGTCCACGGGGGTACACTCGCGACGGTTGCCCGTGGCAGGCGCCCGTTTAACTCAGTTTCAGCCCTTAATTTCTGATGTATTTTGTTCTTGGTGGTAAACCATTATGGCTACCGGCAGAAGCTATCACCCACCAGACAAAGTCTTACCGCCAAGCGATTCGTCGCGTTCCGACATTATGTCTAGTGAAGCCGTATGGAGGACGGGTCTGAGCAGTTCTGTTGCGATGTGTGCCGGGTACGATGCGCCAAATGTTGTTGTGTCGGGAGTTTGGTCATGGAGGGTTTCCAGATCAATCTCCCTGTTGCGCAGCACCGTTGGTCGTGATGTTGGGTTTAACATTGCATCACCTCTCTCAACTGCCGTCTTCCTTCCTATTCACTCAGTTTTCTTTTTTGAGTGTATAAGCGTACTTTACCATCAACGATTGCATCACTACTTACCATCAGATGGGATTGCATGAAAGCACTAGTTTATAATTATTAAAAAATATATATATATTATCTATAACGATCGCTTCTAACGTGCGTCTTTATGCATCGTTCTCGCATGATTAATTTCAACATGACATAATCATTCAAAAGAATATGATTCGAAACTGTGTCCATTAAATTTCTTCCTATTCCTCTCCATGGAGACCAGCACTTTGTAATGGGCACTAGCTGACAGGTGCGTTTACAAACATTTAAACTCAGATACACAAACAGCCAGACTCAGAACAACTGCACGTAGACGATACAAAAATTTGTTCCATGCGGGAATCGAACCCTCGATAATTGACACGCGGTCGATAGTTCAGCCACTACGCCAACCGGGTAAATAAACCTTGAATAAAACTCATGAATTTTCAGTTTCCATTAGTGTATTAGAAACTGTATGTACCTAATAATTTTCGTACAAACTGATAAATTTACTCTGAAAACGAGAAGACAGCTGATTTATTATTTAATTTGTGGGAATGAGGAAATCCCTGCTTTCATAAATGGAACAACTTTTCACGCGAAACAAAGATATTCACCGCGTAAACTGTTTTAACTTGGTGGTTTGAAAAAAGAACAATGTGATTCATAAAAGTTTGTTTGAAAAAGGAACGCTTTTTATTTTTATTTATCTTGATTTGGACTTTAGCATTTTGGCGTCAGGTTAATTAACGTGATTTGAATTTTAAAAAGTACCTAACAATAAGTAAGTGGAATGTTCTCACTGAGTGGGAGTGGGCTGTAATCTCCACGCCGAACCCAGTGCGGGTTGGTACTCGTAGATGTCACTTGTTATATATTGTACTGTGCTTTTTGACTACTATAAATCTGTGCCAGGATATTTTCTTCTGCGTCAAGATAATTAACGACCGATTTGAATCGTTCTTAACGATGAGCTCAAGAACGTAAATAATGCTGAATGCTGTTGAGCTGTGAAAATCTAACCCATTGCTAATGAAGAGTTGATTGGGACGGAAAGATTCGAAATTTTCATGGACTGAGAAGATATTTTTTCGAAATGTAAATATTAGTTCCTATGGCATTAATTAATTAATTAATTAATTTGTTGTTTGTTACAGAAAATTCATCCCTCTGCATATTATAGAAGAGGACAGTTACGAGAAAGATGTACTTTTCTACGTCAACCTCGGCGACCCGGAGTTACTTGGGGGTGAGAATATTTTTTAATTTTTTTTTATAATATACGTTTTTTATTATTATCTTTGTATGAGAATGTACTCATGATTTTTTGTGCTCTGTGGCCAATGGTGATACGCTGTCAACGTTATTTGATTTACGAATAATTAAGGAAAAGAAAATGATTTTCGGCAATGGTTAAAATAAGGTCGACTCGCGTACGACGGGTTCCGTACCATTATAAATACAAAAAAAAAATCAATATTTTTACCTCAATTTCTTTTATTTCCTTGTATGATAAATTCAGATTCTATTCGAAATCAATTGACGTTAACATATGGCCATCATAAGACATTGTCGACACTGTACATAACTTTCTAAAGATATAATAGGTTAGGCTACATATCAAGCTACAAACATACCTATACTGAACTAATATAAGCTGACTCCTGATTATACAAAAAAACCTTTACAATGAGAGGTCAGCTAAGACTGGAAATTGTAGCTTGATGTGTAGCCCACATCAAGGCAAGGACGACAGCAGGTAAAGCTACCCGAAACTGTCAGATATTCCCAAAAAATCTTCAGCCTTAATACTTTAGCGATAAAGTTGAAAATCTAATAGAGAAATCTGATAGATTGTAGTAGCTTGATGTGCTGTCGTCAGTACATAGAGAGGTATTTTTCAAATGAATATTCCATTAGATATTTCAATAAATAATTTGGATGGCAAAAAATAAAAAACAAATCGGCGTGATTCGGCCTGTCAATTTGGATCGCGATAAATTAATACAAAGATCTTTAGACAGATTACAACAAAAATTGGGCTCCGATATTCTGATAATTTATTTCTTTTGGACAGTTATAAAAACAGAATGGCTTGTCCTGATTGCGATATTGAATTTCGGTTTCGTTTTCGATTCTATGAAGAAGATTTATTTGTTTTTGTTTGACAAAATTGAATGTTTCTAATTGATTGGCATTTTTTTTTTTGTTTTTGGAATTTGCTGATTATTTTATTCTTCTAAAAAATGTAAACATTTACAAGTCTCATTTGTTTATAAAGTATTTTAATATGAAAGGACTAAACTTATCTTCTGTCCTTTTTTTAATGAAATATAAAGTAAAAGTTGCATTTAATATACATACATAATATGTCGTCGTTCTATTTTAGTATGCGCTCTTGTCATTTTACAAAATAGCTGCGTTATGTAAAACATCTGCACAATACCACTGCGTTAAGTTTTACAAAAGTAACGCAACGGTCGTTTTTTTTTTTTAATCTGTTTCTATTTTGGGGCTTTTATGGGGATATGTCAGCCCCATCGTTCCCTTTACATTGATCTTACTTACTAAATACAGTATAAACACCAATAATATAAATATAAACTAATAAATTAAAAAAAGAAAAAGACTAAAGCTATTCTTATAGAACCTTAATTAAACAACACAACTTTTTCGTCATCTCCGATAATGGTACTGACAAAATGGGTTGTATTAAACCTATATCTAATTTATTTATGTTAAATACCCTTATGTATAGCTCCCGTTCATCTTTATTCCTTGTACCATCAACAAATGTTGCATATCCTCAATTTGATTGCAAGCCGCAACGGTCGTTTCAATTTAATGCTGTAATAAGAACAATACAAGTTGACAGGTCGAATTACCAGGCATTTGATTATTAGTTTGTACTATACAGTTTTCAGCGCATGTTTACAACATCAATAATTATTCTTAATTAGAATAGCATGATGTTTGACAGTTCGCATGTCAAAACTTAGGCTGTTAATTAATTTTGATATATGTAATTAATATTTCCTCTACTGGATATAGCTTGGAATACTTATAAATTAATTGAATGAATACTTAGTTAGATGTTAATATTTTGTAAATATTTATTAATTATAGTTTGGTCATATTCCAACGTGATTTTGTAAAAACCTGAGCGTTTTCGGTCAGTTGTGATTTTGAAGTGTCTTATTATTATTATTTTTTGAAATAATAATAATAATAAGGCTAGTACCTACCAGACCATTGGCATGTTATGTATCAATAGTTAACATTCTTGACGTACAATTCGGTACAATTAACGAGTCCGAAGTATTGATTATATTCAAGTACCGATACCCAACACTTAATGAATGCTAGATTTCGACAAAATTATGAAATATGACCAAATTAATTCAAAACACACAGCAAAATATCAGAACAAATGTTGCAATAAAAATCCGAATACGTCTTCCAACATTGTAAAGTCATATAATTCGAGATGAACAATCCGGAAAATTAAGGGTTACGTAAATTCTCTCCAACTGAAATTTCCTTTACTTGACAGTTGTCATTCCTTGACAGTGTTATTTTTTGACAATGTCATTCTTTGACAGTGTCATTCTTTGACGGTTGTCATTTTTTTACAGTTTCGTGAAATGTATGTGATGTGATATTGACGCAGGTTGTCAAATTAATTAGCAACAAGTTTTCTTGACTTTTTGCTGTGTGTTATTTTAACCTAGAAATTAGTGTTCATCGCTTATTATCTCCTTTTTTTGGGCATGCCATTACCCTATATCTGCAGAGGTGTTTGAAACGTATCTCCCCGACGCGGACGCGTCGGCTCCAGTATCCTTACATTTTTCTCCCGGTAAGTGATAGCAAAGCAATTTGAATAATGGACGCAACGTACGCAGTGAATTTTTAAAGCGAGAATTTTGATAGAGAAAATGGAGGGTGTTTTTTGAGGAAAATATGAATGAAATGACAGGCAGTGTTTTTATCGTCTTACCCCAACGATTGCTTTTTGTATCGGTTCCATTCCCTGAAAAATTTTAACAGCATTCGTTAGGTATTTTTCTTTAGTTGGCATTCAAAATTTTCAATTCAAAGCCTCTTATTGAACCAACGATGTCTATTTTTTCGGTCGGACACCCGATTTCTGAGGCCGTACTTTTTTACTAATTAAAAAAATGTTATCATGATTCCAATGCGAAAAAGTGATGGCGTTATCAGTTGTATATAACTCTGTCTCTCTCTTACACAAGTATCATAATGGCATTAATTAGAACGTCGTAAAATTGGAACGAAAATTATCGATGTTTGAAGTTATCTGATTGGCTGTTGATGATTCAGCGAACCAATTACAGCAGTTTACCGGTGCTTTAGAACATCGACATAATACTAATGGACATACCGTACGCGTATATTCTGCAGTAATTTTTTGGTTTGAAAAGAGTGAGCGATGCTTGATGTGAGTGATGCTTTCAGTCTAGCACTATCTTTTCCCTCATATATGGTTGATGATTTTGAGAGAGATAAAGATAGACTGAAAATTCGTTTCCTCTCTTTCTTTAAGAGTGCCGCACCAGGAGTGGTGGCCGGTGACGTCACTGGCCGCTAAAAATTGTAGCGTGCAGTGACGTCACACGAGTTTTCGACGTGCTATGTAGTCTTAATTTTTTGTTTAATATGAAAAAAGAAAAAATACGTGTCTGGTATTTTTTTGGAAATCTGACTGACGGACTAATTAGTTTTTTTAGTCAAATACCCTATTCTCATCTCTAAGGCATGTCCATTCATCATCATCATCATCAGCCCCTACTCGTCCACTGCTGGACATAGGCCTCCTTCATGGCACGCTAACAAGCTCGTTCCTGAGCAGTTCTCCGCCAGCCACTACCAGCCACCTTTTTGATGTCGTCGCTCCATCTAGCCCAAGGGCGTCCCACGCTACGTTTGCCGAGACGCGGTCTCCACTCGAGGACTCGTTTACCCCAACGGTTGTCGGTCCTGCGGCATATGTGACCAGCCCATTGCCACTTCAGCTTGCTAATCCTCTCAGCTATGTCGGTGACTCTGGTCCTCTGTCGGATCACCTCATTTCTGATGCGGTCCTTCAGAGAGACGCCCAACATAGCCCGCTCCATAGCTCGCTGAGTGACTTTAAACTTATGGACTAGTCTGATCGTTAGTGTCCACGTCTCGGCTCCGTAAGTCATGACGGGTAGGACGCACTGGTTGAAGATTTTTGTCTTCAAACATTGGGGTATGGGCGACGAAAATACCCGACGAAGTTTACCAAACGCTGCCCATCCCAGCTGGATCCTTCTATTTGCCTCCTTCTCGAAGTTGTTTTTCCCTAATTGCAACGTTTGCCCGAGGTACACATATTCTGAAACAACTTCAAGCGGCATTCCGTTTACGGCAACCGGTCCCGGAGTGACCCGTTCATTAAACATGATTTTGGTCTTATCTAAGTTCATCCGGAGACCGATGCGTTGGGAGGAGTCAGCTAAGTTGGCCAGCATTTGTTCCAGCTCTTGCTGCGTTTCCGCCATGATGACGATATCGTCCGCAAATCGGAAGTGTGAGATGTACTCGCCATTGATGTTAATGCCCCGACCCTGCCAATCCAGCGTCTTCAACATATCCTCGAGGGCATTGGAGAACAATTTGGGGGAAATAACGTCCCCTTGTCTCATTCCTCGCTTAAGAGGGATATGTCTAGTCTGCTGGTTCTGGACTTGGACGGACATTGTGGCGGCGTCGTAGAGACACCTCATCACTTGGATATATCGCCAATCGACTTGGCATCGCTGCAAAGATTCAAGAACAGACCAGGTCTCGATGGAGTCAAAGGCCTTCTCATAGTCCACAAATGCTAGACACAGGGGCTGATTATACTCTTCGGTCTTCTGTATAATCTGCCTCACTGTGTGTATGTGGTCTATGGTACTAAATCCTCCTCGAAACCCGGCCTGCTCGGGCGGCTGGAATTCGTCGAGTCTACGCGCTAGTCGGTTCGTGATCACTCTCGAAAACAGCTTGTAGACATGGCTCAAAAGCGAAATGGGTCTATAGTTCTTCATTAAGGTTTTGTCACCTTTCTTGAAAAACAGAACCACTGCGCTCTTGTTCCATGCCTTAGGAGTTCTCCCCGAAAAGAGAGCAGAATTAAATATACGCTGAAGCTCTTTTAGCACAGGCGTACCTGCAGCTTTCAAGAGCTCCGAGGTAATCCCGTCTTCTCCCGGAAGACGCATGTCCATTAGTATATGTCAATGTTTTACAATTTCTCACCTAATCCTCGTTCCAGAAACCCGGGCGTTCGTAACAGTAATCTGACAGTTATCGTGAAGGATGTAGATTGACAGTGCTGCTCTGGAAAAGTACCGTAAGGTCACTTAAGGAATGTCAATTTCTCCAATGAACATGCTTCTCTAAGATACGAAGCTAATTAGGTTAATTGGCGGTTGTTACAGACAAATCAAAACTTCAATAGGTAGTGTATACTCAACCTCGAAATACTTGACCATTTTTGACAACAGTAAATGGAAACATCACTAAAAAATCACAGTTTTAAAATTAAAGCATGTAGGCATAACCAATGCTCCAGTATGGGAGTTTCTCACCTTATCCTAATAACATTACAATACTATACAATACTTGACTAAAAAAAAAACTGATTAGTCCGTCAGTCAGGTTTCCAAAAAATACTAGACACGTATTTTTTCTTTTTTCATATAAACAAAAAATAAAGAAGACACAGTGCGTTGAAAACTCGTGTGACGTCACTACACGCTGCACTTTTTAGCTAGGAGTGACGTCACCAGCCACCACTCCTGATCTTTGATGCCTTTTACATTTGTAATTTTTTATTGATTTGATAAAACAAAATATATGTATCCAATATTTTTCTATAATCTGAATGACGGACTAAATAGAATCATTTTTTTTTACTCAGGAAACATCCATATTGCGATAATTTGTGAACATGGATGGGTGTTTGCTACTCTCACGCAAAAACTACTGAACAAATTTGGATAAAATGTAGCACACAGATAGTTTATTAACAAGAATTAAACATAGAATAGTTTTTATCTCGACATTCTCGCGGGATACCTACCAACGCTGCGCTGGTGAAACCGCAGCTAGTCAGCTATCATCATCGTCATCATCAACCTTTTTATCGGCCCATTGCTGGGCACAGGTCTCCGCTCATACAGAGAAGTATTGAGCGTAATCACCACGCTTGCTCAATGCGGGTTGGCGATTTGGGACTTAAAGTCCAGGTTTCCTCAAAATGTTTTCCTTCACCTTCAGTTATTGGTGTCTAAGATATACTTAGAAACTACATATAACTTTAGAAAAGTTGCATTGGTACTTGCCTGACCTGGAATCGAACCCGCGCACTCATACTTGAGAGGCTGGTGCTTTAACCACTAGGCCACCACGACTTCAGTCAGCTATAGTTTTCTTATATATTATTGTTAATGCCTACGCTGCGTCCATTATAGTTGTTTGCCAACGTGAATGGGTGGAAGTGATAAGCACTTAGCTGGACGCCAATAATATTGGTTATACATAACTGCAACTGTGTTTGTTTGACCTAGTTAGTCAAGCCGCGTGGGTGCGTTTGTCCCACGGTGTTTTTTTTTTTCGAATCGAATTTTTATTCCTCTGTTTAGGGGCGTTTATGCCGCGCGGGCTGGTTTATTAGATTTTCGTGATTATTTTTAAAGCAATATGTATTTAATTTTCATCCTTGCACTAGATCGTTAGTATTCGTAGGTTAGGTATTAGTATACAGTTATTTAGGCTTATTTATTTATTTAAATAACCATTAATGTACATACATGACATGCATATACCTACATAGGGGGAGACGGGGCACATTGATACGATTTTTACTTAGACCCATTAAAAGACGATCTAATGATAGTACATCCAATTTAACTTTCCCAGTTAACTTATTACATACAAATGAACCGATAGATTTAATCACAAAATGTACTAATATGTTTACCCTATTTACTAAAAAATGAAATTTGTATCAATGTGCCCCATATAGGGAGTACATTAGTACATACACTGGCACTTTGGTTCATAGAAATATTTCTACAAATTAAATAAGTTTTATTGATTTTTCTGACCTTTAGTTATTAATTATTGTAGATTATATTTATTCGCTGCTTTTGTTATTGATCATTTTCCTTCCAACACGTCAGATATCACAGAAGCCACGGCAATTTCATTGATGGAACATCTATTCATCTTGCGTTTAAATCTTCAAACCATTTTTCTATAAAGAAAGTAAAATATATTACCGAAGTCCCACTATATTTAACAAAATATCGGGGTATCAATGTGCCCCAAAAGCACTTGCATCTATGTGCCCCTGCCTACTACAATCGAAATCAACATTTTATTAAAATTAAAGCAATAAACAGTCAAAAATTTTAAGTCTATTTATTGTGATGACAGATATGTATTTTCCAAATGTCTTAATATAACACAGGTAACACTAAATAAATTAGAAAAATCACATCCGAAAGAAAACTACAAAAAATTTGTTGCGAACATCAGAAACAGTTTTATACATGCCAATCGCTAGTCGTCGAGTGAACGTTACTCTGCGCTAGTGTGCGTGTAGGCTTTATTATAGCCCTTCTTATCCGTGGCGGATGGCTCTTCTAACTTGTTTTGTTATCGATTAATATTGCCTGTATCTATGTGCCCCTTGTATCAATGTACCCCGTCTCCCCCTACAATGTTATTTTTGTTTATGCAAAACCCGAAACACGAGTCCAGAATTGTTAAGTAAAGAATCTATGTACAAAATTTCAAAAAGATATCATGAAAAACCATAGAGTTATGAGCTTGTTATTTTACTTGGTTGTCCCAACAAAAATATGGTCAATGCACCGCTCTCCCGCCCGCGACTGAAGCGACGCGGCGCGGCGCGTGGATTCCTGGTACTATAATAGAATCAACCGTCACCTGTGTTGTGTGCTCGGTAATCCTACAACAATTTATTACTAAAAGTATTTGAAAAATATAGCATAGTGTAAAAATAATTGTAATCGATTCAGTTGCTTATTCTGAACAAACTATATTCAGGGTTCGCATAAACAGAAAATAACGTTGTAATAACAACAAAAATAGAAACAGAAATGTAGACTACATGTACTCATATACAAAAATGCACACGATGAAGTGAAAAGATACTCTATTTTTCCACTTCATCGTAGTTTATATTTTGGTATTAATCAAAAAAATTATATCATGAGCTATGATAATAAATATCCATGAGCGTTATAAGCCCCGCAAGTTGATATTGCGATTGGCGGCCATCTTGTTGACATAGTCTAACTTGCACCGTCAGTACCGTTCGCAAGATCATCCCGCGCTTACGCGCATCGAATACTTGTCACAACTTATTGTTTTTGTTATGCTGTTTCATTGTCTTTCTTGAGTTTTGTTACCTGTGACCGGTAGAAATGTAAGAAATTAATTTGAATTAGAAATTAACTGGTCAGAAAAAAAATCTTATAGATAGTAATAAAAAGATACTTGTTCCCTTGAAATTCGATAAAGAAATGAAAGTTTATTTGCCAGAATATGGATGAGTTGGTAAAAAAAGCATGTATTATAAAATACAAATAAACCCATTACTCTAGCTTATTAACTTTGTCTTAAAAATGTTTTTGCTAACTGTCCTTTAGTCCGACGGATGACGTCACGCAGCTGTTATTGTTAGAAGGTTCCATCGCAAAATCAACGTGCGGGGCTTTTACTTACTTATTACGAATATTTTTTTTTATTTAAGTATAAATGTTAAAAGGACAATTATAAACACCAATGATATACTTAGTTGTAAAAAAACGTGTTTTGGTCTATATAACAAATTATTTAGAATGCGACGTTGCCAGCTCGCGTGGATTAACAATCTTGAGTACTCTTTGAAAATCCAGCGCGCGAAAAAATCCCGCCGCCATTTTTCACAAACGTGCCCACGTGGACTTACGTCATGTATACACCTTTCAATCTACCCTCGGATGTGTAAGCTAGCAGAAAAAATGAGATTGCCAACTGATCCAAGATATGGGTTGCGATTAGTACGTCCGATTTCGACAAGTTTCTACCTCGATTACTTCTTTCATAGAAGACGGATTACTGATTACGCGAAAAAATGTTGAAATAAGATGTAGGTAGACGTCTTTATGGGAAATAGATTAGTTCTGATAATAAAGCTTACAAAAAATATTTGGTTTACCAAACAATTGTATGATTACGCAATGAGCAGTTTTCCGGTAGGATAATTTCAAAAATCGATCAAGAGATGGCGCTACCATAACTTTTGATATTTTCTAGCTATAATAAAAGTCTATTTTTTTTTATATCACTGTCTGTAGTTTAAAATTGCCACAAATAAGGGAACTTCTGATGTCATTCAACACTCTTCTATTACCAAAACTGATGGCTACGCCATTTAGCAAGTCATAGAAAAACTTCTGGAAAACTGCCCATTGTTCCGGATTGCTGACTGAGTGGTTGCGGCAGCAGTCACTTACGTGTCGACGACAGTGTTTTTAACGTGTCCTGCAATCTATTGTTTTGAGTAAATAAATTATTATCCATACTAATATTATAAATGCGAAAGTAACTCTGTCTGTCTGTTACGCTTTCCCGCCTAAACCTCTCAACCGATTTTGATGAAATTTGGCACAGACAATCTTTAGACCCAGAAAAAGAACATAGGCTACCTTTTATCCCGGAAAAATTTGATGTTCCCGAGGGAAATCTAAAAAGCGCGATATAACCGAACTCCACGCGGAAAGCTAGTTATTATTGTACTGGCTTTCCGCCCGCGGCTTCGCCCGCGTATCGCTGTTTTTAGATTTCGCTCGAGAACATCAAATTTTTCCTAATAAAAGGTAGCCTATGTTCTTTCTCAGGGTCTAAAGATTGTGTGCCATATTTCATCAAAATCGGTTAAGAGGTTTAAGCGGGAAAGCGTAACAGACAGACAGACAGAGTTACTTTCGCATTTATAATATTACATATAGTATGGGTGGATTGTTGTGGAGTAGGGTATATAATATTGTAACGTGTGGGGTTGGAAGGTGTATAATTCCAAATATACCCTATATAGGTAAGCAAATAGACTTTTCTGTGAAGGAAACTAAAAGTTTTCACATCCACTTGTTTTTTTTTTGTGTGCGTCTCATATACTTAGTCCGTTATTATGCTTATCAGGTGTGGATGTTTGTATGTTTGTAGTTATGTCAATAGTTGCTGTATTTATAGAGTTGTGTATAAGCATGTGTGCTGTCCATTCAAAGTTATTTTACTTCTGCCATTAATAAGCCAATAGCAACCTTATTATACTATACAATATGTTAAGAAAACCCTGTCCGACCGGTAAACACATGACCAAATAAAATATGAAATTTTACATAATCATCATAGTAACAATACTAGTGAATTTTGAAATAACCTCTTTTTCCCGCGAATTAATTCCAACTTCCCCAAAATTTGGTAATTTTTAAAAAGTGACAACATTATTTTTGACGGTATAATTCTAAGCCAATAGCGATGCGGCCGCGTGCCGCGTGCCCTGCCCCTCTTCGCCCGCGCTTGTATGGCATACTGCACATGTTTTAAGTTACCTCTTTTTGCGAAATAATATTAATTTTAGTAGAGAGATTTTTTTTTAAGTTTAGCGCGGCTTTGTAGGCATTAGTAAAATCAGTTATCGCTACCTAACAATACCTTCACGGATCGGACAGGGTTTTCTTTACATATTGTATAGAATAAAGTTCACTATCATTTTGATATCGTTTTCAATGCTAGCAACTGAATTGCCACCTTAGGGCCACAAATATAAAAACAATTTTGATTTGGATAGTGATGCAAAATGAGAAGTAAAATAACTGTGAACGGACTTTAGCTTACTGCAATGTAATAACCTAACACAGTATCAGTCGCAACGGGTTTCATTTTGACAGTTCAACAACTTTCATTGCGTTAGTTACGTTGTTGTATAGACACGTTTTCGAACACAAGAAGCAGTGTATTAGCAACATGCTTTGAAATTTTTCTACTTAAATGACTTCACATTATCGAAAATATTTTTAAAAACATACCTAATATAGGTACACACATCAATGAAGTCTAAGCAACACATACTATGTATTTAAAACTAGCTTTCCGCCCGCGGCTTCGCCCGCGTGGAGTTCGGTTATATCGCGCTTTTTAGATTTCCCTCGGGAACATCAAATTTTTCCGGGATAAAAGGTAGCCTATGTTTTTCCTCGGGGTCGAAAGATTGTCTGTACTAAATTTCATCAAAATCGGTTGAGAGGTTTAAGCGGGAAAGCGTAACAGACAGACAGACAGACAGACAGAGTTACTTTCGCATTTATAATATTAGTATGGATTATTAATGAGATATTATCATTTCTTACCAAGTAGGTAATACCTACCTATGTAAACTTTTTTGATCTAGAGAACATACCGGCTGGTGGTAAAAAAAAATCGAGTACCATTTGTTTTTTTTTCAATGCCGTTGCATTTTTCTATAATTATTGTAGTTTGGACTCTACTGATTGCACACTTGATCAAATATAATATAAAATTTTACATAATCATCATAGTAACAATACTAATGAATTTTGAAATAATCCTTTTTTCCGGGGAATTAATTCCAATTTCCCCGAACTTTGGTATTTTTTAAAAAAAGTGACAACACCGGTATTATTATAAGCGAATAGCGACGCGACCATGTCACAGGTGCCGCGTGCCCTGCCCCCCGCCGCCCGCGGATTGGGGTTGCTTACCGCACATGTGTTAAGTTACTTACCTCTTTTTGCGAAATAATATTTATTTTTTTAGGGGGATTTTTTTTTAAGTTTTGCCTGTCTTTGTGGGCATTATTAGAATCAGTTATCGATACCTAACAACACCTTCACGGATCGGACAGGGTTTTCTTTACATATTGTATGGTTTGTAACGGAAAGGAGAAACGATATTTTAAGAATTTCAAAAAAAGATATTTTAGCGATAGGTACCTACAACGCTATATATGCGAACAACGCGTCATACTGACGTCACGCGAATCCTGCATCTCGCAAGCAGAGTTTACTGTGCAACTAGCACGCGTAGATACAAGTTCACGACATCAACCGGTAGGCAAGTGCCTGCCAGACAATCGGTCTGGTCGGTGGATCATCCCTTTTCTATGGAGGATGAGTAAACTTTAAAAATAAAAGTCTAAGGGAGTCAGATCTGGTGATCTTGGTGTACACAAACTGTCCATTGTCCATCTTACTTTTAGTTCAGGTATTCTCGCACTTGTCTTGAAAAGTGGGGGGAAATAACATCGTTACACGCTACCCGATAAAGTTTGTTTGAACACAACTGTACAGGGGCAATGCACGGTATCGCGTTTCGTGATATAACGGGAATTCTTGACCCCGCTCCGCTGTGCGCACGCGCCTTGTGACCGCTAGCATCATCAACCTTTTTATCGTCCCACTGCTGGGCACAGGTCTCCTCTCAAACAGAGAAGGATTGAGCGTAATCACCACGCTTGCTCAATGCGGGTTGGCAATTTCAGAGGAAGTTCAGGTTTCCTCAAGATGTTTTCCTTTACCTTGTAATCAGTCACTGGTGTCCAAGATGATGATGATGATGATGATGTTCCCGACCGATTTCGACCACGGCGACCACTTCGACTCCTAGCCGATGACTTGGCGCTCATGCGCCCGAAGATGGCTTATGTGGGCTAACTTGGCGGCGAAACTTCGTGCACACTGAGGGCACGTAAGCACGCCGTCGACGTAGTTGTATGTGATGGCAGCAGATGGGCGAGCCTTTAATTGGTCACTCTTTGTCCGCCATACGTGATACGTGTCCGCACCACCGAAGCTGTCGATGTATTAAATAAGCCTCAATGCCACCAACATTGGCTCGTCGCAGGACTTCGGTATTTCGCACTCTCGACCATTTGATCTTCATAATGGATCGGAGACATTTAAGGTGAAAACGATCTAGAGTACGTATGTGGTGGCGGTACACACACTATATCTCAGCGGAATATAGAAGGTTTGGCAGCACAATTGCCATATATACGGATATTTTCGTAGCTAGCTTAAGGTCATGTGAGCAGAAGACCTTGGAACACAACTTGCCAAACGCTGCAGCTGCAGCTTCGACCCTGCTGTTGATCTCAGCATCAAGGTCACACTTAGAACTCCCCAGATAACGAAACTTGTCCACTTGCTTCAACACATCCTCACCAAGCTTTATATTCAGTGTCTCGTGACCGTGAATGTCTAGGGACATCACCTCCGTCTTGTTGACGTTGATTTTTAAGCCGTACTTACGGCAGGCTTGATGAAACAGCGGACATCAGCTGTTGTAGGCCGTCTGCGGATTCTGCTTAGAAGCACAAATCATCAGCATACATGATCTCAGTAGTCAGCGCATGTGAGACTTTGGTGAGAGCCTTAAGTCGAAGCGGATGCGATCTTCTTGCGGAACAATTTGCAAGACCCCTCCCACTACCACTGCAAAGTATAAGGCGAACAGAGTTGGTGCTAAGACGCATCCTTGCTTCACCCCACAGGTAACGAAACTTTCAGTACATCCCAGCTTACCTAACACTAACCATAAGGCTTCACGAGGCACACTGTCGAAAGCCTTCTCCAAGTCAACAAAGCAGAGGTACAGCTTACGACCCTGTTCTCTACTCTTTTCCTGCAGTTGACGCACGGAAAATATCGCTTCACAGGTACCTCCGTCCGGTCGGAAGCCGAACTGGGTTTCAGGTCGGATCTTTTCAGACAATACCTTTAGGCGGTTTAAGAGAACTCTAGCAAAAACCTTTCCAAGGGTCGATAAAAGTGTGATACCACGGTATGAGTTACAGTCGGATTGGTCACCTTTGTTCTTATACAACGTGTAACATAAAGGGTATATACATAACAAAGGCATGGCATCTTTACATGATATCAAACGATATTGGAAGGGTTTTTTAATCCTATATCTTTATGTTAGGAAGTTATAAGGAAAACACCGCCTGTGATAGGCTACTATCATACTAGTCGCACAGAGATATTGAAGACATTTATCGGATTTTGGCAAGTAACGTGACGGGTAACGAGTAGTAGTGTGCTGCCACGTTTGTTATGATTTGATTTTAAGAAACACACGAAACCGAAAATTTGGTACCATTTTTTTGAGTATTTTATTTTCAGTTGAAACCCTTCCGATATCGTTTGATATCATCTAAAGATGCCATGCCCTTGGTATGTATATACCCTTTTTGTTACACGTTGTATAGTGTTCTTATACGCGACACTTTAAACATATCAGGAACGCGCTCTTCCTCCCACATACGCCTCATGCAACCCCTCTCCGCCGTATTTGATCAGCTCTCCTGGTACCTATAAGGTCAATGCCAGCCGCCTTTTGGTTTTGCTGCTGTCTGATGGCAGTAACAACCTCACCAAGCAATAGTGGCTCATCCAACTCAAGAACAGGAGGGAGTTGAGGCATTAAGCCGATGGCTTGAAGGTCAGTTGAATTATCCACATTTAGCAGAGTATACTTAGAAAGCAAGATATACTTAGAATATAACTTAGAAAAGTTACATAGGTACTTGCCTGACCTGGAATCGCGCCCGCACACTCATACATTAGAGGCTGGCGTTTTAATCACTAGGCCTCAAATATTTTTGGGAAAAAATATAACTCGGTGTAAAAATGACTGGAGTCGATTTAGTTACTTATTCTGAACAAACTATATTCAGTTGTCGCTTAAATAAAAAATAACGTTGTACATAGGTACATATGTCACTCGCAGAGTGTTAATTCAGCCGTTACGAACAATGCCAAAGTATTGGATGAACCACTGATTAATTTAGTCCTCAGCTGTTAAATTGGTCCTTTTGAATTCGAGTGCGGTTTGTCAAAAGGCTTAATCATGTGAAAGGGCGTTAGCCGCACAATGGGAAACGTTTTGTAATATTTTGTATGAAATATGTTGATAAAATATTGAGAACAGCCGGCCTTTTTTGTAAAATTCTCATCGTAAAACTCGGGTGTAGTAATCTTAGAGTTAACTGTCTATAATATTAATCATCATCATCTCGGCGTTTATCCCGGTTGCATCCGCGGCTTTCGCGTTGGAGCCCGGGGTCCGCTTTCCCGCACATTCTCCTCCATTTCGCACGATCTTTCGCATCCTGTGGTAAGAGCTTGTTGGCACGCATGTCATCTCTTACAACGTCAAGCCAGCACCTCTTTGGTCTACCTCGCTTGTTCCGGCCCGGCGGAGGCGCCATGGCAAGACATTTGTTACCCACGTAACATGCCGGTTTACGTAAGATGTGGCCGTACCAGCGTAGGCGACTGTCTATAATATTAATGCCTGGAATCAAATACATTGACAGTTCACTCAAAGCTCATTTCATCTACTTTTCACGGTTAAGTTTTTACAAGATTTCACTGGTTTCTCAGTCACAGCGGTTTTTTTTTTATTTCGTAGTTTGTATGATTTTGAGCCTCCGTGGCGTAGCAGTAGGGACGCGGCTGCTGCGCAAGGAGGCGTGGATTCGATCCCCGCGCAGTGCAGACATTTGTATGCATGAATATAAATATTTGTACTGGTCTGATCGTGTCTCGGAAAGTACGTTAAGCCGTTAGTCCCGGTTGCCATACGAAAATCTAATGGCAGTCGTTACGGGTTGTTGGAGCTACCAAAAGTCCAACAAGTGGTCTAACTGCAAAGCTCTGATATCGCCTTCGGGTTGTGGAGGTCAGAAGGCAGTTGCTTCACGGAAAATATCGAAGTTTAGCCAAATGAGCAGTTAGACTGGTTAAGCGCTCCCCGGACTCCAAAGCTGAAAAAACTTCGGGTGCGACTGGGATTAACGCTGAGATGATGATGATGATGAACCTGGATTCACAGTGAAAGTGCTTCATTAAAACCTGCTTGCACAAATCACTAAATTGTAATGCGTTTAGCGCTAAATAGTTACCTATTAAGAAGTCTCAGTCCAAGACAGTGTTATGTTGTTGGCATACCTTTTGTTAGTTTCTATTTACTTTTAATTTTGGGATTCTTTACACCCTATAAACGTCAGAAAAACGTATTTTAAACGTTATTCCAAATATTATTTTTTAAGTTTTATTTTGCTGTATCTATATAGTGGTTTTGATGTGCGATGTCTGTGAAAAGGTAATCTGGGAAAATCTAATTTCATAGGTTTTCTGATACCGGACATCTAAAATGAGCCATTGTGCATTTTCGTGTAAATTTTGGAGGCCTAAATAAAACATCAAAATAACGATGCGTTAAAGAAAAAGTTTTAATGCTGATTTTTTTTAAGTCGACATTGCTGGCCGTGTCACCATCATGACACCGTGTTCGTTATTTGAATTCACGACCATTAAAAATGTACAGACATGTACACAAAAATGTAGTTTGGCTCGATTTTTCAGTCTGGGAGTGTATTTGCAGTTCTGCATTATGTAGATTGTATATGTAGAATACTTTTATAAAATGCGCGCTCGTAAAAATATTTAGTATAAAAATATTAATACTTATATACCGAACTGTAAACGTTAAAATTATGAATATGTACAAGATAAAAAGTATGTTTTTGGCGGCTGAAAAGTTTTGAGCCTAAGTACCTTAATGCATTACTAATGACTCAGGTTGCACAGCACTAATTACGAGTGTCCTAAGTAGTAAAACCAAGTTTCATGTCATTAGTTAGTTAGTTTCATTTCATTTATTACATTTTTAATAATTGAACCATAAGCATCACCATGTCTGAGTCATTAGCGCTTTGCACAAAACTGGAGTACAGAGCTGTCATAAAATACCTCACAAAGAAGAACAAAACGCAGATGGAAATATTTGAAGACATGTCTGCAGTTTACGAGGAGTCTGAACCTTCATTTGCCACCGTAAAACGTTGGAGACGAGAATTCAAGCACGGTAGAGAATCGCTCAAAGATGACCCTCAACCGGGACGCCCGAACCCCGCCGTTACCCCAGAAAACATTGAAAAAGTGAAAAACTTGTTCTCGAAGATCGGCGAATCAAGTTGTGGCAGATTGCTGGAGCTATAAGCATCAGCAAAGAAAGAATAGGCGACATTTTGCATAACCATTTGCACATGAAAAAGGTGTGTGCGCGATGGGTGCCGAAAATGCTCACGCCGCTGGACAAGCAGCCTCGAGTCACAATTTCACAAGAGTTCCTGGACATCTGTGGCGATAATCCTGACGATATTTTTTCTCGCTTTGTCACTGTTGATGAAACAAGGATCCGGCAGTACGATCCGGAGTCAAAATAAGAGTCAATGCAATGGATAGAAAAGGGAGAAAAGCCGCCACGGAAGTCGGAAGTGTCAAAGTGGTAAGATCGACGTCTAAGCTCATGGCCACTGTTTTTGGGATTGTGGAGGAATTTTATTCATTGATTACCTTCCCAAAAATACTAAAATGAACGGAGACTATTACGCGATATTGTTGAACAAAGTGCGTCAAGTAGTTTTGGAGAAAAGACAAGGCAAACTGGCAAAAGGAGTCCTGTTTTTGCAGGACAATGCGCCGGTTCACACGGCGCGAGTTGCAAGGCGCGCCCTCGCGGCCTCGTCGAGACAGGATTTGAAGAAATCAACCACCCACCCTACAGTCCAGACCTGGCCCCTAACGATTATTTCCTTTTTAAAATTTGAAAAAGGACCTCAGATGACGGAGATTTTCCAGTGACGAGGAAATGAAGGCGGCTGTCGACGAACATTTTGAAGGCAAAGATGGCGAATATTTTTTAAACGGGTTAAAAGCCCTTTTTAATAAATGTAAGAAATGTATTTATTTAGATTTACCAACGTTCGATTATATTAATTCTTACAATCAAAAACATGATGTTTTAATAATAACTAAATATAACAAACACTTATAGGTAAATTCGACATTAGACAATTACATTTTTCTTTATTAGGTATTTTTATAGAAGGTATCTAACTATTGGTGAAGCACAGAAGTTTACATTTATATTTAACTGTTAGCAATAACTTTTCGGATACAACCAAGCGAGTCAAAATTAAAGTCAACCAAGTCACTGTATTTGTTTACAAGCCTGCAGAGTCGAGGAATCGGAGAATTCGATCCGAACACTGTTCTTCGGAATGCTGCGGAGAAGGGAGTTATTCTGTGTCTAGGATATCTGCTAGGTACGCTTAAGTGTAACATAGCTAATAATGGGTATTGAAAGACTATATTGAAAAAAATTTTTTTTGTACATTTATATCCTCATTAACCTTCGGCTCAAAACTTTTCAGCCGCCCCTCGTATAATAACAAATTTATTCTCAATAATAAAGTAGTCAACATTTTGGTTATTTCATGAGATGATAGGTACAGATAACAGCACATCAAGGTACTACAGTCTATCAGATTTCTTTATTAGATTTTCAACTTTATCTCTAAACCATTAAGACTCAAGGTTGATTGGGAATATTAGACAGTTTCGGATAGCTTGGCCTGCTATCAAAAATATTACCTATAATACTTATATTTCTTTCTCTTTAAACGTTACCCAACATTTGGAATTTCTTCTGTATCGAGAATGCGTTTACAAACATATAAACTCTCTACCCTTTAATCATAAACGCTGCTTAAAGTTAACTAGTGATTAGCGAATGTTTAGGTAACCATATATTTGTTACGTTTGCCCATCACTTAACTTTAATCATCATCATCCCAGCGTTAATCCCAGTCGCATCCGAAGCCTTTTCAGCTTTGGAGTCTGGGGTCCGCTTTACCAGTCCAACTGCTGATATGGCTAAACTTCGACATTTTCCGTGAAGCGACTGCCGTCTGACCTCCACAACCCGAAGGCGACATCGAAGCATTGCAGTTACACCAATTGTTGGACTTTTGAGGGCTCCAACTACCCGTAACGACTGCCACTAGATGTTCGTATGGCAACCGGGACCAACGACTTAACGTGCTTTCCGAGGCACGACCAGACCAGTGCAAATATTCATATTAATGCATACAAATACTTGCACTGTGCGGGGATCGAACCCGCGCCACCTTGCGCAGCGGCCGCGTCCGCTACCGCTACGCCACGGAGGCTGTCAACTTCCCAACCATCACTTAACTTTAATATTCGTTTATAAATAAACACCATAGTGTTTAAGAGGTTAATTTTTAAACGACGATTAAAGTTAAGTATCGTTTATGAATAAAGGTGTCTGTTGGAGATTTTTTTTTAATGTATTGTACACGAGCGCTTGACCGCAATCCCGCCTGATGGTAAGCAGTGACGCAATCATTGATAGTAAAGCGCACTAGTTTATTAAAATACATCTTTAGTGAAAATTTTTACAGTTTAGTTGTCACGGTTCATGAGATACAGTCCGACCGGCGGGTTCGGTGTGGCGTCATCGCAAAGGTCCGGCGGTACTTCACACCAGGGCAGCTTCTGATGTTGTACAAAGCACAGGTCCGCTCGTGTGTGGAGTACTAAAGCCACATTTGGGCTGGTGCTGCGAAATATCACCTGGCTACTTTGGATTCAGTGGAGAGGCGTGCGAAGAGGCTGATTGGGGACCCAGATTTAACTCGAAACGGTCTCCAAAGCCTGGAGCACAGGCGTAGAGTAGCCAGTCTTTCGGTCTTCTATAGGATGCATTCTGGTGAGTGTGCAAGGGAATTGCATGATTTAATTCCCCCATCTCCGTTCCACCATCGGACGACCCGTCGTACGGCTACTTTCCACCCTCACGTTGTTAACACCGCTACGATCCGGACGAATCGTTTTGCTTCCTCTTTTATTCCGCGTACATCGAGAGACTGGAACAATTTGTCAGCGGCGGTGTTTCCGTCACACTACAATTGGAGTGTCTTCAAGGCTAGAGGGAATAGGCTCTTAATAAACTAGCTCGCTTTACCATCAATGATCGCATCACTGCATACCATCAGACGGTCAAGCGCTAGTTTATAACTTATGAAAAAAAAGATAACAGAGAAATAGTGGAGTCGTAGTTATAGTATCCCGTTTTTATCCTTTGTGTACAGAACCCTGAAAAGATACGCTACGATATCTCGACACGATCCAATGCACCGAGATATCACATCAATCTATCAAACGCCAAGGAAATGTGTTTTTCTATCACTTTCTTTTAATTCAGATCGGAATTTCGCTTCAATCCTTCAGTGTAACATACAATATGTTAAGAAAACCCTGTCCGATCCGTGAAGGTATTGTTAGGTATCGATAACTTATTCTACTAATGCCTGCAAAACCTGGCTAAACTTAAAAAAAAATACCCCCTAAAAAATAAATAACTTAAATAAAATAAATAGGTAATTTCATGGCAACACAGGCACAGGTCATGACCGCAGTTGACCTCATGCTTGTAGGTATAGGTAGCTTGTTCACGTTTATCGACTCTCGAAAGAAACAATGATACTTAGGCAGCTCGAGAAAAGAATTTTTTTTAAGTAGGAAGGTCGTCTGACTCTCCAAATGTATCATTTCATTGGATGAGCACAATTGCTGTGGCGGAGATGTTCCATATTTCGTCGCACGAGATTAGCACGGACATGCACACAAATAAAAATCAAGTGGTGTCAAATCCGCGCTGGCCACAGTTGGCCCCTACCAATCCACTGCTCGCCGAACTGATAATGGACAATAATGATAATGTACTCACGTACAGGTCGGAAAGAATATCGTGAGGCACCGTCATGCTGGATCCCTCGTGCATTGACCGATAAGTGCCCACTTCCAAATCGTCTAACACCTGATCACAACACAGCTAATTGCAGTTACTACCTCCATCAGCATGTTACATTACTCTACGTTAGAAAACGACATGATCACACAATACACGAATAGTGTGTACACCAGCAATGTTCACGCGCAACTAATAATTTAAAGTAAAAATTATTTTTATTTAATAAAAATAGGTATCTACTCGGCTTTCGGCGGCATGCTTTGATAGAGATGTGTAAGTAATCACAATATTGTTTTTTTATCGATTGATACTCGTCTATTTTTGGTATCGATTTGGTATTGTAGTTTCTCATTCTTATTCTCGATTCAACATCGCATGGAATTGTTTAGAACTTTTACAAAACTCAAATTAGCGAGGTACACTGCTGTAAATGAAAATCATGCCAGTTTTAATTTCAGTTTCTGTCTCAATATCGATGATATTGACCGATAAAATATTTGTAAAACTTTACTAAAATTGTGTTTCATAAGTCTTTCTCGTTTCTGTTTACTAATACTTGTGTTATAATAATGTTATTAGTAATTGATCGATAAACAAACAAAAGTACTTTTACCATTGGGTAATCTGTGTTTTTACAACAAATCCTTCAACCAGATACAAGTTTCGATTAATAGCGATAAAAAACGTTATTACGCAAAAAATAGCATCCCTAGTTTCACCTACTTTTTTTCCTTTGAGGACACCGACAACTCGCCGCGCGCCGGCATCACAAACGAGACCGCCAAATATTGAACATAAATTTATACATTTAATATCCAACAATAAATCAAACGATGATACCGCCGAAAATGGTGTTGTCACATTTTAAAAATTTACCTAATTTTGGGGAAGTTCGCGGGAAAAAAAGATAATTTCAAAATTCAATAATATTGTTACTATGATGATTATGTAAAATTTCATATTTTATTTGGCCATGTGTTTACCTAACCTTTATTATCCTTACGGGTCGGACAGGGTTTTCTTAACATATTGTATAACGGTATAAACAGGAAGAGGATCTTTTGTTTTACTGCTTTACTTTTATACTATGTACTAGCACTACTATGTATTTGTTTATTTCAATTGTGCACGGGATTTTGCTGCCATGATTTTGCAAATAATATAGTATTGTTTAATTGTAAAGCACTTTCCAAGTTTGTGAATGTGAGGCACCATGGACTATGGTTTGTTTTTTTATGTACTAAACTTTTTTATGACTAGTTGGGATCAGTTGGGTTCGTTTGGACCGCCCATTGGTCCGTTCGGTCCAAACGATCCCAACTAGTCGCAATCATTTGACAAAAATGTGTTCGCCGATTAGGGGGCTGGTCCTTACCGGGCGGCGAGCTATGTAAGAAAGATCCTAAGTGCTAAGTTCATCATCACCTTTTACAGCAGCACCAGCCAGCGCTGATGTAATGACATAGCCCGTTGCAGTAAACAATTACAGGAGACACTAAATTGGTACAGTAAAAGAATAAAAACAAAAAAGGAAATATATATGCTAAGAGAATATTTTACACAAAAACAAACAGGAAAAGGAAAACAGGACGCAATAAAAGCTAAAATAATATCATCCTCAATAATCGCACGTTTTATGTAGTGCCAACATGTTAGACGGTAAACATTTTCTCTTGTGATGCAATCCGATTACGACGAAAAAGTCTTTTCGTTTTTCGAGTATCAGCTTTCTATAGATAATATTAAATTTGGAAATAGATTTTATCTGTATTATCTATTATCTATTTATTCTTAAAAAAAAAATTTTTACCTATTTCTTGCGTGTAACATATTGCTTACATGTTTTTTTTTTTTTGTAGTGGGAAATAAAGTGTTCATTATTATTATTAAACAGAGACAACCCCCTACTAGTCCATCGACTATTTATCCATACTATCCTTACTAATACCTATTTGTAAATATAAATGGGGAAGTGTGTTTGTTTATTCCGCTTTCACGCCGTAACTACTAAACCGATTGCTTTGAAATTTTGCAGACGTAAAGTAAGAAGTCCGACTTAAATAATAGGGTACTTTTTTATCCAGGAAAAATTTGATGCAGGGAAATCTAAAAAGCGCGATATAACCGAACTCCACGCGGGCGCGGAAAGCTAGTACCTACTATATAAAGTATATCTCTTCATACAATATTTGCATAGATATTTATTAGTATAACTTCCTATATTATACAACGTGTAACATAAAGGGTATATACATAACAAAGGCATGTCATCTTTACATGATATCAAACGATATTGGAAGGGTTTTTTAATCCTATCTTAGGAAGTTATGAGGAAAAACACTGCCTGTGATAGGCTACTATCATACTAGTCGCACAGAGATATTGAAGACATTTATCGGATTTTGGCAAGTAACGTGACGGGTAACAAGTAGTTATTAACGTATGTAGTGTGCTGCCACGTTTGTTATGATTTGAATCTAAGAAACACACGAAACCGAAATTTTGGTACCAATTTTTTGAGTATTTTATTTTGAGTTGAAACCCTTCCGATATCGTTTGATATCATCTAAAGATGCCATGCCCTTGGTATGTATATACCCTTTTTGTTACACGTTGTATAGTCTAATCATAAAGACGAATGTAGAACTTCGATTTACCAGTTATATAGCTGGCTTGAATGGTCATCCTACCTAACGTTAGGCATTAGCCGAGAACTCTGAATAGTCTATTTGTCTATATGACAGATAGTTTCTACCTTTGTGTGCGTAACACACTATCAGTAACGGGGGTTTCATTTTGACAGTCCGACACTATTCATTGCGTTATTTACGTGGTGGAGCAGACACATTTTTCGAAAATATGGAGTAATAGATAAGCAATGTGCTTGTCTTGTGGGAGTGTATTCTTTGGCAGAATGAACGCAATATTATGTTGGATAGTGTACAAGTTACATCCGGAGTTGTTTATTATACGGACCTTGTAGAAACTTGAACTAATTTCCGTGCGTTCAGGCGCTTTTGCCATACCTATTATTGGAATCAATTGTAACAGCACATACCTACTTAGGACCCATTAACTTAATCAAATTTTATTCCGTGGTGCTTGGCAATCTGGGCTTCTCCCAGTTGCAATAATATCCCTTTGTGCCGATTGGCCTAGTTCTGTTCTGTCTCCTGCTTGTTATGGAGGGAAGTGGAAAAAAAATTTTTTTTCTTACTCCTTCGCTATTCTTTTCTGATTATTTCGTTGTGGGACCTAAGACAGTTAAATCGTTTCTCCGGGACTCGTCGAGCTTCATTGCTCGGCGTTTTTCTGGCGGTCTCCACTGTTGATTCTGGCTTTCAGGAGTTGCAGTGGGTTGGGAACAGTGTGGCGGGTTTTGTCCCAAAAAGCAATGTGCTTCAAAATTATTCCATTTGATAGGAATAGTCTGTTACGCAATTCAAGTGCTTATTGAAGATTCAAATGACTGGGAATCTTTATTAAATGCCATTAGACCTGAGAATAATAATAATCATCATCATCTCAGCGTTAATCCCAGTCGCATCCACAGCTTTTTTTTTCAGCTTAGGAGTCTGGGTTCCACTTTACCAGTCTAACTGCTGATTTTGGCTAAACTTCGATATTTTCTGTGAAGCGACTGCCGTCTGACCTCCACAACCCGACGGCGATATCGAAGCATGGCAGTAAGACCAATTGTTGGACTTTTGAGGGTTCCAACAACCCGTAACGACTGCCACTAGATGTTTGTATGGCAACCGGGACCAACGGCTTAATGTGCTTTCCGAGGCACGACCAGACCAGTGCAAATATTCATATTCATGCATATAAATATTTGCACTGCGCGGGGATCGAACCCGCGCCTCCTTGCGCAGTGGCCGCCTTCGCTACCGCTACGCCACAGAGGCTGTACGAGGTCGACTAATCTTCTTAGAATAAAAGTTTGTCTATTGAAGTGATCCTTCTTCGTCAAAGAAACAACTGGCTTGCTAATTAGTTTTAATGTGGAAAAGCAAGTTTTGAAGATAATTCCGTTGTCGAGGAGTGTAGGCACCTCACTTAAACCACCCCAATGATCACCAGCCGCAGATAGGGTGGTTTTGGTTCTTCTTACAAATTTCGGAACCACTCCTATTTTTTTTTTGTTTTCTGGATAAACCTTCAAAAGGCATCCGACCTCTGGGGGAGCGGGGGTAGAGTTATGTGGGTAGTGAAATTTTTACCTCACTTAAATACCCCAGTGGGGCTGGTACCCCAAATAGGGGTGGTCCCGCCCTCTGTGCAGAGCCTGCATAGAGGCTGATGAGACAGTTGCACATATGCTCTTCAAATGTACAGGCGTCACCCAAAATGAGAAGTAAAACCACAGGGGCACCAAGATCTTACACAGATATTCTCAACAAACCAGGAAACTTAATGGACTTCTGGAGGGAGGTGGGCTGGTTGGATTAATCGCCAACGGCAGCCATCACCAACACACAATGGTCCACTGAAAGGACTAAGTGCGGAAGCCTTGTCGTCCTCCATGGCGCAGCGGTCAAAACGCTTGCCTGCGACGTAGAGGCCCCAGGTTCGATCCCCCACCAGGTTATGATTGGCCTGGGTCTTCGATGTTTATCTATATATGTATCTATTATAAAATATAGTATCTTTGAGTTAGTATCCCATAACACAAGTCTCGAACTTACTTTGGGGCTAGCTCATTCTGTGTGATTTGTCCGTATATATTTATTTACTTATTAAAAAAAAAACCCAACCCGTAACTTTTCTAAGTTACGGGTTGGGTTGGGTGGGGTATGTTCTCATAGGGATGGTCCTCTTAAAATACCAATTATGGAACCGCCCTGTAAACCTTGTATCTTGCTTTAGGGATGTCCCTTTGGAGACTGTAAAAGAGTCTCACCTATATGTCGGCCAAATTCGATAAAGAATAAGAGGTAAACAGACCATTGCTAGGCAACGAGTAGTTTACGCCTAAAAGACAGATGTTAACAACCTTTTCTAGATAGATGATTTTCATAAAAGTAATAATTCTACATCCTACTAATGTAAACAGTTTATTTGCTTAGATATTTATGATTTGCATAGAAAGCTTATCCGATGTGAATGAAATATGACACACATGTAAGCCAAATTCCTAAATTTTTTGATACATATATTTTATACTTAGTCCATTCTTGAAAGTATTACAATGCATGTGTTATGCAGTTGATTAGAAAGTAATTAAATTACGCAAAATCGTATTGACAAATGCCTCAACTTTATTCAATGGTTGAATTCTACAAAATGTGTTTAATGCCTGGATTGCACCCATCTTTCTTTTTTTGTAGGGCTATCACTTAAAATTAATGTCGACTTTTTAATGGTTTTTCGAAATACCAAGTTATTATGCATGTTATTATAGTGATTCTGTTGAAATATGCTGCAATAGGAATTGTTAATAAATGGTAAGCATATAAAAGTCGATAATAATGTAAATAACAGGAGATTTGTAAAACGTGAGTTGTGATAACCCTAAATTGGTTTGTTTATCTCTATTCTTTATGGAGATTGGCGAGAATATAGGTCTCGCTTTGCACCGCAGCACGTGACCACGGTGCTACCGTCGTCACTTTGGATACTTTTGTCCAAAACCGCAACGGATTTGTTGCAATTTTCACCACCATTTTCAAAATTTACTCCCAAGGGTCTAAGTGTAAAGTATACACAATAAAGCTGACTCAATGTTCAGTTAAGTCATTAAAGCCTTTGCGCCATTATTGGCGCTATGTAAATAATTATCTACGGTGGCAAATGAACACAAAATTAAACAGTATATACATTTGATATTAAGGCTAAGTAAGAAGGAAAATGCATTTATATTAATGACTAATACGCCATATGTATAACGATATACAATATGTAAAGAAAACCCTGTCCGATCCGTGAAGGTATTGTTAGGTATCGATAACTGATTCTACTAATGCCCACAAAGACAGGCTAAACTTAAAAATAAAATCCCCCTAAAAAAATAAATATTATTTCGCAAAAAGAGGTAACTTAATACATGTGCGGTAAGCAACACCTTTCCGCGGGCGGCGGGGGGCAGGGCACGCGGCACCTTTGACGTGGTCGCGTCGCTATTCGCGTAATTTTTAAAAAAGTGACAACACCGGTATTATTATAAATACCGGTGTTGTCACTTTTTTAAAAATTACCATTTTGTTTCATACAATTTAGGGGAAATTAGAATTAATTCCCGGGAAAAAAGAATTATTTTAAAATTCATTAGTATTGTTACTATGATGATTACGTAAAATTTTATATTATATTTGGTCAAGTGTTTACCTAACCTTTATTACCCTTATGGGTCGGACAGGGTTTTCTTTACATATTGTATAGGTATTGCTCATAAAAATTAACAGTTCATTTAAAATCAAAATTAAAAGTCATATAACCATCCTAAACAACATACCAACGTGCGGTACTCAAAGTTTGTACTTTTAAACGTATCTTTTTCCCCACCGCATCTGTAGCTGTGTAACTTTGATGTTCTGACTGTAAGACAGCTATTCCTACTTACATAATGTCGGACTTCTACAACATACTAACTCTATAGCCCAGTAACTGGGTAATACGATACCCTTGGAAAGGCTGGTTGTGAGACTTTTGGTCTTCTGATAACCAGAGACGACTGTCAAAATTTCACGTTTGAAGGCCAGGGACAACGATTAAAATGCTTTCTATTTTCTTTATATTTCACGGAGGTATCTTGATATGTAAATTGGGTCACCTATGATCAAATCAGCCGCGATGAGTGTAGCTTTACCTGATCAATCGACCCGCAATTCTTATTTAATCAGAAATTTAGCCTACCTGTACGGTGTACGTACATGGGTTAAAATATATTTATTACAATAAGTTAGCCAGTAGGTTAGCGTATTTGCACTTTGGGCGCGACCTACATTTTTTTTTTTATGGTTTGCCAGGAGTGGGAAATCCTCATGGACGCCCAGACTGACTCACTAATGAACCTGTCTGGGTAGTGCCGGACTCTTACCGGCTAAAACCCACTCCTGTCTTTGCATAGTGTTCCTCTGACGTGATCAGAGCCCTTGTCAGTCGGTCTGTTCCGTCCGCGGCCGCACCTTTAGTTTTTAGCGTCTGAGAACCGTCATACAATGGTGAAGATTTTCCATTATAAATCATCACAATTTAACTAACTGCTGCATTACATTGGCAGTGCATTGACACGGAGGCATTGCAATATTCTAAGCATTTCATGTTATATTTTATTTTTAGTGTTCAATTAGACATGGTTTGAATCGGACAACTTGCATTTTTATTTAGATTCATCCCGTTGAGAATTCACTAACATTTTCTGCATTTAAGTTTAAGTTTGACATTTTACAGCTACAGTGAAATTACCTAAGTTAGGGAAGCACCTTACATAGTTTTTTGGTCCTTCGTAACTATTGCAAGTACTATACAGTCCGATACGTCGGTCGATAAGTCGTCGCGCGAGATCTGTGTCGTGTCGTGTCATACCGTGCCACGTGTGTTGCCGTGCAGGAGCATTCGGGGAGGTACAGCGGTCCAGGTTCCAGAGCGTCACATTGCTCATATTCATCATATATCATTGTCTCATACAAAACTTCAATAACTTTCGATCCATATAATAGAATGGAATACTGTCTATTATGTACACCATATAAATTACAGGGTGGATACCATGAGTTTTCATTACGAGACTCGATCATACGCATCGATAACGTTTGGCGCTCTCATTGGTTGAGAGTTCTTACAACCTTGAAGCGGGCCAATCGATGAGTCAAACTCGCTCGATATCGAGGATCGAGACTTCGTAATGAAAACTCATGGTAGCTACACAGAATATAAATATAAAGATTTTATAAAAGATGCTCAGGATCGAGCTTGTTGGTGTGCCATGAAGGAGGCCTATGTCCAGCAGTGGACGAGTAAAGGCTGATGATGAAAGGATGATTGTTTTGGTTTCATATTCCCTTGACTGTGAAATAGGCGCATGTCAGATATATTGAAACTGAAATACGGAGAGAAACCGCAAGCAAGCGGTTCTCAAATAATGAAGAGGTTGGACTTACGGGGGGCTTCAGGCGATGTACTCCTGGTGTGCTGGAGTATTATTATTATTTATTTATTTTCTTAATATAGTGTACAATACATTGGAATAAATGCTAGGCCCCGCAAAACCGTTTTCACGGTTTGTCTGTAGGAACGGAACAAACAGTGCATCAGCAATAATCAGTGGATGGAGGCCTCCACCAAATATTCACTTAGCGCTATAAACTTGCTGATAATCTCACCGGCCGGTAGCGGTTTTGATTTTGGTTACTTGATGTTGTTCAAAACAGGATCACGGGGAGAGAACCGCGTTATACCGCTGGTGAATGGAAAAAACTGGCGCTCCATTCGTTCTCCATTCCTTAATGCTGATTGGATACTCCGCCAGGCAATGAGGTTGAAGGGAAAAAACGCGGGAATATTTGAATATGCAGCAGTCTTATTCAAATACTAGCTTCCCGCCCGCGGCTTCGCCCACGTGGAATTCGGTTATATCGCGCTTTTTAGATTTCCCTCGGAAATATCAAATTTTTCAATAAAAGGTAGCCTATGTCCTTTCTCGGGGTTTAAAGATTGTCTGTGCCAAATTTCATCAAAATCGATTGAAAAGCGGGAAAGCGTAACAGACAGACACAGTTACTTTTGCATTTATAATATTAGTATGGAAGGATGGATAGTATGGATTCCCGCGTTTTTTCTTTTATTGATGTATTTAATTGTTATGTGCATTAACAGTGAAATAATGGACGGTCTTATCGCAAATAGTGGTCTTTCACCATCCATCCATTTTAACCCCAATACCACCAGAGAACACGACCGGAATTTTAATTCCGTCGCCGTAACAAGCCCTATAAATATAAACTAGATACACCCGGAACTCAATCTAGCACGGATTTCCATAAAAGTAAAACTTCTGGACCCGCACCTCAAAGGAAAGGTCTAAACTCAATAACACAGAAATCTGCGGGTCCAACACATTATGTTGATCTTGTAAGGAACCCACGTACTCGTTATCCATACGCGTCAGTTGAATACTTTATAACGGAACCCTAGAATGTGACGAGGATTTTTATCGGCAACTTTTTTATGGAGTTCGTGAAAAATTTTCAGAGAAGTATAATGTTATAAGAAACCGTGAAAAAACCCTGGAAAAGTTTTGGAATTGTAATATATTTAGAGGGGTTAAGTTTTTTTATAAGCTATGCTATATTTTTTCTCGGTGGTAGGTCATAACATCGGCTGCCGGCAGAAGTTACCACCCACCAGACAAAGTCTTGCCGCCAAGCGATTCGTCGTGCTCCGGCGTGATGTCTGGTGAAGCTTTACAGAGGACGGGTCTGAGCAGTTGTGTTGCGATGTGTGCCGGGTACGATGCGCCAAATGTTGTTGTGTCGGGAGTTTGATCATGGAGTGTCTCCAGATCAATCTCCCTCTGGCGCAGCATCGCTGGTTTTGTTGATCTTGGGTTTATTTAACATTGCATCACCTCGCTCAACTGCCGTCATCCTTCCTATTCCTAAGTTTTTAAGTGAATAGGCTTAATAAACTAGTGCGCTTTACTATCAGCGATTACATCACTGCTTACCATCAGGCGGGATTGAAGTCAAACACTAGTTTATAATTATTTAAAAAAATCCTGTAATAATGAAATAAGAATGAAGATTTTCACAAAGCCTGATTGCTACAGGTTAACTTCAACACTTACACAATAATGATTTTATCTTAACTTTATATTGTAGTAGAGATAAACTTGAAACTAATTGCCAGCACTTCGTGGAACTAATACCATAATGAAGTGAAACTAAAACACTTGTTAAATAAAACTATCATGGAATTGCCCCAAGTGCCTGCTAAGTTAACTTAAAGTAAACAAAGTTGCTTCTGTTCGTAACTTGGGAAGATTGTTGAAGATTGATTGTTTACCTTACCTTTTTATTGTGAACCTTTTTTCAGGAGTTTTTACACAGGTAATAAACACATGACTCAATCGTTTTTATTTTTTAATATATTCTCGTTTTATTATTTACAAATTTCACGTTAACAAATTTGTTATTAAAAATTTATTTGAATATAAAGACCACTTCATGTATTTTTTTGTACGACCATTTGGTAATTTGCTTAATACATAACCGTAAGTCATATCTCAATAGTACTCATTCCTGCCAAGTCGTGTTACAATGACCATTTCCACACGGGTAAACCGTACTATAATGAAACTTTTTTTTATGGCTATGGCATCAAGAAATCAACAATTATGATTACACCAAAAAGCGCGCTTATTTGCGTCATGACTAAACACCGCATGCTAGTAGGCTGTAGGGATGAGTTGCCTTTGCCTTTCAAATTTGGGATTAAATAGAACAACATTGCGCGCGCCGCGCTATTTTCGCGATATTGTTAACTTTTATCTGCATTTATTTCAAGGTCGTAGAAAAACTATCACTCATATTACTATTATATTACTATTAATAGCTATCATTGCTTGACAGTGGCATAAATAACTATTGTGTGTGTCGATGTGATTCAAACCCTAGTCCACATAAGCACAGTTGACTGTAGCGTAGTAATTGAAAATCTTCTCTTCTTCTTCGTTTCGCTCTTGAGAGAACGGTCGTGGTCACTATGACTGACTCCGAGACGCTGATGTTACACGCCGTACGATCTCTCTCCATCTATCCCTGTTGGACGACAGTCTGGAGCATTTATTAACAGGTCCCCCCACTGCCGCCTTGATTTGGTCGGTCCACCTCATCGGTGACCTTCCACGAGGTCTGTTCCCTTCCACTCTGCCCTGGACGACCAAACGTTCTATAGAGTCACTATTACGCCTTGATATGTGACCGAAAAATCCGAGTATACGGGACTGTACTATATCTGAAAGACGCTGTTTGATGCCGAGTTCTTGGAGTATAGAAACATTTGTTCTAAACTCGGTCCATGATACCCCAAGCATTCTTCTCCAACACCACATTTCTAGAGCGTCTATCTTTTTCTTTTCCAATTTCCGTAACGTCCACGTTTCAGCTGCGTAGAGAAATATGGGGAATATTAGTGCTCGGACGAGCCTGATCTTAGTGGCTTTAGTTATGTCGCGATTCCTCCATATTTTCTTGAGCTTGTCCATTGCCCCTCTTGTCATGGCCATGCGCCGTCTTGAATTGAAAATACTAGAATGTTTTTCGTTAGTATGGTTTTAGATGTTTAGATAGACATATTAGTGAAAATAGGACTCGAAAGTGGTTACAGTATGATCAATGTAGTTAAATTATCAAGAGCAGCAAATTTTATGTCCTGAGAACTGATCTTAGGTCCAGTGCGGTTTTTAATTGTACAGCTGCTCTATTTAGATATTTCATCAAGTAAGTAAGTCATTTATGGTGGGTTTAAAAAGTAACGATTGCAACATTTTAGTTATCTGAATAAATTTGAATAGAGAACATATTAAATAAAAAAAAAAATTGATAGCATGATTATTACCTTAAAACCGAAATTCTAATTTTAAATCACCATAAAGTTGTATTTAATTTGAAAATTTACAATTTATTTTTTTGTCTTGCTTTTTGAATATTATACTACACTTTTAATTAGACATTTATGGAACAGGGTAGGTACCTATTTGTAATTATTACTCTCCATCAACTGGTCAAGCGTGAGCGAGGCTTAAATTATTAAGGTCGTGTCGCTTCCTCTGTGTTGATTAAATTATCTGTACCTGCTTGGAAAATGTAGTTTCCCTAAGGGATGTGAGCGGTAAACTTGTAAATAGAATTACTGTTTCGATATCAGGAAGATGGTCTGTTATAGATATTGTTGCAGTAAAATATTTCTGGGTTAAATATAGTAACTAGGTCAGTTTGGGGACAGCCTAATTTAATCTTGGTACTTGCATTATTTGATGATTAATGTCAAAAACTTATTATGAGTGGCCGGTAATTTTGAAATTTTAAAACCTTAACTGTCAACCATTCTATTTTTAAATGAAACAGAAGTTTCCATCTTATCTTAATCGTCAACCATTCTAATTTTAAATTAATCAGTAGTTAAAATTTCTATATACCTATTTGTACAAGAAAAAGTTTGGTGTATTCAAAACTCTACTGAGATTTAAACTTCTGTTTAATTTAAAAATAGAATGGTTGGCGGTTGACGTAATGTTCCTTGAATTAGAAAAATACAGAATGGCCTGCCACTCAGACCAGAAAAGGAAAAAGGGACTTCTTTGACATAAGTCATCGCACTAAGTATATATACTTATATATAAGGGTATGTCACTGATCTTCTCAACACACAAGTAAAGAAAAGAAAGAAAAAGAGGGTTATTTACGGTAAACATGACGCAAAAGTTTACAAAAAACACAAAAAAAGTAGTTGAGGGAAGCATGCGTCACATCCACGCAAAACGGCTTTCGCTCAGCATTATGCTGCGACCCTATACAAGACAGAGCCCAGCACTGGTTATCAACGACAGCCAGTGCCGACGCAAAGACGTCACCTGGTGCAACAAACAATTACAAGTAGCACATACTTACATCTGTAAAGTCACACCTCCCCGTCGGAGTACGCAGGACTTACAAACTGCCACCGGTTACGATCCTCACTCCTTTGTCTTCGAACCGTACATTTTTATTAAAAGAATTATAAACTAGTGCTTGACCGCAATCCCGCCTGATGGTAAGCAGTGATGCAATCGTTGATGGTAAAGCGCGCTAGTTTATTAAGCCTATACACTCGAAAAAAAACTTGAGTGAATAGGAAGGAAGACGGCAATTAAGTTAGGTTATTCAATGTTTAACGCAACAACACGACCAACGATGCTGCGCCAGAGGAAGATTGATATGGAGACCGTCCACGACTAAACTCCCGACACAACAACATTCGGCGCATCGTACCTGGCACACATCGCAACACAACTGGTCAGCCCCGTCTTCCGTACGGCTAACATAACTATATCGTCATTTTTTTTGATAACATAAACCAATTGTTTTCATAGGCAAATTATCCTATTTCCTACAAAATTATAAACGCGAAAGTCTGCGAGGTTATATGTTACATTTTTGTGACTCTTTCACGCAAGAATTATTGAACGGATTTACATAAAAATTGGCACATATATATAGACAGGAATAACACATACGAGTCTTTTTTTATCCCAATATTCCCGCGGCATCGAAACTAACACAGGTGAATCCGCGGGGCGCCGCTAAGTGGATTGTGTCCTAAAAAATAATTTAATGTCCATCAGATGGATTTATAAAAAATATTGAACACGTATTTTTTATTTTTTCTTACATTCAAATACTTGACAAGATATATTGATTTGAAATTTCGCATGACGTCACGCCGTGGTACAAAATATACCATGGCGTGACATAATTAGCCCCCACTCCGTAACTTTAATACGCTATATCTCAGTAGTTTTTGGTAATTTCGACAAAATAAAAATACGGGTCTTAATTTTTTTTTATTATCTATTAGACGGACTAATTATTTTTTTTGCTTTTCATACCTTGGACACATTTCTATTGTGTGGGATTAAGCAAAAGAGATGTTATCTCTCCCCACAATACAAAATGGCGACTTGAATGCAACCGTGTCGGTATTTAGGATAATTTGATTGCCGCAATTTAGGGCGAGCGTCCCCTGTGATGTCTTCTGTTTTGTATGCCATCTTTTATTCTCTTTTTTATTTTATTTCCTCTGGCGTGTCACGTTGTACGGACAGGTACCCCAAACTGTCAGATATTCCCAATCAACCTGCAACCCTAATGCTTTAGAGATAAAGTTGAAAATTTAATAAGGAAATCTGACAGATTGTAGTAGCTTGATGAGCTGTCGTCTGTACATGATTCTATTTACCCCTGTTTTGAGGATCTTCTGAGGGATCTGTAGAAAGGATCTTCTTTTTGAGGATCGTCTGTACAATAAAAATAAATGTTAATACAGTTCTTTATTCGAATAACAAGAACTAATTCCCTTTTAATTGCAAAAAAAAAAAAATATAATTTATGCAACGTTTATGAATCTTACCTTTATAGAAATGCAGTTCTTCTTTATTTAAAAATGACAGCTGAGTTCGTTGACATTTTTGTATTAGGAACTTTGACTTAACCTCTTTTCTTTTCTTCCTTTCTATCTTTTATGGCTTCGCACGGTTTGTGCATTTAGCCAATGTCACGCAATGAATTGTTCATGTCGAAAAAGACTGCCACGTGAACCGCCTTACGAGGGTTTGAGAAAAAGTCGTGATGTCACTGTCCTTTATGAATTACTAGCTTTCCGCCCGCGGCTTCGCCCGCGTGGAGGTCGGTTATATCGCGCTTTTTAGGTTTCCCTCGGGAACATCAAAATTTTCCGGGATAAAAGGTAGCCTATGTTCTTTCTCGGGGTCTAAAGATTGTCTGTGCCAAATTTCATCAAAATCGGTTGAGAGGTTTAAGCGGGAAAGCGTAACAGACAGACAGACAGACAGACAGACAGACAGAGTTACTTTCGCATTTATAATATTAGTATGGATAAATTACTGAATGCACTTTTTACTACATAAATCAAGCACTTTTATTTAGTAAATAACACTATAAATAATATAAAAGTCCAATGAAAAATAAGCGTCACACTCAGCTTGACTTTCCTGCCAAAAAACCCCCGACTTAACCTCAATAATGTTCGAAATACAAATACGGACTCAAAAGTTGAGTCTTGTATTATGACGGAACCTATTAGTACACATAGGGACTATGTTAGTGTATTATGCAACAGTTGGAATAAAGTGGCGTTAGCATTTCTGTAGGAGGGGGGAAAAACATTGAATTTGCGCGAGCATGACCGACACCGTGATCGCTTTTTGTTTTGAACTTTTTGTGTATTCAATTTATTAAAATAGTGTAGCTTGAACAAAGAAAAAAAAATAGAAAAAAACATTGCTCATTGCGAGTAAGTAGGCAATGAAAAAGAATACAAAAACCTTAAAAAAAATATATATAATTTAAAAACCTAGTCCACTCTTGAATTGAACAGCACCAGCGGAACTATCCAGCACCTTATTTGTCTAACACATCATCAATAACAATCGTAATCATTTTGAAACATATTGCCGATTGGCATTGCCTTCTTCACACTTCATGTGTGATTCATAAGTGTTTGAAAAAAATGTCTTCATTTTTAAATTATGTTATTAAAGTTGTTGGTTAATAACATAATGGAAATTGTTTCATTATCATCTCAGCGTTAGTCCCAGTCACATCCGAAGCTTTTTCAGCTTTGGAGTCTGGGGTCCGCTTTACCAATCTAACTGCTGATTTCGGCTAAACTTCGATAATTTCCGTGAAGCGACTGCCGTCTGACCTCCACAACCCGAAGGCGATATCGAAGCATTGCAGTCAGACCGATTGTTGGACTTTTGAGGGCTCCAACAACCTGTAACGACTGCCACTAGATGTTCTTATTTCAACCGGGACCCAACGGCTTAATGTGCTTTCCGAGGCACGACCAGACCAGTGCAAATATTCATATTCATGCATACAAATATTTGCACTGCTGAGGTCGAATCAGCGCCTCCTTGAGCAGCGGCCGCATTCGCTACCGCTACGTCATGGAGGCTGTTCGTAATGTAAATTGTTTGACTGTCAAAATTAAAACCAAAATCATACTATTATTGTGTTACGCAATTATACCCCCTATTTTGCTTGAAGTAGTAATTAAAATAATTATAACTGACGTTTTAGCAAACATTGGACTTGTGTAAACGAGGCTTAACGAATTTAGTTCATGAATTTAGTGATATGTGGAAAAAATGAGTTTTAGAAAAAAAAAAATTAACTCTACTTAAAGACTGATTTACACGGTGCAATTTAATTGCCCATGACTTTAATTAAGTTAAAGCTACAATAAAAGTTGCACTGTTTAAACACTATTTAGACAATGCAAGTCATTTGTTGCACCAATTTTATTGTATGCCATAGGCAATTAAATTACACCGTGTAAAACAATCTTTAGTTAGCTTCTTGCTTGTTAACAAAAGTAGTCACCTTTCTGGTCTTGCAACACTTTAACGATGATATTATTCAAGCAAACGCGCACTAGTGTTTCAAGCCCTTACTCCCACGACTGCAACTTACTGTACGATTCTGTAACGAACTTACCAGTAAATGAAAACCTAGGTAAAGTGAGCGGTGTGAGCTGTCATTTCAACTAATGTTAGGGATGGATACTATTGACAACTCACTTGAAACTCGCTCTAACTTTCCTCAGATTCAATCGACAGTTTTACCACTATTACACACTTGTCAATGGTAGCAATTTTATAGCAACCATATCAGCAGGGTAATTGCGTATCTCACTATCAGTAGCAATTGGTTTCATTTTGACAGTTCAACTATTTTCATTGCGTTATTCACGTGGTTGAACAAACACTTTTTCCGAACATATGGAGTATTGGATTAGCAATTGGGTTCAAAATGAGTCCAATTGATAGCAATAGTATATTACGCAATTAGGGTGCTTAATGTTAATAAATAACCAAGTAATGCTAAGGGATTGACACTAATGACAGCTCATGTCACCTAACTTTACACGGTAAATTTTTTACAGAATTAATCAGCTGATACCGTCGTAACAGGGTTCTTCCCTACACAGCACGACTCTTCCCTATTCTATCTAAGCGGCCATGTTAACACAAGTGTTATTCTGTAAATTTCCGTTAACTTTGCCTGAATGGTACTTAGATCCATGGAGTGCGCACTGGGCAAATTGAGCGGGACAATACTATTCAAACACGGTCATTATGTGTCACAGTTGGCAAATCTAACGGTCTAAATCTTTGAATTTAGAAGTAAATCAGCACAGTTTTTTTTACATTGACACTTTTTGTATTACGATCCGAAGTTTAGAGAATAACACTATAACCCGCGCAGATAAAGAAAATATCTGTAAATGGCGTCCGCTCGCATGCGTTCTCACTCACTCTCTATCGCTGTCTATATATACTCACACAGTGATGTAAGCGCTGCAAAAAAAAAATCGTCGATCAGGAATTCAGGTTTCGCTTTCCAAACTACTGAAGCTACTTTGACGCACTCCGAGTTATCGTTAATTTCGTTCCGCGAAAGTCTCTGTTATTTTGTTGTTTTTGTTGATATTGTTGTTTTTGTTGAGTTTGAACAATGAAACTCAACAAAAACAACAATAAAAACAAACACAACAACAAACAAGTAAAATGTCTAATTTACGTTGTAAATAACAATATTTATAACGTAAATTTGACATTTTACTATCTTAGCTTTTGGTTTGTGATTGAACAATGGCATGTTTTGTCAACCGTATCCGCCGCCATTTTCAGATCTTTTCTATAGCTGCGCGGGTTATAACTTTCTGCACCTTGAAAAAACCTAAACAACTTACTTCTAATTCTTGATATCTATTTCATAATCTTTCTTCTTCTTTCTGCTTTCTGTCACCGGAACTGTATCTATGTGTGCACAAGTAAGATAATGGTTTGTTATTTTTAGTATTGCTAGCAATTTACTGTAGACAGAATGTTGAATAGAAAATGTTATTATAAGCCAGTAAGTCTGTGTGCTAGAAAACAATGAAACTCTAAGTCTTGCCGCCAAGCGATTCGTTGTGTTACGGCATGATATCTGGTGAAGCCGTACAGAGGACGGGTCTGAGCAGTTGTGTTGCGATGTGTGCTGGGTACGATGCGCCAAATGTCGTTGTGTTGTGAGTTTGGTTGTGGAGGGTCTCCAGATCAATCTCCCTCTGACTCAGCATCGTTTGTCGTATTGTTGGGTCTAACATTGCATCACCTCGCTCAACTGCCGTCTTTCTTCCTAACCACAATTTTTTTTTAAGTGTAGAGGTATAATAAACTATAGCGCTTTACTATCAACGATTGCATCACTGCTTACCATCAGGCGGGATTGCGGTCAAGCACGAGTTTATAATTATAAAAAAAAAACTTATAGTCTCGTCGTTTTGTGGAGAAAGACATAAAAAAAAGTAGTTTTTCTAAGTATCTCATTTCTCTATCTTCATTCTTTTGTTCATGTGTGTATTTGTGTATCTCAGAATGCGACACATATTATAAATGCTATCTTAGATCGCTTCGAATTGAGCTTGTATGTATTTGATAAAACAGCGCATTTAGTTAGTATATTCTCATCCGTAACTTTCCAAGTTTTCAGAGTAATTTCAGCAAATTCCAGGAAAAGAAGATTGAGCGAATGTGGGGTTTGGTAGATATAGATGAAGTATATTTACGTAAAAACCTTATAGCTGTTGATCCAAGTCTAGTTCCCATATAAATTCGTCCAGTCACCTTTTGTGTTACAAAGGCGAGCTTCTGGTTTCCGATTCATCATTTTATAGACAAAATATATCTCCCTGACTTAAACGGGTATATCTTTTATTTGTTTTTTGAGAAAATTATTGGTAGATCGATTCGTCTTCAACGGTAAGATAAGTGACTAAACAACTCAACTTGACGTTTTACAATTTGACAGATAGGTATAATCAAAGTGCGCAGTGTTATTCGCCCCCACACTATAGCACGTTAATCAACTTTTAACTTTCATTTCAAGGCTAAATAAGCTGATTTCAGAGTGACTAGCACTATGAAAAAAGTAATTAAAATTTTTGTATTTGTAATGCAAACTGAACCTTACTGTGTAGAAATTAAAGTGACCTTTTCCATTAATTCAAATTTATTTACATTTTTTGCGAATAAGTCGCTATTGTAAACTAAGAAATCTCAGACATGGCAGGCCATCACCTCCTTCTGCGATGCAGTCATGCTGGCTAAGGAGGAGGCGGAGCGCATGAAGGAGCCGGAATCCCAGTGCCCTCACGCCTCTAGCCGCTGCAGGAGACGCCCTGGTCGGAAGACATCCTCTAACTCCCCGCCAACGTAGGCGCGGGTTTGCGGGCGGCGAGAAGTGGCGAGGTGCCCACTGCTCGCCGCTCGGTTAGATCCAGGCCCAGGTCGACGGCGCGTTGTGTTTCACGCGCGCCTCAAAGGGATGTCAGCACTTCGTGATGGGGTCCACAAAGACCGAAACCTCCTGGGTCAGGGTTGCGGGTTGGTTAAAAAAGACACCGTGGCCCTGGCGCATCGGCAAAGCAAGTCAGTAAAAGTTTGACACGCCCTTCCATTCCGCCCTGAGCGGGAGAAGCCATTTGCTAATTTCCCATCCAAAACAAAAAAACAGGTTGTCTGATCGCTCTAAGCGATAAGACTGCCTATTGTGTAATTTTTGCCCGTTGTAAAATCTTCATATTCATGTTCTGTAATTTATGCTTGGGGTTTCTCTACGCGATCGAATCAGGAATGAGGAGATCCCCAGAAGAACGAGAGCAACCGACATAGCCCGAAGAATTGCACCACTAAAGTGGCAGTCCGCCGGGCACATTGCCCGTAGGACCGATGCCCGATGGGGCCGACGGGTTCTCGAGTGGTGACCACGCACCGGAAGACGCAGCGTGGGTAGGCCCCCGACAAGGTGGACCGACGACCTGGTGAAGGTTGCGGGAAACCGCCGAATGCGGGAGGCGCAGGACCGGGCGTCGTGGAGAACCTTGGAGGAGGCCTATGTCCAGCAGTGGACGTCTTTCGGCTGAAATGATGATGATGAATTTATGTATATTATATTCTATTACTCTCCATGTCTCATAGTTAACAGTTTGTATCCCAAAATCCAGTTGGATACTGGATTTTGGGATACAAACTGTTAACCCTTCTCTAATACATTAGCCTAAGGTCGATTTTTACGGAATTTTAATGACAACGTTTTTCACTCGATGTATGCAGTATATTATACGAGTAGGAAAATCCTTTTCGGGCTGGAAATGAATGGCTTGCCGTACCAGTAAGCTATGTCAGCTATTTAGCGTTCTAGTATTTTTGTTCAAACTCTCCTTTTTGTAACGTTATAATCTTGCACTTGAGCGCGATCCTGCCTGATGGTAAGTAGTTATGCAATCGTTGATGGTAAAGCGCACTAGTTTGTTAAAAACCTATTCACTCTAGCCTTCTTCTTCATCCTATAGAGGTGCACTGCTGGACAAAGGCCTCCTCCAAGGCTTTTCACAATGACCGGTCTAGTGCTGCCCGCATCCAACGGCTAGCCACTCTAGCCTTGAAGACACTTAAATTGTAATCATACGAGAAGACCACCGTAGCAAATTGTTCCAGTCCCTCGATGTACGCGATGTAAAAGACAAGGCGAAACGGTTCGTCCGGCTCGTAGTGGTGTCAACAACGTAAGAGTAAAGAGTTGCCATACGACCGGTCGTCGGATGATGGAACGGTGATGTCGGAATTATGTCATGCGTCTCTCGCGCACACTCTCCGACGTAACACCTAGTTTTTCAGCTCCAGAAAATAAAGATTGAAAGCATTATTAATACTTAAATCTGGCCGCCATTATTAAACATCTCTCAATATTATCAAACTCGGGGGCAAGGCAGATTTTTAAGGTGGAATCATACCTGGCAATTTCGTCTTACAAACTACATAAGCTCTCATCTACATGAATCATTAGGTATTTGTAGTGTAGTGTGTACGGCAAATAGACGCAAATGCCCACCCCTACCCCTCTTCTCCCCCTCCTGGATACGCCCATGATTCCAATTAATGTTAGGGATTGACAAGCCAACTCACTCCAATCTCACTTTACCTGACTTTACACGGTGACTTTTTTTCAAAATCGATCGACAGTTTTACCAAGAGTACCTACCGTATTACTCGATAGATTTTTGTCAATACTAGCAATTGTAAAGCAATCATATCAAAATGACAATAAAGTTCACTGTGATTTGCACTATGATGTAATATCAGAGGCACACACACATATACACCACTTAATTTTAATTTATCAAATTGTGTTGTGAGCGACGAACCACTTCCGCTTAATTCGAGAAACAGACATTTCCATAATGGCAGTCGAAATAGGCAAATTTTCATTACGTTGCTTTCATTATGAATTAATGTTACATAAACTTTAAATAAGCGTAGGCTTTTACTGTATGTACTTACGTTTAGACGACCTCGCACTTTTGACAGTCCACACTCATTAGGCTGAGATTTCACGGTTGGAATTGGAACATCTTATGGACGGTGAGGTTCATAGCTCCGTATCGGACACTACACTCCACCGTACATCCCGCATAAACCTAAACAAAGATGTCTCATTTTAAGTGCATACTCATGAGACATCGGTCATTTATACCAAAAGATTGGGTCCCATATATGGGACCCGGTCTTTTGGGCATTTCTTTCCGGAGAAAATCGTTGACTGCTAGTATTCTATTACTACTAATATAATTAGTATCCTGTTCTAGTATTCTATAGTTGGTTGATAGTTAATAGTCGGCGGTGGGACAGGCACCCAAATGGTTATGAGTTGTAGATCTTATGGCATATCCCCATATGCCGCCGGCAATTAGACCACTTTGCCGCTGATTTTACCGCCGGCTTTACCGGCTGCCTGCAGATGCGGTTGCAATTTTCGGAGTAGTGCTGTGCTCCAAGTTAGTCGTGTACGGATTGGAAAATTTTGGACTATGATATAGTTGCTTGGATTGCAAGTGTAGTGCTGTATGTTTTTATTCATAAAAAGAACCCCAAAATCAAACGAAGATATTGGTTACAATCAAGCCGCAAGCAAACTGCCGTCGGCAACAGAAAGCCGCGCGTGCCGCAGTTAAAAATGCATGTGCCGTCGCCCCTGCCGCCGGTCTGGCCTGGTGATACACCACTAGAACCAAACACCGAAAGACGCTTTATTTTGTGTTTTAACAACATTGATACCAAAAATTTCGAAGGAAAACAAGGTGGGGAACCGACGGTACTATTATTTAAAATTCGAAGCCATAATTGTGACCTCTATCAGACCAGTCGATGGATTATGGTCCAGTACCTTGGAAGTACTCCTGCATTGTGGGTATGGTTACTAACATTTTAACTCACATACACTAACTGCCAGACTCAGAATATCTGTAGGCCATAGGTACAAATATTCGTTGCGTAGAATCACCCGAGACAGGGAAAGCAGCACGATGCAGCAGATCGATGTACGATCGACTGCTGCATTCCGTGTCAACCATGTCGTCACAACCAATTAATACACGAATAAGACGTAAATAATAAAGGGACCATTATTACCAACCCTTTTCATCGTCCTACTGCTGGGCACAGATCTCCTTTCATACAGAGAAGGATTGAGCGTAATCACCACGCTTGCTCAATGTGGGTTCCTCAAGATGTTTTCCTTGACCTCGTAATCAGTCATTGGTGTCCAAGATATACTTAGAAAGTACATATGGCGTAGAAAAATAAAATTACCAGCCCTGCAACATTTACTTTTTAAATTTGGAAGCTTTATGTTGTAATAGGAGCCTTTTGGCCTCGTATACGTTTTTTATTTCTGATTTTATGTTTCTTTTTTATATACCTATGTATACATAAATTGTTTTTATTTTTAATTGTGATTATTTTAGTTTAGTTGTATGATCTTCCTTTTCAAATATTTTTTTCTTTCAAAATTGAATCAATTGACTACACAAATTAATTTCATACAGTTACAAGTTGTCACATAGATAGACGAGGGTTGCGGATTTGTAGGAAGTTTATACAGGATGGGAGAGAACAACGACGCGCAATCTGTTACCATAGGTTTAGTACGGAAGGCAGCAGGTTAAGCTACCCGGAACAGTCAAATATTCTCAATCAACCTTGAGCCTTAAAGTTGTAGAGATAAAGTTGAAAATTTAATAAAGATGTTTGACGGATTGTAGTAGCTTGATGTGTTGTCGTCTATACATGATTCTATTTACCCCTGTTTTGAGAATAGAAAATCCCAGTCCCTTTTTTTGAAATTGAGCTTGTATGTAATTGATAAAACAGCGCATTTAGTTAGTATATTCTCATCCGTAACTTTCCAAGTTTTCAGAGTAATTTCAGCAAATTCCAGGAAAAGAAGATTGAGCGAATGTGGGGTTTGGTAGATATAGATGAAGTATTTTTACGTAAAAACCTTATAGTTGATCCAAAGCTAGTTCCCATATAAATTCGTCCAGTCACCTTTTGTGTTACAAAGGCGAGCTTCTGGTTTCCGATTCATCCTTTTATCGACAAAATATATCTTCCTGACTTAAACGGGTATATCTTTTATTTGTTTTTTGAGAAAATTGTTGGTAGATCGATTCCTCTTCAACGGTAAGATAAGTGACTAAACAACTCAACTTGACGTTTTACAATTTGACAGATTAAATAGATTAGATTAGATAATCAAAGTGCGCAGTGTTATTAGCCCCAACTATTGCATGTTATCAACTTTTAACTTTATTTCAATGTTAAATAAGCTGGCTTCAGAGTGACTAGCACTCTGAAAAAAGTAATAAAAATGTTTGGATTTGTAATGCAAACTGAACTTTAGAAATTCCAAATATTCCTTTTTTATTTTATTTGTTTATTTCAACGTTATACACAATATTTTGCTACCATGATTTTGCAAGTAATATAGTATTGTATAATGTAAAAGCACTTTTCAAGTTTATGAATGTGAGTACATGATTCTATTTACCCCTGTTTTGAGGATAGAAAATCCCAGTCCCATCCTAATCTGCAATCACAGCTTATTTACCAAAAACTCAAAAAGATAACCAAATAATTATAAGTTTATGGAAAACCATTTTTTACTTCCTCACGATCATCATCATCAACCTTTTTATCGTCCCACTGCTGGGCACAGGTCTCCTCTCATACAGAGAAGGATTGAGCGTAATCACCACGCTTGCTCAATGCGGGTTGGCGATTTCAGACTTAAGTCCAGGTTTCCTCAAGATGTTTTCCTTCACCTTCAGTCATTGGTGTCCAAGATATACTTAGAAAGTACATATAACTTAGAAAAGTTACATTGGTACTTGCCTGACCTGGGATCGTACCCGCGCACTCTTACTTGAGAGGCTGGTCTTTTAACCACTAGGCCATCACGATAAGTACAGTTTACGCTACAATTTCAATTATTTTATTATTTTTTCAAGAGTGCTGATCACGCTAAAATCAACTCAATTACCATTAAAAAAAGTTGATATCTATTTAACTTAAAATGGCATCAGTTTGAAACATTTGGAATAGACTTTACCTTATTTAATAGAATATTTGTAGAAAACACTGAAACAAAATAGAATACAACCCGAAACTAACACGATCAACTATTCACTATTCCACGTCGAACAAGCCGAATCAGCGGAATACCAAATCAGCTATCATTCTAACATTCCAACATTGATGGTATTCATGTTCTGCTAAATTCAACTCATGTAGGTTATGTTTTCGAGTATAACACGGTTTATTTACATTTTTTGTGGCTTCTACTATATTGGTTTATAGCTTTCCACCCGCGGCTTCGCCCGCGTGGAGTTTAGCGCTTTTTAGATTTCCCTCGGGAATATCAATTTATTCCGGGATAAAAGGTAGCCTATGTTCTTTCTCAGGGTCTAAAGATTCTCTGTGCCAAATTTAAAAAAATCGGTTGAGAGGTTTAGGCGGGAAAGCGTAACAGACAGACAGACAGAGTTACTTCCGCATTTATAATATTAGTATGGATTCAATACTCCATTTCAGATTACACAAAATATTTTATTATTATGTGAAAATGGATTGTTAATAAACATTTAAACATAACTATTGTCGGCCATTTTTTTCAAAATAGTAATCAGGCATTATACCTATACAAATCCTTAGCTGAGACCAATGCAATGGGATTTGGTTTCACATTAATATCTTGGATATAATGGCAATTTACGGGTTTTGGATACTATAGGCATGTCATGCTAATTTAAAAAAATAGTTCAGTCTTGCCTTCACCATACTTTTTTTTTATTGTTAGGATGGGAAATCATCAAATGACTTCTTCCGCTCTGGGCGGAGGGGAAGGGCGTGTCAGACTTTTACTGACTAAAACCCACCCGTGTTTCTTCACTTGCCTGTGGGACGGCCAGGGCCACGGTTTCTTGTTTAACCAACCCGCAACCCTGACCCAGGAGGCATCGGTCTTCGTGGACCCCGTCACGATGTGCTGACATCTCTTTGAGGCGCGCGTGAAACACGACGCGCCGTCGACTCGGGCCTGGTCCTTACCGGGCGGCGAGCTGCCCATTGCTCACCGCCAGCAGGCCCGCGCCTACGGTAGCTGGGAGTTTGGTGTCATCTCCCGACCAGGGCGTCTCCTGCGGTGGCTAGTGGCGTGAGGGCGCTGGGATTCCCGTTGCCTCACGCGCTCCGCCTCCTCCTTTGCCAGCATTACTGCTTCGCAGAAGGAGGTGGCCTTCACCATACTTAGTCACATTATAAGTTTTCGTACTGAGAAGAGTGAGCATCAACAACTAAATCACACTAAAATATATTTTTTTATCATTATAAATTAGTGCTTGATAGCGAGCCCGCCTAATGGTAAGCAGTGACGGAATCGCTGATGGTAAAGCGCGCTAGTTTATTAAGAGGGGATTCTAGTGCCGAGGAATTTGGAAAATAGGTATTTGAAGAAGCTATCGTCTTCGCGCTGCTTCCAACCTCTCTCGGTAAAGTGCGTAAAAGGACAGTTGCAGCTCAGGCGGATTTTTAGCTACAGAAACGTTGGCCAAAAGACGTTTCGTACGTACGACAGATCTCAATTATTTTTATATCAAAATTTAGAGGAAAGGTAACAAACTAGCGCGAGAAGCATAGGTATACCTATTCTTCTCTTATTTTCTCTTTTCATCATCATCACTCCAGCGTTAATCCCAGTCGCATCCGAAGTCTTTTCAGCTTTGGAGTCTGGGGTCCGCTTTTACCAGTCCAACTGCTGCTATGGCTAAACTTTGACATTTTCCGTGAAGCGACTGCCGTCTGACCTCCACAACCCGAAGGCGACATCGAAGCATTGCAGTTAGACCAATTGTTGGACTTTTGAGGGCTCCAACAACCCGTAACGACTGCCACTAGATGTTCGTATGGCAACCGGGACCAATAGCTTAACGTGCTTTCCGAGGCACGACCAGACCAGTGCAAATATTCATATTCATGCATACAAATACTTGCACTGTGCGGGAATCGAACCCGCGCCACCTTGCGCAGCGGCCGCATCAGCTACCGCTACGCCACGGTGGCTGTCTTATTTTCCCTTTTGTCAAAAACTTATCACGTTTGTCTAATAGTCATCTGAACATCGCGGTAAAAATGGGTTATTTTTCGCGATTTCGAAGTATCGTATTTCTTTTGTTAATTAAGTTTCGGAAAAAATCAAATGATAGAATGAAAAGGAAAGGATGGAAAGGAAAGAAATGGGCACGTATAATCACGGTGTAAAACTGTAGGATAAAAACAATTGCTCTAAAAGCATTATCCACGAAAAAAAAACAGCGGAATACGTTTGTATAGAGAAAGCACGACTAGAGTTCCCTCTTAAGAGCCTGTAGCCTTGAAGACACGTAAATTGTAGGGCGACAGAAAGGCCGCCGTAGTCACATTGTTTCAGTTCTTAGGTATAAAACAGGAAGCAAAACGTTTAATCTGGAGCGTTGTTGTGGCAACAACGTCGAGTCGTCAAGAATCCACCCTTACGTTGCCCACACCAATCACACCACTTGCCTTATGACGGGTCGTCTGATGATGGAAAAGAGATGGCAGAAGTAGATTCTGCAATACCCGCGCACACTCTCCAAAATGCTTCCTATAGAATACCGACAGGCTGGCTACTCTACGCCTGTGCTCCAGGCTTTGGCCGTTTTGAACTAAATCTGGATCGCCGAGACCGTTTTGAATTAAATCTGGGTCACCAAATAACCTCTTCACACTTCTCTCCACCGAATCCAAAGTTGCTAGGTGGCATTTTGCAGCATCAGCCCAAATGTGGCCATCAATCTATGTCTAGAGTCCGCGCAAACTAACTTATAAAAGTTAGTTTATGTCAAGTATCAATCAAGAGAGAGAGAGAGAGAGAGAGAGAGATGTGACCGTGTTTTCTAAAGTTCAATTAAAAAATACAATTCATACGAACGAACGAAAATGTTGGCAAGGATATACATAGTCTTGAAGTACAAACGCGCAAACTTGGTCACAGCTCATTAAAATCACCCGGCATCCACTGAAACGATGGTTTATTGCCGAACTTTTCTCCTTGACTGCGCGGGGTCCACTGATTGACCGCGACATTTATTGGTGATGACGCAGTGTCTACCAGTGAACCTCCTGTCGACAACGAGTGAGCGGTGCCGTATGCATGCAAAGTGGCATTAATGAGCTGGGAGCCTGGGACCTTTAGCTTAGCGCGCACTCTATTTTTTTTTAAGTGATATAAATTAGTGCTTGGCTACAATTCCGCCTGATGCTGTAAGTCTACATTCAGTTGGTATTATCTAAGTGGATTAAAACCTGTTTACAACAATATTCACAGAAGGTGTTGAGACCTTATTTGAGGATCATCAAAAAAGTATTGCCGAAATGTAACCTTTTTGCTAAAGATTTTGAAAATAAATCGATCGAAAGTTTCTTTTTCTTTCGAGTATACGAAATCAGTACAAGCGAGTGATTTTTTTTTGCACCACACTAGGAATTACTCCTGTATCTATTGTGTTTTTTTTTTATAAATTATAAACTAGTGCTTGCCCGCAATCCCGCCTGATAGTTAGCAGTGATTTAATCGTCGATGCTAAAGCGCGCTAGTTTGTTAAGATTCTATTCACTCTTGAAGAACATTAAAATGTACCCAAACAGAAAAGCGAATTGTTCCAGTCAGTATAAAACACGAGGCAAAACGCTTCGTGTATATTATTCACGGGTGTTGAAACGGAACACAAACGTAATCTAATCATCGATTTGACGGGAAAGGTCGAATCTAAAATTGAAATCTATGGCACAATAACGCAATAATAAATTTACGTCATTAAATATACATATACTACAACATGTATCAGAAAGGGTTAGGATTAAGTCCTTAAATATGAAATTAGCGTTTTGTCGTACTGGCCGCTTTGATCTCAAATATCTCCTCTTTGGTTAAGAATTCCAAATTCAAATTTATACAGCTATACTCATCAATTTGGGTCTCGAAAACCGCATTTCTTTTGTTCTTTTTTTTCTTTTGGTTTTTTCTCTGCGTCATTGAGTTTACAAAATGGAAAATTTAAAATTTCTCGTTATTTACGAATATGAGTTCCGCCGTGGCACCAGTGCTACAGAAACGGCTCGAAGAATTAATTATGTGTATGGCAGTGGTGTCGCTAGAGAAAGCACAGTGCGTTTTTGGTTCCAACGTTTTCGTTCTGGAAATTTCAACCTACAGAATAATCCCCGTGGACGGCCGGAGACCAAAGTCGACAATGAAGAATTGAAGGCTATTGTGGAAGCGGATCCATCGCCAACTACGTCCGAGTTAGCTGCAGGCTGCAGTGTTATTGATAAAACTGTTTTAATCCACTTGAAATAAATTGGGAAGATAAGAAAGCTCGAAAGGTGGGTACCTCATGAATTGAGTGAAGCAAACCGACAACCTCGCGTCGACTGCTGCGTTACATTACTGAATCGGCACAATAATGAAGGGATTTTAAATCGAATCTTTACCTGTGATGAAAATTGTATACTCTACAACAATAGGAAGCGCACATCGCAATGGCTGAACCCCGGCGAACCATCCAAATTCTGCTCCAAGAGAAAGTTTTTTTTTTTTTTTTTACAAATTATAAACCAGCGCTTGACCGCAATCCTGCCTGATGGTAAGCAGTGACGCAATCGTTGATGGTAAAGCGCACTAGTTTATTAAGAGCCTATTTACTCTAGCCTTGAAGACACTCAAATTGTAGTCCGACGGAAACACCGCCGCGGGCAAATTGTTCCAGTCCCTCGATGAAGTCGGTCCTTGATGAAGTTGATTAGAAAAAAGTTATTGGTCAGCGTTTGATGGACTAGTGCCGGTGTGGTGCACTACAGCTTCCTTAAATCTGGCCAGACGATTACTGCAGATCTCTACTGTGAGCAGCTCCTGATATAATGATGGATAAACTAGTCGCTAAACAATCGAGACTGGTCAATCGCACAAGGCCACTGCTGCTTCAGGATAACGCGAGACCACACACTGCACAACAGACTGCTACCAAATTAGAGGAGCTTCAATTAGAATGTTTAAGACATCCACCGTACTCCTCGGACGTTGTTCCAACAGAACACTATTTTTTTAGAAATTTGGATAACTTTTTGCAGGAGAAAAAAATTAACTCCGATGAGGCAATCCAAACCGTGTTCAATTCCCCTCCTAATGCTTTTTTAGAAAAGGCATAAACGAATTCGTTTATCCTATGAAATGACATCATCATCATCATCATCTCAGCGTTTATCCCGGTCGCATCCGCGGCTCTCGCGTTGGAGCCCGGGGTCCGCTTTCTTACTTAATTTCCTCCATTTCGCGCGATCTTTAGCATCCTGTGGTGTGAGATTGTTGGCACGCATGTCATCTCTTACAACGTCAAGCCAACACTTCTTTGGTCTACCCCGCTTGCACCGGCCCGGCGGAGGCGCCATGGCAAGACATTTGCGACCCACGTAACATACCGGTTTTCGTAAGACGTGACCGTACCAACGTAGGCGACCCTCCTGCAGTTTGTCCGCTATGTCACGGACATGAAGACTGCCACGGATGCGGGAGTTCCTGATGCGGTCCTTCCGCGTAACTCCACACATCCACCGCAGCATATTCATCTCCGTGACACGCAGCTCCTGCTTGTGTCGCTCAAGCACAGGCCACGCCTCACTGCCATAGAGGAGAACAGGTCTAATGATAGTCTTATAGACCTGCCCCTTAAGCTTAACCGGCATTTTGGGGTCACAAATGACACCCGTCACCTCACGCCATTTTGCCCAAGCTGCGGAAATACGTGCCCTGACGTCGCAATCAATGTCGCCGGACGCGTGGAGTACAGACCCCAAGTATTTAAACTGGTCTGTGCACTCGACCTTGTCACCGCCTATGCGCACAGACATGGGGTCCGTCGTGTTGCTAGCCATATACACGGTCTTCGCCACATTGAGTTTCAGACCTCCGTTCTCGAGCGAGTCCTTCCACATATTCACACGCCGCACCAGCCGATTCCTGTCCGCGTCCGCCAGCGCGATATCGTCAGCATACATAAGCAACCAAGGAGGTTGCTCATGTGAATCCCTGATGCTATCCGACAAAACGTCTAATATCACGCTGAACAGAAACGGACTAAGGACGGAACCTTGGTGGACTCCGACGGTGACGGGGAAGGGTTTTGTGTCACCAACAGCGGTCCTAACAACGGAATCGGAATTGAGGTACATATCTCGAATTATGTCAACATAGGCTTCTGGTACCCCTTTGGACCTCAGTGCCCACCAGATCACCCCTCGAGGGACACAGTCGAAGGCCTTCTGCATATCAAGAAACAGCATATGCAGAGGCGTGTTCTTCGATCTGTATCTCTCCATGGCGATCCTTAGTGCAAAGATAGGATCCATGGTTCCGTACCCTGGACGAAACCCATATTGACACTCCGAGACAGCACACTCCTGTCGGATCCGGGAGTCTATAATCCTCTCAAAGATCTTCATGGTGTGGGACATGACCTTTATACCGCGATAGTTGCCACACTCCTGAACCGAGCCCTTGCCTTTGAAGACTGGAGTAATAATACTCAGCCTCCATTGGCTCGGGATTTTTCCGGTCAGGAGCACGCGGTTCAGAAAGCTAGTTAGCATGCCCACACCGCGAGGACCCATCGCCTTCCAGGCCTCAATGGGGACTCCATCAGCTCCGACAGCTTTCCGATTCGCCATGCGACGAAGAGCCGTATGGACTTCCTCAGGCGTTATCGGGGGCACTAATCCAAGATTTGGAGGGAGTTCCGGTGTCTGCACCTCTTGGTGCTGCTTATTCAGCAGCTCGTGGAAGTACGAGCGCCATCTCTCCTTCACCGCCAGGTCTTCGCATAGCAGGTTGCCAGCAGGGTCTTTTACACAGCGGCACTTGGATATATCCTGTGCCGCTTTAACCCTAGAACGTGCCAACTTGTAAATGAGCTTTTGCCCCTCAGACGATTCCAACTTCTCGTAGAGCGGTTGCAAGTGGTCTCGTCTGGCTCTGGCTACAGCTCTCTTAGTGGCACGCTTGGCAACTTTGTATGCGTCGCGATCTTCAGGGGATCCGGTCGCTTGCCACGTTTTGAAGAGGGCTTTCTTCACCTTAGTCTCCCTCTGGACTGTGTCGTTCCACCACCAGGTCTCCTTGTCACGTTTGCGGCCGCCCTTGGAGACGCCGAGCACTACCCGCGCCGCCCCAGCAATAGCTGCCTGGATCCTGTTCCAGTGTTCTTGAACAGGCTCCCCATCGGTACCGGCGCACTTGTCACCAATAACCGACGCGAAATCCTGGGACCTGTTTTTATCCAGCAGCCACCACCGGATCTGGCGCGGGCAGTGCTCAACACGTCTGCGTTGAGCCTTTACGCAGAGATCCATGACAAGGAGACAGTGTTGTGCAGTGAGACTCTCACCGGGTATGACTTTGCAGTTGGCTATTTGCCGATGTGGTGCCTCCTAGTTAGTAGAAAGTCGATCTGGGTAGCACTTCGTCCGCTCCGGTAGGTGACAAGGTGCTCCGGTTTCTTTTTGAAGTAGGTGTTCACGATTGCAAGGTCAGCGGCCGCACAAGTTCGGAGAATGTTGTCCCCTTCCGCGTTGCGGCTACCATACCCATAGCCACCGTGAACACGCTCAAACCCGTCACACTTCTCTCCCACATGACCGTTCAAATCACCACCCAGAACGACTCCCTGGGATAACGGGATCCCGCGAAGCAATCCTTCGAGCTGGCTCCAGAACAACGTCCTTTCGGCGTCACCGCACCCGGCCTGCGGAGCGTAGGCACTTATCAAGTGGGTTATTACCCCATTGACAAGCACCCGCACCGAGATTAGCCGATCACTGATGCGATTCACCTCCAAGACGTCATCCTGGAGCTCGTCAGACAACACCACGGCGACCCCATTCCTCCCACTAGGTGCACCCGTGTAGATCAGCTTGTAGCCATTCCCAATAAGCCGGGATCTGCTGCCTTTCCACCGAGTCTCCTGCAGGAACGCCACGGCCACCCTCCGCCTATGGAGAGTCTCGGCCAGTTCTCTCGCGCGTCCAGTTAGCGTGCCAACGTTCCACGATGCGAAACGGATTTTCTTGCTTTGGGCTCGCTTCTTCAGCCGTGTCCGCCTCTGACACGGTAGCCCTAGCCCACAGGTCACAGGAGTCGGGCGAGGCTCCTGCGCGCCGTTTTGCGGCGGCGCCCTAGCCGTGACTTGTGCTCTTATATTTCTGTCCATTGTCGATTGGCTTATTTGGCTAATTATAAGTGCGACTGCCGTCTGACCACTAAACCCCGAAGGGGAAGCCGGCGTCAGCGCCCCGTTCGTTAGTCAGCAGGTGCACCGTCTGGCAGGTGGGGTTGACTTGGGTCCCAAAGATGGTGGTGGAACCCCAGAGCACCCTATGAAATGACAGAAGTGCATAAAAAGCAATGAATGAAATCGTATACATATAGGTATAATAAGTAAAATTAATATCGATATTAAAATTCCAAGCAGTTTAGAAAAAAAAATAAATCCATGTCCACAAAAGCATTAATTTGTGGCTGGTTGTAGTCCAAATGACAAAATTCGAATCTACTCACCAAAGACAATAGAATGAGCATTTTAGCACCTTTTTTATTTTTGAGGTGGGAAATTATTATCAAATGACCTCTCCCGCTTTGTGCGGAGCGGGGTGTCAGACTTTTACTGACTAAAACCCACACGTTTTCCTTCATCTCTTTCGAACAACCCTCGGCCCTGGCAGGATTACGTTATGATCTTAATAAAAGTGCGTATAAAAAGAACTGCCCTGAAGCTGTTACTAGAACGAGATGACTTTACAGAAAAACGGCAAAGTTAAATTATTTTAGTTTTAAACTTTTTTTATGAAAGAATTTAAGATGTCAAAGTTAGGTGTTCAAATTTTGTCCAATCTTTGAGCACACTACAATAATGTTACCTCTGAATTTTGCGTTGTTTCTTTTTTAACGTTATATATATATATATATATATATTTTATTAGTTATAAACTAGTGCTTGACTGCAATCCCGCCTGATGGTAAGCAGTGATGCAATCGTTGATGGTAAAACGCACTAGCTTATTAAGCCTATTCACTCAAAAAAACTGAGTGAATAAGAAGGAAGACGGCAGTTGAGCGAGGTGATGCAATGTTTAACCCAACAACACGACCAACGATGCTGCGCCAGAGGATGATCTGGAGGCCCTCCACGATCAAACTCCTGACACAACGACATGAGGCACATCGTACCCGGTACACATCGCAACACAACTGCTCAGACCCGTCCTCCGTACGGCTTCACCAGACATCATGCCGGAACACGACGAATCGCTTGGCGGCAAGACTTACGCCGGCGGCTGATATTGTTGCCTACCACCGAGAGCATTGATATAGCATTGATGCAAGTATCGTTCACTGTAATTTGCACTTGGTTATTAAGAACCTATTTTTTTTTTCAATCTTTATTTAGAGAGCTTTGTCAGACATGAATATAATGTATAGTAATAATAGAGATCTTGATATTTTATCAAGTCTTGAAAACTCCACGAACAAGCGCGGGCCGCTAGTATGATTATAACTTGAACGAGAATAAAGCTAAACCACAAGGCAACATTTGCGCAACACGTGACGCTGAACATGTACGGCAACGCTGCATAACAGCACGCGACGTTGCCAGTTGGCGCGCAACATGGTCATGTTGCGCGCGGCTTCTTTTTTTAAAAAGCATCGTTAGTAAGTAAGCATCGTTGAACATGAATTCTTGTTACGTGAAACAATGTCCGAACAACATGTTTTACTTCTTGATGGATTTTTCGATAAAATTATAACCACTGCCGCTACATCAACACAAGTTCCTGTGACGACTTTTTTGGGATAACTGATATAAATTAGTAGATGCATAGACAGTTTTTTTTTTTTATATGGCATCTCGTAGATGACCATTAGAGGCCGTAACTACTTAATCGGACTTTCCTGTGGATGCCTTAATTAAAATTAAAGCCTCAAGCCAGGGACACTTAAAACTAAATTAAAATTGGGCGACTACGCACTAAGGGCACCCCCTGTGGGGTACGAACCTCGGCTTAGGGCGTCGCTAGAGAGGACAGCAAGGGACGGCTGGATCGAATGTAATGCATAGACAGTCAACGATGGCCGATGGGGCAGAAAGGCTCTTGAATGGCGACCACGTACCGACAAACGCAGCGTCGGACACCCACCGAATATTTGGTCAGATAACTTGACTAAAGTCGCAGGAAAGTGTTGGATACGGGCCACATCCAACCGGTCCTTTTGGAATCCTCGGGGAGCCCTAAGACCAGCAGTGGACTTCTAGTGGCTGCTATAATGATGATGCTGTTCAACAAATGCTCGGCGCTGGCATTCAACATATTGGGCAAGTTTTTGTGCAACATTTTGCGCGTCAATTGTTGCTTAGTAGAAACGCAGCTTACTACTTGATCAAATTTCATAATGTAACCATTTATCATGTCTATTAGAAAATGGCTTTCTCATAGCCAGTGATAAATGGCCGACAAGCTATTGTCCTCATGTTCAATTGGGGAAATTAAGTACGCTATCTGTTTCGCAATTAGGGCATTAACCGGATTGATATATGCAATCTGGACCATCTCAGTTGCTAAACAAGGGTATTCATTGTTGGTTGGATCAAAATTTTGCTCTTCGAACAGACAAACAATGTATAGTAAAATAATAATAATAAAGATGTTTTTTTTTATTAATTATAAACTTGCGCTTGACTGCAATCCCGCCTGATGGTAAGCAGTGATGCAATCGTTGATGGTAAAGCGCGCTAGTTTATTAAGCCCATTCACTTAAAAAACCTTAGTGAATAGGAAGGAAGACGGCAGTTGAGCGAGGTGGTGCAATGTTAGACCCAATAACACGACCAACGATGCTGCACCAGAGGGAGATTGATGTGGAGACCCTCCACGACGAAACTCCCGGCACAACAACATTTGACTCATCGTACCCGGCACACATCGCAACACAACTATTCAGACCCGTCCTCCGTAAGGCTTCACCACACATCATGCCGGAACACGACGAATCGCTTGGCGGCAAGACTTTGTCTGGTGGGTGGTAACTTCTGCCGGCAGCCGATGTTCTGGCCTACCACCGAGTGAAAGGTGTTTACATCTCAGCACAAAACGATAAAGAATATGTTACACGCATGAAGTAGCTGACGTTTGTTTGGTTGTGGATCCCTGGTGCTTCTGGTAGTTAGTAACACCTGTAATGCGTATCACCTCTGCTATTATAATACATTTGTTACCAACCCGATTTCATTGTCATTGTCCTAAAATTTCGTAATCTACTAATGATGGATTAATACCGATAAATTAATCTATAATGATGGATTAATTTATCGGTCAGTCGCCTCGTAATGGTGATAGAATGACATTGCCAGATTGCCATTATTATAAAATCCGTTATTAGAAATGACAAAAACTAGTACCTAACTTCAATTATTAATTTGGAGTGAATCAAGTCTCAAAAAGTGAGAAAAGAGAAAAAATCAATCATTATCATTATAAACAAAATGGCGTCACTATGACTTCATAATGACGCCATTTTGTCTATAATCATCATCATTTTTTTTATCGTCACACTGCTGGGCACAGGTCTCCTCTCATACAGAAAAGGTTTGAGCGTAATCACCACGCTTGCTCAATGCGGGTTGGCGATTTCAGATTTAAAGTCCAGGTTTCCTCAAGAAGTTTTCCTTCACCTTGTAATCAGTCATTGGTGTCCAAGATATACATAGAAACCATTAAGTTGGCTAAAAAAATTGTTAGAAGATTACGAAACTTGACAAATTCGATCATTGTGAGATAACTGATCGACCATTCTGATACTATTGTAGTAACAGACTGGGGCCCCAGATCCCCACCTGTTCATGATTACATATTTCATAGCTTATACTTATAGTGAAAACCACTAAACGTAAAATGATTGGCCTATAAAGTTCCCACTTCTAAAACAAAGGCCAGCTCTCTCTAAAAGGGAAGGGGCAGTAAAGTAAAAAAAAAAGAAAAATATTTGATTTAGTACTGTAAATACGAATAACAGAACAGAACATTAAATCTTAGAAACACACAAAACCATAAAAATTGGCGACCCAGATTTAGCTTAAAACGGTCTCCAAAGCCTGGAGCACAGGTGAAGAGTAGCCAGCCTGTCGGTGTTCTATAGGATGCAGTTTGGAGAGTGTGCGAAAGAATTGCATGCCGTGATTCTACCATCTCCGTTTCATCATCGGACGACCCGTCGTACGGCGAGTATCCACTCGTTGTTTACACCACTATGATCCGGATGAAGCGTTTTGCCTCGTCTTTTATACCGCGTACATTGAGGGACTGGAACAGTTTGCCAGCGGCGGTGTTTCCTTCTGACTGCAATTTAAGTGTCTTCAAGGCTAGAGTGAATAGGCTCTTAATAAACAAGTGCGCTTTACCATCAACTATTGCTTGCCATCAGGCGGGATTGCGGTCAAGCAATAGCTTACAATTTAGAAAAAAAAAACACTAAGAAATAAAATAAAATAATATTAAAACTCCTCGTTCTTATTATAATAGGTACACTACCCGGGCCCAATGCAGATTGATAGATGTCACGAATGTCTTCGAATCTTTGTTTCTAGGACATGCCAGTTTCCTCAAGATGTTTTCCTTCACCATTATGGAATACTAGCTTTCCGCCCGCGGCTTCGCCCGCGTGGAGGTCGGTTATATCGCGCTTTTTAGATTTCCCTCGGGAATATCACATTTTTCCGGGATAAAAGGTAGCCTATGTTCTTTCTCAGGGTCTAAAGATTGTCTGTGCCAAATTTCATCAAAATCGGTCGAGAGGTTTAAGCGGGAAAGCGTAACAGACAGACAGACAGAGTTACTTTCGCATTTATAATATTACTAGCTTTCCGCCCGCGGCTTCGCCCGCGTGGAGGTCGGTTATATCGCGCTTTTTAGATTTCCCTCGGGAACATCAATTTTTCCGGGATAAAAGGTAGCCTATGTTCTTTCTCAGGGTCTAAAGATTGTCTGTGCCAAATTTCATCAAAATCGGTTGAGAGGTTTAAGCGGGAAAGCGTAACAGACAGACAGACAGACAGACAGACAGACAGAGTTACTTTCGCATTTATAATATTAGTATGGACTAGCTTTCCGCCCGCGGCTTCGCCCGCGTGAATTTCGGTTATATCGCGCTTTTTAGATTTCCCTCGGGAATATCACATTTTTCCGGGATAAAAGGTAGCCTATGTCCTTTCTCAGGGTCTAAAGATTGTCTGTGCCAAATTTCATCAAAATCGATCGAGAGGTTTAAGCGGGAAAGCGTAACAGACAGACAGACAGAGTTACTTTCGCATTTATAATATTAGTATGGATGAAACTATTCACAATGTAAAGCGCTCAATTGTATTCGAACTCATGAACTATAAGTAATAAGTCGGCGTGTTATCACTGAGACATCAATCATCATCATCATCTCAGCGTTCATCTCAACTTTGGAGTCTGAGGTCCGCATTACCAGTCTAACTGCTGATTTTGGCTAAACTTCGATATTTTCCGTAAAGCGTCTGCCGTCTGACTTCCACAACCCGAAGGCGATACCTAAGCATTGCAGTTAAACCAATTGTTAGACTTTTGAGGGCTCCAACCAATCCGTAACGACTGCCACTAGATGTTCGTATGGCAACCAGGACCAACGGTTTAACGTGCTTTCCGAGGTACGACCAGACCAGTGCAAATATTCATATTCATGCATACAAATATTTGCACTGTGCGGGGATTGAACCCGCGCCTCCATGCGCAACGGTCGCGTTCGCTACCGCTACGCCACGGAGGCTGTCAAACACTTCACTTGTTCACATTATATCTAGCATGTACTAGAGCCAATCTCTCTTACTGAGGCCTGCGTTCCAGGATTGGGAACAATATAGCCTGATTCTGTATGTAAAAATTGCTAAGTAAATACTTCGAAAATCAATCTCTGGTACGATTATTGCTACAATGTGTCAAATTTGAGAAATCCTCTTTGATACCCTTTGTCTGGACAAAACTGAGGGTCCATCCGACTCCTACAGATTAAAATTCCACTGCTCATTTTAGTACCTCGATTTCGGCTACACCCCTGACAAGCATAAACCCGCCATGCCTAACGATCTCTATTACAATGTGTGGCTGATCCAATCATCACACAATATCCCGTGAAGGCAATGTACACTGGGCGCCGCCTCTTTAAAGCCTAACCCTTTATTTATGAACGTTGCTCAAAATTATTTAATGATTAGGGACTTTTTTCCCAACCATTTCTGACATTTCAAGGTCACTTTTTTTAGTTTATTAAGAGACTATTCACTAAAGAAGTACTGAATACGGAGGAAGACGGCATTTGAGCGAGGTGATGCAATGTTAAATCCAACATCACGACTGACGGTGCTGCGCCAGAGGGAGATTGATCTGGAGACCCTTCAGAACCAAACTCCAGACACAATATTTGGCGTATCGTATCCGGCACACATCGCAACACAAATGTTCAGACACGTCCTCCGTACGGTTTCACCAGATATCATGCCACACGACATCGGCAAGACTTTGTCTGTTGGGTGGTAACTTCTGCTGGTAGCCGATGTTATGGGCTACCAGCGAGATTATAATAATAATTTAATCATCATCATCATCATCATCCCAGCGTTAATCCCAGTCGCATCCGAAGCCTTTTCAGCTTTGGAGTCTGGGGTCCGCTTTCCCAGTCCAACTACTGATATGGCTAAACTTCGACATTTTCCGTAAAGCGACTGCCGTCTCACCTCCACAACCCGAAGGCGTCATCGAAGCATTGCAGTTAGACCAATTTTTGGACTTTTGAGGGCTCCAACAACCCGTAACGACTGCCACTAGATGTTCGTAGGGCAACCGGGACCGGGAATAATAATTTAATAGATGTTTATAAATAACCTTATAATATATTTTTTTTATAAAAACTCTGATTATATTAATAAGCCTTATTTGCCTTCTAATGTCTCACGTTCAGTTCACCGTCTAATTTATCAGTTACAATAGAATCGCTGACCATGAAACCAGAAATTCGCCAAATATCACGAAGTCTTCACAATCAAGCCCTACATTCATTTTGACAGTTCAATAACATTAATTGCGTCTGTTATGAGAAGTTGTCAAGAGGTCATTTTGTTTAACTTGAAAGGGACATAATTAATTAGTTACTTCTTATTAAGAAGCAAATATATTCGTAATTCCCTTCAATTTTGTAGCTTTCTAGATGCACAGTTGAATCTAGTCTGTCGAATCGATTTGATAGGCCATGCCTACCAGGATTTTTAGCAGGTAAGTTTAAAGTGACAAACAAGTCGATCCCCATAATGTTGTGTTATCGGACCCATATCGCATTTCGTGTACTAACTTCAAAGTATTCAATATTCATGTTAAAACTGCAAAAATCCGGTATAGTTTACTCTAAATCCCTAATGTGAAACTTTTGGCACAGATGACGACAATCCTATTCCTGGCAATGAAGCCAATCACCTGGCAACACTGCCGGAGGAAGAGGCCGTGGTCGCCATGATGGGGCTTCCAAGAGCTGGAGAGATCACCAGAGCTCAACTCAGGATTAAGGAGAGCAAGGAGTTCAAAGTAAGTTAATTGTAGTCTGTTCGAAAAATATGTGATAAAAATGTAAGCAAATGTTGGAGAAAACATATGGTTTAAATAATGGTTGCCCATTTAACTTGTATAGGGCTTGTTTACACTTTCATTAGACATTTTTTTAATTCTAGGTACTGATGATTATACCTTATCTTGCATGATTACACATCCTATGACAGGCTGACCTTTGTAGATATCGTCATGACCCAAATTATACGGGAAATCACTACAGGTCACCAAAACTTGATGGACAAGTTTTGAAAAATTATTTATTGCACTCATCATCTTAATGTTTTTTAACCGACTTCAAAAAGGAGGAGGTTACTCAATTCGACCGTATATATGCTTTTTTATGTTTGTTCGCGCATAACTTCGTCGTTTATGAACCGATTTTGATCATTCTTTTTCTGTTGGAAAGAAGACGTTCCTAAGGTGGTCCCATGATAAGGATATCAGGGTTTGATGGTGGAAGACCAGAGAAACCAAGGGGAACTTTCAAAAATTGCAGGGGCGACTAGTGCATTTCTTAGCATTTTCATTATTTTAAAGCACTACAATTTAATAAAGGTTTGGAGTAGATCTGATGATGGAACCGGGAGACAGTCGAAGGAACTCCTCAAAAATTCACAGCAGCTACCTTGTGTTTGTGCTTGAATAATTTGTATTAACAAGAACCTTGCATCTAGATAGGTGGTGACTGTCATTAGGGAGCTGATAATGATAACAAAGGTCAGTTCAGGGAACTCCTAAACGATTTACAGTAGCTACCTTGTATTTGGACTCAATTCATTTATATTGATGAGACCTTTGCACCCATTGGGTTAAAATAATGGTCTGCAGTAAATTTGGTGATAGGCAGGCCATAGGCAGTTGAGGGAATACTTACGGGTAAAAATTAAAGTAAACAAAATTACGTCGTTTCCCAACTATATTTGCGTCAGCTTCCAGTCTGACCGGATGCAACTGAATACATAGCACTTTTAACAACTAAAAAGTGTAAAATAAAAACTTTTTTACAAAAAAACAACCGACTTCCAAAAACCACTACAAAGTGAAAAATAACTAATTTCGAAAGTCGGTGTCAAAAATTAATATACAAAACCAAAGACACCGATTTCCGAAATTAGTTATTTTTCACTTTGTAGTGTTTTTTGGAAGTCAGTTGTTTTTTTGTAAAAAGTTTTCTAATTTATAGCAAATTATGTATTCGCCATCTTACTTATAACATTTAAGGTGCCCTAGTCTGCTATTATTAGGTGTTCAAATAAATTTTCGCCGTTTAACAAGTAATGTCCTCACTAAGAGGTTTCGTTGAAATTGTCAAATGTAAAATCTCTGACATCTGGTAATAACATACACTTAGAGTATTAGTGACTCTGTATCAGTATGACTATGTATTTATTTTTGTGCAAAAATGACAAGTTTTGTTCCGAATAATCGTCATTTGCGGGAACTTTTGTTACTTCTTTAATTTGAAGAAATCTGCTGCTGAGGCCTAGCGATTGCTTGTAGAAGCTTATGGTGAAGCTTTTTTAAGTGAGAGAAGTTGTCGTAAGTGGTTTCAAAGTTTAGAAACTGTGAAGATAAAGATCGTAGTTTAAGACCGAAATCGTACGAAGACATGGAATTTGAAGTATGTATTATTGGAGGAAAACAGAAGGAAGAGGAAAAACGCGCTCATTACTACTCCAGATATGATAAAATTATTCTCCTACGTGATAATGCTCATCAAAAAGGTTCAAAAAATGGCGGAAACTTATTTATACACCTTTTAAAATAGTGTCAGAATGGTCGATCAATGATCTCATATTGATTGATTTTGACAAGTTTGATAATCTAATAACAAAAGGGCGTCGCACAGTGGGTGGTCTCATATTGAAAAATAGTGGACATAGGCAACAATGTTCTAATATCAATGCGATTTTTTTTATCTGACGCGTTATGATAAACGTGACAACTTTTACTCTTGTGAAATTTCTTCTAAAGTTGATAGTTTGTCTGAAAAAAAAATTAGAAAATATTGTTCCCACACACTTCTCCTTGGCTCTAGTCTCTTATTTTCACATATTTGTCATTCCAACACGATTCCAATGTCATTATGCTAAAAGTTCGTAATCTGCTGAATTCATAATGATCCATCAATTTTCGGTCATTCGTTGCCATTCCATCCATGGTCACTGGAAATTCGAAAAACAAAACCGACCATGGTTTAGAGATTGCTCTGACGTATCGGGTGGTTTCGTTTTTTGCTTCGATATGTAAACAAAGGAAAAACAAAATGTTTATTCTCGGTAAACATGACGCAAAAAACGTACAAAACCAAAAATAAAATGGTTCAAATTCGTCACATTCACGCAAAATGGCTATCGTGTCGCTAGTAGGAATCCACAACATAACCCCAGCCTTAGAAGCAGTAGTTCTCAATGGTCTTCACTTAGTAGATAACTGTCCACAGCACAATAATACTAGCTTGTACTATTTTGTTACAGAACACAGTAGACAAACTTGTACAAAGAGCAAACGCATCAATTATAATAGGCACCTCTTCATGGAAAGAACAGTTTTCGGAAGCACTGACTGCTAGCTCAGGTAAGTTACAACATAAATATAAATTTCTTGCAAATATACTTCTTCTTTTTTCAAGGTGAGATTCAACCTCAACTCTTGATCATTGGCTTCTGTGGAATAGATACCACAATTTTGCCAATAACACGTGTAACAAATTATAGAAATTCTTTAAAAAATTTATTTCACTATAATGGCGGATATCGCCAATGAGAGTTGGAAAAGACCCGATTATGAGGGAGGTTTGAGGCAAAGTCATGATGTGGCCACTATGCTGCGGCATTTCAATGTTCTTTATGAGTTATTTACTGAATGCACTTTATACTACATAAATCACGCTCTTATTAGTAAACGACACTATAAATAATTTTAAAAGTCCAATGAAAAATGCGCGTGATACTTATTTTAGCTTTCCCGTCAAAACTCCTTGCAGATATACGTGCATGTGGGAAAACAAATTAAGTTATGTTTTTGTTTTTTATAAAATAATAAACGCTCACTTTCATTTGCTACTTTTTAAACAGACCGCAATGATATTTTTTTTTTTTACATAAATATGACATGAGCCGGGTCCAGCACGGTCTATCTTCTAAATTGTAATCATCTCTTATAAACCTCCCTCAACGAACAATTATATCACTCCTAACACTAGTCTGACTACTTAGGACGTTAGTTTTTAGTATGGAAATCTTTCTAGGCTCTGATGATCCTGACGAGCCACCTTCCTGCTTCGACTACGTGCTGCATGTTGTCACGCTCTTCTGGAAGATCGTGTTCGCTTTGATACCACCTACTGGTAAGATAAATAAATGCTCTGCATAAGTTGCAATGTCTAAACACCATTTAGATGATGCAACATTTATTGTTGTTGTTCATTTGAAGCAAGCCATTTGATGCATCAATATTATTTTATGCCATTGGCAATTAAATTGCACCGTGTAAATCAGTCTAAATTCTTAGTGTAGGGCAATGTTTTTTTTTTTTTTAAAGAAAGAAAAAAATCGTAGAATCAATTATGTGGTTGGCCTATAGCAATTATGTGGTTGGCCTATAGCAAGTTTGGCCCTTGCCAAATTATGCTTCGTAGAAAAGGAAGGACTCTTAGACCGAGTGTAGCGCAAATCATTGTTTGATTGTAGAATAATGTGCTGAATTCCCTTACGACGGGTATGTGTATTTTTAGCGATCAGAAGAGGTGTTTATTAAATAAAACAAATTAGGAAGTAGACGCTCCAATGTTCGTGTATTATTCATTGAATTACAATTACAACCAATACTTATTAATTTAGATAGGAACAAAATATCAATCACTGAGTACACAATAAAATGTAAAACGATAGCAATCGGCTATTAATTAATATGGAAAATATAGGGTTCACAGAGTTCGCACAATGTTACTGTTCCGAGTGACGCTTGTCAAAAAAGGGCGAGCGCTTTTACTCTTTTTTTATATAGTTGACCTTGAGTGGTCGTGACTACTTAACCGGACTATCCTGTGGCTGCCTTAAGTGAATTTAAAGCCTCCAGCCAGGGCTACTAAAAGCTAAGCGACTACACGCTAAGGGCACCCCCTGTGGGGTACGAACCTCGGCTTAGGGTGTCGCTAGAGAGAACAGCAAGGGGCGGCTGGATCGAATTTTTGTTTTTATTTCGGTTTGATGACCGCGGCGTTTCCTAGTACTAGCTCTGAGAAAAAATTACCGAAACAAGCTCAGAGGTGATTGTGATGGTAAAGTGTTCTGGTAAAAAATTGTGATGGTGGAGCTCAGGGAGTTTATATTTACTGGCTCAGCTGCGGCGTGGGCTGGCCTTCATCGGACAAGGGATGGGGGGAGGGGGGGGGGCGATTACTACGTTGAACGCGTCACGATTAGGGTCGGTGAGAGCGTGCCTAGGTCGGCGAAGCTTACTAATTTTGAAGGTGGTATATTTTGCTACCGCGACAACCAGAGGGTTGTGATGATTAGCGGCTGTGTCAAAGAAACGCTTGGAAAGGCGTTTCATGAATTGCTGGATAGTGGGGATTTTGAGATCTAGATGAAGGATCTCATTTCGGACGAGGGCAAGCGCGGGTAGACCGCGCCTTTTATAGCCAGCCTTTTGTAGCTTGAGGTGGGATTCGCTAACAGTATGTTAATAGGGTGGCGAACTTTGCTTGCGAGATGTAGATGTGATTTGTCGGTTACAATCGTCAATAATCATAATAAAAATTAAAATTCCTGGTTGCGAATTAACCAGAGCTAAAGTGAATACTACCGTATTCATCAAACCGGCACTGGGCAGTGTTTATTTAAAAAAAGTTTATTAAGTAGCCTCATATTCGTAAACATTTATCAGAATCAAATGTCAAAGATCTTATACGACCCTAGACATAAACAAAAGATAGTTCTAAACGTTTATCTTTGAAATTGTAAAGAGCAATAGTCAAAAAACAGGGTGGGCCGATTTTTGTGATGACCAGTGTATTTTACTAGAAAAACCTCATAAAATTGTTTGTTTACAGACATAGGTGGTGGCTACGTTTGCTTCGTGGTCTCCATCATCTGCATTGGCCTGGTGACGGCCGTTATCGGCGATGTGGCGTCACACTTCGGATGTACCCTCGGCATCAAGGACTCTGTCACAGCTATTGTGTTTGTCGCGTTGGGAACTAGTATACCTGGTGAGTTTAGTTTTTTGTAATATACTGTTTATTTTATTTATTTATTTTTTAATAAATTATAAACTAGTGCTTGCCGCAATCCCGCCTGATGGTAAGCAGTGGTACAGTCGTTGATGGTAAAGCTTGCTAGTTTATTACATTTGCCGCATCGTACCCGTTACACATCGCAACACAACTGCTCAGACCCGTTGTAAAGCTCGCTAGTTTATTAATGAGCCTATTCACTCTAGCCTTGAAGACACTCAAATTGTAGTGTGACGGGAAGGCCGTCACTGGTAAGTTGTTTCAGTCCCTCGATGTACGCGGTATAAAAGAGGACGCGAAACGCTTAGTCCGGATCGTAGTGGTGTTAAAAATTTGTTTATTTTTTGATTTTTTTTTTTAATAATTATAAACTAGCGCTTGACTGCAATCCCGCCTGATGGTAAGCAGTGATGCAATCTTTGATGGTAAAGCGCGCTAGTTTATTAAGCCCAATCACTTAAAAAAACTTAGTGAATAGGAAGGAAGACGGCAGTTGAGCGAGGTGGTGCAACGTTAAACCCAACAACACGACCAACGATGCTGTGCCAGAGGGAGATAGATGTGGAGACCCTCCACGACCAAACTCTCGACACACCAGCATTTTACGCAACGTACCCGGCACACATCGCAACACAACTGCTCAGACCCGTCCTCCGTACGGCTTCACCTGACATCATGCCGGAACACGACGAATCGTTTGGCGGAAAGGCTTTGTCTGGTGGGTGGTAACTTCTGCCGGCAGCCGATGTTATGGCAGATTTTGCAGTTGTTCAATCGATATAAGTCTATTTTAACATAACTAGCCTATAATGTTCCACCTCCTTCTACTGGAACACAGGCCTTCTCTCTTTTTGAGAAAGGACCGGGTCATAATACGCCACGCGTGGCAATAAGGGTTGGTAGATGTCACGTGCCTTTGAAAGTTTGGATCCAGGAAAGTTTCTTTACAGTATGTTCTTTCTTTTCTTTTTAAAAAAAGAATCCTTTCTTTTTTTAAAAAAGACACACTGAAAAGAAGTTTTAGTTACGTTACTAAACGTTAGTTAAAACAAACAAAAAAGTAAAACGGGAGGTCTACTACACTATTTACGTCGTAGTTTGATTTTTATAATTTTTCATTGAAGCAAATCGCAATATCTTTGATATGAATGAAAATCTTTAATATTAAAAAAAAAAATATATACTAATAATATTTTCAAGAAAACAGTCATCCATTCAATATCAAGACATAAAGGACGGCGGAGGTTTCTTACCGTAAATGAAATGAGAAATAATAAAAATATAAAACATTCGTCTCCTGTGATTGTATTACTGTCAGCCTCCTTCAGATCCCAGAAATGGGCATTATTCCAAGAAATAATGAAAATGGGGAGTCCATTTTAACCGCAAAAAGACATCATTAATTATATTAACGCCTAAATAATATAATGTAGCCCGAATTTTGTATAAGCACCCAGGCAAAGGTGCCAAAAATAGTAATGCACGACTAATAATGAACACATTATGACGACGTTATTATTAATAATTATTCTTTCGAGCTACAAAGAATCATAGACAAAATATTATATAAAATTTAATACACACATCATCAAACAATATAGAAGAAGAAGAAGTAAGAAGTATAGAAGTAAGTTTAAAATTGTTACTAACATAATGAGTCACTGATACTCGAATAAATAAAAAATTATTATTATTATAATACAAAACACCGTATCTTTAGACTTACAAAAATGCCCGGCGTTTTGTAGGTTACTTTTTTAACTTTATAAACAAGTGCTTGACCGAGATCCCGTCTCAAGGTAAGCAGTGTTGCAATCGTTGATGGTAAACCGCGCTAGTTTATTAAGAGCCTATTCACTCTAGCCTTGAAGACACTTAAATTGTATTCAGACGGAAAGACCGTCGCTGGCAAATTGCTCCAGTCCTATATCAAAGGGCTGGAGCAATTTGCGGTATAAAAGACGAGGCGAAACGCTTCGTTCGGATTGTAGTGGTGTCAGCAACGTAAGGGTGGATACTTCCTGAGGACACGGTGAAGCATACGGTGGAGGTCTGCCCGGTTTGGGTAGAGCATCGCCGTGTCCTCGTAGTGGCGATCGGCGGCGATCTCTCGCGTCCGGCCCTGGTCCAGACCATGGTCCGGAGTGAAAGTGCATGGCAGGCCTTCACCTCCTTCTGCGAATCAGTGGTGCTGGCAAAAAAGGAGGCGGAGCGCCTGAGGTAACGAGAATCCCAGCGCCCTCACGCCACTAGCCGCCGAAGGAGACGCCCTGGTCGGGAGACCACACCAAACTCCCAGCCACCGTAGGCACGGGTGGTGAGCAGTGGGCAGCTCGCCGCTCGGTAAGAACCAGGCCCGAGTCGACGACGCGTAGTGTTTCACGCGCGCCTCAAAGAGATGTCAGCACATCGAGACGGGGTCCACAAATACCGATGCGAAACCAAAACCGTGGCCCTGGCAGTCGCACAGGCAAGTGAAGAAATACGGGTGGGTTTTAGTCAGTAAAAGTCTGACACGCCCTTCCGCCCCGCCCAGAGCGGGAGAAGTAATTTGATGATTTCCCATCAAAAAAAAAAAAAAGGTGAATACTTGCCGTACGACGGGTGGTCCGATAACAGACATGCAAGTCACTGGAGCGTCGCATGTCATTCTCACTACGCTTATATCACTATGATATTGCATAGAACAAAACACTCTCTGAAATAATTATTTCTTATCATCGACAATATAGGATTTTTTTTAGGTTTAGAAGTTGATGGTGTGATACCCCGTTCCTGGAAATGCTCCCTAAGTCGTTGGCCCACATCTCGTTTATCTGATTCCGACCATGCTCATTGTCGCTAAATGTCGAAGCATCACGCTGAGATGGGAGCCGTTTAGTCCTCGTATAGGTATTTCTGATAATTTTTTGGTACTTTTCTATTTACAATATATTTTGTTCTTTTTTTTTATAACGTTGTCCCACACTAGGAATTTCTCTAAAAACTCACACTCTCTCAAATATTGTAATCTATTTTAATTCCTTTTTAGGGTTCCGTACCTCAAAAGATAAAACGGAACCCTTATAGGATCACTTTGTTGTCCGTCTGTCTGTCTGTCAAGACCCTTTATCTCAAGAACCCGTGGACGTATCAAGCTGAAATTCACATGAAACACTCAAGTCTATTGTCCCTTTAAGCTGTGAAAATATCGAACTTCTAAGCCAAGCCAATCAAAAGATACAGCCGATTATGTCGACATTTTCAACAAATTTTCGACACTCGCAAAGGAATCTAAACCTACAGGATACTTCCCGTAAACTCAGAATCTTGAAATTTGGCATGAAGCATTTTCATATAAAGCAAATATAGGAAAAATTGCGAAAATCACATTTTTTAGTTATATAATATAACTAGCTTTCCGCCCGCGGCTTCGCCCGCGTGGAGTTCGGTTTTATCGCGCTTTTTAGATTTCTCAGTGTTTCTCTACTATATTATGCATTTATTATACATACAAACCTTCCTTAAGAATCACTCTATCTATTAAAAAAAACCGCGTCAAAATCCGTTGCGTAGTTTTAAAGATCTAAGCATACATACGGACATACAGCGAAAGCGACTTTGTTTTATACTATGTATTGATAAAAATATTTTAATAAAATGAAACTTACTACCTTATTTCTCACGAACGAATAAAGGTATCAAATTGAAATTTATACCAAATAGCCATCCCTATTCTATTATATTGTCCCTCTAAGCAGTGAAAAAATCAAACTTCTAATTAACGCGATCAAAAGATACAGCAGTTTATACCGACACCTTAGACGAATTTCCGTCACATGCTAGGAAATCAAAACCTACAAGGTACTTCCCGTGAACTCAGAATCTTGAAATTCGGCACGAAGCAACGTAAATTGTAAACCGCTACGTTTGTACGGCGGAAACCTTTTTTTTTTTTCGTTAGGATGGGAATCATCAAATGACTTCTTCCGCTCTGGGCGGAGCGGAAGGGCGTGTCAGACTTTTACTGACTAAAACCCACCCGTGTTTTTTCACTTGCCTGTGGGACGGCCAGGGCTACGGTTTCTTGTTTAACCAACCCGCAACCCTGACCCAGGAGGCATCGGTCTTCGTGGACCCCGTCACGATGTGCTGACATCTCTTTGAGGCGCGCGTGAAACACGACGCGCCGTCGACTCGGGCCTGGTCCTTAGCGGGCGGCGAGCTGCCCATTGCTCACCGCCCGCAGGCCCGCGCCTACGGTGGCTGGGAGTTTGGTGTCATCTCCCGACCAGGGCGTCTCCTGCGGTGGCTAGTGGCGTGAGGGCGCTGGGATTCCCGTTGCCTCACGCGCTCCGCCTCCTCCTTTGCCAGCATTACTGCTTCGCAGAAGGAGGTGACGGCCTGCCATGCACTCTCGCTCCGGACCATGGCCTGGACCAGGGTCGGACGCGAGAGATCACCGCCGATCGCCGCTACGAGGACACGGCGGTGCTCTACCCAAGCCGGGCAGACCTCCACCGTATGCTCCACCGTGTCCTCAGGGCGATCCACACAATGGTGACACCCTGGCGTTTCCTCCCGCCTTATACTGAACAGGAACCTCCCGAAACAACCGTGTCCGGTGAGGACCTGCGCCAGGCGGAAGGTGAGGGCGCCGTGGCGCCTCTCTAGCCACTCCTCAAAGAGGGGACTTACCGCCGCTATTTTGGCGTGCCCAATACGGCGGAACCCTCGGTGTGCGAGTCCGACTCCCACTTGGCCGGTTTTTTATTAAGTGCCATAATGGGGCACAGGAATAGTGTTAATCCAATTACAAGCAAAATTTAGTTAGTTACCAAGTACCTATCTTTGTGTAAAGTATTTATCACCGCTGCAAAAAGTTGAGGGAAAACATCTTGAGGAAACTGGCAGTTCTTAAAACCAAAAATTGCAATGATTTATATTGTCTACCTACCCCCAATGGGCCAGTTCTTTCTCAATGAGAGGAGGAGGGGCTGCGAACAGGCAGATTATGCTGTGATAAGTTCCAAATTCATAGATAAACAGTTGTAGTCAACTGTTCCACAGTCTTACGTAAAAGAATATTATGACAAAGTAAGCTTTCCTACTAAATCAAGCTACAGATTTTAAAAAAAATATCTCGCTTCCTGGGAAAAACTTTCAAAGCAAACAATATTAAAACGGGGCTATCTTCAAAGAGGAGCTTATAAAGATTTTCCTTTCACGTCTTCTTTTTCTCTTTAAGAGGAATGCTCCAAGTTAACTCATGAAATTTTCATGTTTTTAGCAACTGCAGATTAATGTCGCTCTAAGGAATCCCGCGAGTCTTACCTTTCTTAGTAAGGTGTTAATCAGCGTGAAAAAAAAAAATTCTGTGTGGTACCAGGCCTAGAATATTACCAACCCATATCCTCCCGTGGGTGTCGTAAGAGGCGACTAAGGGAACTATCACCATGGAAGCGGGCAGCAACGCTTCTTCTCTAGAATAACAAATTACTGCGATCCCGCTTGCCAAGCGTGGGGATTATGGCACTGCCCCCCAATGCAATGAAAGCCTTTAAGGAGGCCTTTGTCCAGCAGTGGACCTTTATAGGCTGAATAAAAGAAGATGAACTCAGTGTTAGGTTGTTATCAACGCGGCCTATAGCAGTCCACAGCTGAACATAGGCCTTTCCCTGACTGTACTACAACTTCTTGAACTTCGCGTTCTGAATACCATTCGTAGCAATCACCTTTAGGTTCTCCGGCCATCTAGCTGGGGGCTTCCCAAACTACGCTTGCTGATACGCAGTCTCCGGGGTTCAAATGTTGATGAAATTATACCTCGTTAACGTAACAAATGCGCGAGAATGAAAGTATTGTGTTGTATGATGATAAGCCTTTTCCCATCTGTACGACCACCCTTAATAGCGGCAGTACATGCGCCTATATGGAAAGGTAACAGAACCTAAACTAAGACCTATAAGCCCTATAGTCCCTACGACCCTAAGTCCTATAACCCCTACAGCCCTGACCTACCATATAGTTAGTAATAAATAAATATATAAATAAGTGCGGGATATCTGCACCAAGAGACCTAAGGTAACAGACGGATAGTAGGTAGGATTTCCAGGTAAGGGTGAAGGGTAAACTCACTGCCAGTCCAGCAGACTCACAGGACGGATCAGAGATGGCTAAGGGTGTCTTGGCCACAGTGAGGGGTAATGAGACCAGAATAAATTCTAATCTGATTTATTTTTACAATAGCAGCTTTAGCTTATATGCTACTTTTTCCCAACACACACAAATACACAAACGTCTTGGTATTCCATACGTGAAATCTGCAATTTCAACAATATTTGAAGTAGGCTGCGCGTCCGCTGCCGAAATGCTGAATCACTGTTCAAAGGTAGCATTGAACACCATCTTAGTTGGAGGAGACTTTTAGTCTTAAAAGATGTTAAATACCAGTATATTATTTGGACTATCTGTCAAACTAATTAGCTACAGACTTCAATCAACACCAAATAGTATTCCTCTTTTTTTCTTCTTTTGCTCTGGGCGAAGCGGAAGGGCGTGTCGGACTTTCTTCTTTGAGGCGCGCATGGAAGCGCGCGACCCAGGCCTGATCTCTGGTCAGATAGCCAGTATTCAGCCGATTCTGGTTAGACTAGAAGCCGACCTCAACATGGTTGGGATAAGTCTAGACAGAAATAATGACAGATACAAGTACACTCTCTTTCCGTACTCTCATATTCTTTTGGGATTGATCAACCCTTTGGTTGCGTACATCATGATACTCTTATCAGGAAATTGTACCATTATGGTTTGAGGGACAGAGCTCTCGACCTTCTGACTCCTTATCTGAATAATCGAATTCAGAGCGTTGATGTTAATGGCAAGAGATCTGCAGGATCTGTGGTCACCATGGGCGTTCCGCAGGGCTCGATTCTAGGTCCATTCTTATTTTTAATTTATATTAATGACTTAACTCATCACGTGAGGGATAATCACAACATAGTATTGTTCGCGGGTGACACTTCTCTTATTTTTAAAGTCAAGCGTCAGCTAACAAATTTTGACGAAGTTAACAATGCACTCTCTAAAGTTGTCCATTGGTTTAATGTAAATAACCTCCTTTTAAATGAAAAAAAAACTAAAGTCATTAAATTTTCTACGCCAAATGTCAGGCAGCTAAGTACCAATGTTCAACTGAATGGAGTAGAGTTGATCCCTGTCGAGTCGACAGTTTTTCTTGGATTAACTATTGACGCCAAGTTACAATGGGGTCCTCACATTGAGAAGCTGTCGGGTAGACTCAGTTCTGCCGCCTTTGCTGTTAAGAAAATTAGACAGATAACTGATGTGGATACAGCCAGAATTGTTTATTTTAGTTATTTTCATAGTCTTATGACTTATGGTATTCTTCTCTGGGGAACTTGTGCGGACATCAATACCATCTTTGTTTTACAGAAGAGGGCTGTTCGAGCCATTTACAACCTTGGTCCTAGAGATTCTCTTAGGGAAAAGTTCAAAGAGGTGAACATTCTGACTGTAGCTTCACAATATATATTTGAAAATCTTATGTATGTTCATAAAAATATCTTGAATTTTAAGAAAATAAGCGATATTCATAATATAAATACCAGGAACAAACACAATCTTGCTGTGCATCACACTCATCTCCACAGAGTAGGCAACTCGTTCATGGGTCAATGTATACACTTTTACCACAAGCTTCCCAAGGACATTCGAAACTTACCCATTAAACGATTTAAGAACCATATAAAGGCCAAACTTTGCAAAAAGGGGTATTATAAAATCACAGATTATTTAGAAGACAAAAAAGCTTGGGACTGGCTGCTCGCTCTGTTAAGCATTGTTAATTGTTATTAAGCAATATGCGTAATTATAAGGTAAATTATTGTAAACATTTTCATTTTTAATGTCTGGACTTGAAAAAAGACGATGATCCCTGAGTTTGTTTCGGCTATTTCTTCTCAGAGGTAGTCAGTTAGGAAATGCCGGCTTCATCTAGTTAAAAAAATAAAATAAAAAATAAACTTGACGTGTAAAAGTGATCAGTGATCCTACTTGCTTAATAAACGATTTCATTTCATTTCATTTCTTACCCCGATACTGACCTGCACTTTGCAAAAACAGTTCCGCGAACAACACTGACACTTACGCCTTAAGACGACCTGGCTCTTAAGCAGTGTTCGCTAAGAATACGGGTATTGAGTACCTCTCGAAGCTGTGTTCCTTATCTCAGATAACAGGAAAAGATGGTTTCCGGATTTAGAAAACTTGAGTTCGTTTTTAAAATATTGAAAAAACGCGAATATCTGCTTGACCTGGTTCTTTATTAAAGTAGTAGTACACATTCTATGTTTTTATTTTTAACACTATGTAATTTACAATATTTGAGGCCATCGTAATAAAACCTTTCAATTCAGTACTGATATGAAAGATGGGAGAAAAAGAAAGAAAATACGTTTATTTGCAATAAATATGACGCAAAAAAATAACAAAAACACAAAAAAAAAGTATGTTTCCATCAACCTGAAATGGTTGATAGAAACATCATCATCATCAGCCTTTACTCGTTCACTGCTGGACATAGGCCTCTTTCATGGCTCGCCAACAAGCTCGATCCTGAGCAGTTCTCGGCCAGCCACTACCAGCCACCTTTTTGATGTCGTCGCTCCATCTCGCCCAATGGCGTCCCACGCTACGTTTGCCGAGACGCGGTCTCCACTCAAGGACTCGTTTACCCCAACGGTTGTCGGTCCTGCGGCATATGTGACCAGCCCATTGCCACTTCAGCTTGCTAATCCTCTCAGCTATGTCGGTAACTCTGGTCCTCTGCCAACACAGCAGATGATCAGATGTGTTCCAGTGATAGAAACATACGTCACATCAATGCTAAACGTCTATCGCTCAGCATTATGCTGAAACTATAAGCTGTCTTCTTTTATCGTTATAATGGCCCCGATTCCTTTGTTCAAAAACTGAATTGCATTTAAGTTCAGTGCGTCTTTTTTTTTTATTTATTAAGAAAAGGACAGATGATAAAATGTCAGTTTAGACCTGTCAAATTAGTGCGCTCCTGTCGTAAACTGGCGTATTTTTAGTCGCCATGTTTACAATCGCTTCTAAACTGTCTATGGAGTATCTTATTTGGACAGGATTAAAGTAAAATGTTATCTACTATCCTTTTCTTAAAGAAATAGACGGAAAAATATGCACTTAAATTTTAAAATTTTGAACTTAAAATTTTCTCGTTGGTAGGCCATAACATCGGCTGCCGGCAGAAGTTACCACCCACCAGACAAAGTCTTGCCGCCAAGCGATTCGTCGTGTTCCGGCATGATGTCTGGTGAAACCGTACGGATGACGGGTCTGAGCAGTTGTGTTGCGATGTGTGGCGGGTCCGATGCGTCAAATGTTGTTGTGTCGGGAGTTTGGTCGTTGAGGGTCTCCACATCAATGTCCCTCTGGCGCAGCTTCGTTAGTCGTGTTGTTGGGTTTAACATTGCACCACCTTGCTCAACTGCCGTCTTCCTTCCTATTCACTAAGTGTTTTTAAGTGAATGGGCTTAATAAAGTAACGCGCTTTACCATCAACGATTGCATCACTGCTTACCATCAGGGAGGATTGCAGCCAAGCGCTCATCAAAAAAATAATAATTTAGTTTTTGAACAAGACAGTCGGCGCCAATGCCTAACTTCTTCCAATCTTCTCATTTAATCTCTTTTTTCCAGACACGTTCGCCAGCAAAGTGGCAGCATGTCAAGACAAGTACGCAGACGCGTCAGTGGGCAACGTGACGGGTTCCAACGCCGTCAACGTGTTCCTCGGCATCGGAGTCGCTTGGACCCTCGCCGCTATTGTCCACTGGAGTAAGGGCGAGAAGTTCTCCATTGATCCCGGGAAGTAAGTATTCTACCAAGATACAGGCTGTCTAGTATGGGGCTCAGTGGCAAATATTGTCCTATCCTAGGTGTGAGTAATACTTTAAACCGCTTACGTCTCCTTAGCCTGCTGTTAACCCAAGTAATATGGTCCTGCTTGATGTACCTGCTTGATGGGTGGGCGATTTGAGGACTGTCTTATGTAATATTGACGTTAAAAAATTGCTGATTCTCAGCCTAATTTGAATGAATAACTTTTGATTTTGTTTTTGCTTACCGTATTATATCGGCAATAAACAAAAAAAAAAAAAACATTTTTCTATTTTCTGATTCTTTTAGACGTTGGCTACAAGGTAATTTTGGTACATATTATCGGTAGCTGCAGTGGATTTCATTTTAATAGTTTAATAACATTCATTGCGTGATTTACGTGGATGAGCAACCACATTTTTTGTACATATAAAGCAATGAATTAGCAATATGCTTCAAAAGGATTCCAAGAGATAGTAATAAGTAGTTTGTTATGTAATTAGGGTGCAGATTGACATTAACAAGGAAACATATTCTGTCAAAATACATTACGCCATAAAAATAAAATAAAATTACCAAGCTCACAATTTGAATCATTTTGAAGCATATTGCTAATCTATTGATCCATTTGTTCAAAAAATGTGTTTGCTCAACAACGTAATTGACGCAATAAATGTTTAAATGTTCTTTAACTGTCAAAATGAAACCCATTACTGATAGTGAGTTACGTATTTACCCTGCTGTAAAAACCTGCCACCTAAATTCAAATGAGGTAGAATTTTTTATTTTTTATTTAAGTACAGTTAAAACTATGATTTACATTAATTATCATCAAGAAAATTAATAGTAACTATAATAATGACCTGTCATCTAGATTTACTAAAACCCGTGTTTCAGACCATCAATTTACATCAAACATTTAAAAAGAGAACACTGGTGATTCTCCTGTCCACAAACCAAACCAAATTCGAATTTAGTGCCTCGTTCTTCCTCTATTTAATTGTGAAAAGGATGGAAGATATGATATTATTTAGTCCTGTCAAATTAACTGCTAGTCCAGATAGTCCAGAGACAGTTTAGACGTGATTAAAGACATGGTGATCAAAAATAAGTCAATTTATGTTTGGCGCGGACTAAATTTACAGAACCGAACCAAATTCAGTTTAGTATGTGAACAAGGGACGCAAATAGTAACCTTAATGGATGCAAAATTATAAAGAAGACATAATATTTTCACCAACATAACCAAAGTCACCGACATAGCTCTGCGAGTCGCTAAACTTAAGTGGCAGTGGGCAGGACACATTGCTCGTAAAACCCATGGCCGATGGGGCAGTAAGGTTCTGGACTGGCGGTCACGTACTGGAAGACGCAGCGTAGGGAGGCCCCCAACAAGGTGGACCGATGACCTGGTGAAGGTCGCGGGAAGCCGATGGATGCGGGCAGCACAAGACCGGTCGGCGTGGAAAGCCTATCTATAGGTTGAAGAAGAAGAAGGATATTTTCACTAAATAGCTATTATGATGTCATCATTTCTTCTGTTACCAATTCTATAATACAGTCATAGCAATGCTTAGTGACTAACCTATAAAGTCCCCACTGCTGGGACACTGGCGTTCACTCTCTGAGAGGGAATGGGCAGGAATCATAGAAATATAACTTTTAACAACCCCGCATTATTTTAAATTGTGGCATAGAAATTTAATAACAAGATGGCGAGGTTGGTTCTGATTGGTCACTCGCCAAAATAACTTTAGAGTGTTGTCCAGCACTTGCCAGTGACGCATGACTTTTTGTTTTAAAACTCCTTCATCGCCGGAGAACTAACCTTAAAATCAAAAATGATTTCGGAAATATTTTATAAGACTTGAAAGTAATATCACCAGGCTGTTGATTCTTAGTATACGTGGTTAGTTAACTAACAATGACCCTGAATTCCATGTTCTTCAACTAAACTAACTCTTTGTATTTTATTAAGAAAATGACTGAAGAAAAATTTTAGTTTTGACCTGTCAAGTTAACCCACGTTGGAATTAAATTGACGTATTTTTAGTCCGCATGTTTGTAATCACGTCTAAACTGTCTATGGAGTTGGAATGGTTCATATTTTGTCAATGTATAGCACCAAAGCCATGTCTCTGTGATCAAAAAGCGGTGATATCTTGTTCACGAACTAAACTAAATATATTTAGTTTAGTTTGTGAACAAGAGAATCGAAGCCATTATTTATTTAAAAAAATATTAAGGAATTTATAAGTTCAGTGCATCCTTTTCTTTCTATTCCTTTAAGAAAAGGATAGAAGATAAAATATTAGTTTAGTCCAGTCAAATTAGTCCGCTCGTGATGTAAATTGACGTATTTTTGGTCGCCATGTTTATTATCGCTATAAAAACGTCAATGTTTGTATCTTGCTTGTATTGTATTGTTATTATTATGTAAAAGTTATTATCATCATCATCATCTCAGCGTTAATCCCAGTCGCATCCGAAGCCTTTTCCAACTCTGGAGTCTGGGGTCCGCTTTTACCAGTCTAACTGCTGATTTTGGCGAAACTTCGACATTTTCTGTGAAGCGACTGCCATCTGACCTCCACAACCCGAAGGCGATATCGAAGCATTGCAGCTAGACCAATTGTTGGACTTTTGAGGGCTCCAACAACCCGTAACGACTGCAATTAGATGTTCGTATGGCAACCGGGACCAACGGCTGAACGTGCTTTCCGAGACACGACCAGACCAGTGCAAATATTCATATTCATGCATACAAATATTAGCACTGCGCGGGGATCGAAGCCGCGCCTTCTTGCGCAGCGGCCGCGTTCGCTACCGCTACGCCACGGAGGCTGTCGTAAAAGTTATTATAGACAGGCCAATAAATAAAATAAACTGTCAATGGAGCAACTTAATTTGACAGGATTAAACTAAAATGTTATCTTCTATCCCTTTCTTAATGAAATAGAAAGAAAGAGATGCACTTAATTTAAAATTGGTTTAGTTTGTGGAAAAGAGAATCAGAACTTAAAATTGGTTTAGTTTGTGGAAAAGAGAATCAGAACTTAAAATTGGTTTAGTTTGTGGAAAAGAGAATCAGAACTTAAAATTGGTTTAGTTTGTGGAAAAGAGAATCAGAACTTAAAATTGGTTTAGTTTGTGGAAAAGAGAATCAGAACTTAAAATTGGTTTCATCATCAACCTTTTATCGTCCCACTGCTGGGCACAGATCTCCTCTCATACAGAGAAGGATTGAGCGTAATCACCACGCTTGCTCACTGCGGGTTGGCGATTTCAGACTTAAAGTCCAGGTTTCCTCAAGATGTTTTCCTTCACCTTCAGTCATTGGTGTCTAAGATATACTTAGAAAGTACATATAACTTTGGAAAAGTTACATTGGTACTTGCCTGACCTGGAATCGAACCCGCGCACTCATACTTGAGAGGCTGGTGTTTTAACCACTAGGCCACCACGACAACGAAAATTGGTTTAGTTTGTGGAAAAGAGAATCAGAACTTAAAATTGGTTTAGTTTGTGGAAAAGAGAATCAGAACTTAAAATTGGTTTAGTTTGTGGAAAAGAGAATCAGAACTTAAAATTGGTTTAGTTTGTGGAAAAGAGAATCAGCGCAATAGGGATGTATCCAAGGTATGAAAATCAAAAAATAATTAGTCCGTCTTATAAATAAATAAAAAAATAAAAAAAACTAAGACCCATTGATATAATATTAAACTAAGGTAGATATGTCACTAGCGCACTGAAAATGAAGCGTACAAAAGAAGGTAAGTCCAGTATCTCGCTTTAGTCACTCTCGATACACTCGTAAAAACAAACGACAAACACTAACAGCGCTAATGACAAACACTAGCCATCTTTTTCTTTTCTATGCTTTAGATTGCGCCCCATCTCACTCACACTCTATCAACGTGTGAAATGTACGCAGAATAAAAAAATTGCATGTGTTTGCTGCTGCTCCAACCGGCACATTTATTTTGGTTAGTTTGTTAGAACATATCATATCTGATAATATTATATCATTGCTAAGACCCGTATTTTTTGTTTTGTCGAAATTACCAGAAACTACTGAGATATAGCGTATTAAAGTTACGGAGTGGGGCTAATTACGTCACGCCATGGTATTTTTTGTACCACGGCGTGACCTCATGCGACATTTCAAATCAATATATCTTCCTACGTATATGAATGAAAGAAAAAATAAAAAATACGTGTTCAATATTTTTTATAAATCTGTCTGATGGACATTAAATGATTTTTTTTAGGATACAACCATTGATATAATATTAAACTAAGGTAGATACGTCACTAGCGCACTGAAAATGAAGCATGCAAAAGGAGGTAAGTCCAGCAAGTCGCTTTAGTTTTCGTGGATTCTATTTAAGCGCAAACGACAAACACTAGCCATCTTTTTCTTCTCTATGCTTTAGATTGCGCCCCATCTCACTCACACTGTGCCAACGTGTGAAATGTACGCAGAATAAAAAAAATGCATGTGTGTGCTGCTGCTCCGATCGGCACATTTATTTTGGTTAATTTGTTAGAGCATATCATATCTGTTTAATATTATATCAATGGATACAACCCAATTGTATTTGCTTCTGATGAAGTTTAAAATGGCTTGGATATCGGTGCTTCTACTCTATTTGCATTAAGATCAGACATTTAAAGACACCTTTTCTGATGTACATTAGCATTAGGATTGCTGTAGGTGACATTATAAGCAAAAAAAAAGTCTTTTAAAAACCAACTTTTAACCGCAGCCGCCATTTGCCAATTCACCAACATAATAGAACTCAAAATCGTTGGAACGGGCAGTAAAAAAGGTTTTCTTAGATGTCTAATATTATTTTAAACGGAATATCGATGAGATGGTATTTATGCAATAGAATAAAGTCTTTATATATCTGAATCCGTAAACAGAAATATATCAAACTTTTCTGTAGTGCTATAGGTAGTAAAAAGACTAACGACCACCTCTTAAAATGGTAAAACACAATTTATTTCATCCTTATCATCATTGTTCTTTACTCCACCCTTATTATCATTGTCATTTATTCCGTCCATCCTAATCATGATTATCATTTACTCCATCATTTTCTTCTACTCCCTCTTAATCATCATTGTCATTTACTTCATCCTTATCATCTTTGTCTTTTATTCCGTCCATCCTAATCATCATAGCCTTCTACTCCATCACAAACATTATTGTCATGATAGTCTTCTACTCGCTCCTAATCATTATTGTCATTTACTCCATCAAAAATCAAAATATCAAAATTAAAGCATTTATTTCAAATAAACCAGTTACAGGCACTTTTGAATTGTCAGAAGGTCGGTCAGTCAATAAGATGAAGCTAGTCGCCCATTCCAAAGAGTATGTACCTATGGAGATAAACGGGCAAGAAACTCCATGGACACTCTTTTAAATTTTCAAGCTATTGTTACAAATATTTGATTACATCATTCATGTTGAAATCAACCGTGTGATAACGATGCAGAAATAAATTGTACGCTGAGAGCGTCCATTATGAAAAACAAAATCAATTAAGAAATTAAAGTACGCCTTGGCAGCTAAGAGATGACCAGTCCCCTCCGACGGCGTCCGTTCACGAACATGACGTATGGATCAGCATCATTCAGCTCAACCATATTGAAGGGAACCTAATGACCCAACACACACGCCACCATCAGCGAGACATATTTTGAGTGAGCATGACATACTCTCAACAGCCAGAGCACAATCAAGTCAATAAAAAAGACTAACCCAACAAAAAAATGCCTTACAGCACATTCGTACATTGTGGTCACACGTTTGCCATGCAATTATATAATACTAAGAAATTGAATCTACACAATGCTAAGATAGTTTTGTACAAGGTTCAGCAGCTCTAACAGTGTTCCCGAATACTAAGTTCATCCTTATCATCATTGTCTTTTATTCCGTCCAAATTAATCATCTTGTCTTTTACTCCATCCTTATCATGATTATCTTTCACAGCCTGGCCTTCAGCGTCACAATGTACTGCTCCGAGGCCTGCATAGCCGTCATAGTCCTTGTTCTCCGAAGACGGAAGAGCATCGGAGGAGAGCTCGGAGGCCCCAAGAGAATCAAGATCGTCACCTCCATTTTCTTCTTCTCTTTATGGTTGATCTACCTTACCATGTCCAGTTTAGAAGCCTATGACATCATCCCAGGCTTCTGAATGCTCAAGTTTTGGTAACGTAGTTGGATAAGTGCTTGATACGGTCATTTCAAATCACGAGCGCGCGTCGTTAAATCTTATGTCTTTAGTTTTAAGGTTCAATTTGCAATGATCAACGTGTGCTCGTGAAATGTAAAAAATATAGTAGAAATCCTCTTCAGATTTTGTACTGTCGGTTACGACATTCTTTCTTCCGTTGTTCAAGAATATATGGAGATCAGAAAGTGCGTAAGTGACAATGCGAAATTTGTAGTTGGTTGTGATAAGGAAAGTCTAAATATGTACCGTTCAGCGTGTTCGGATGAGCGTGTTAGCAGCTGATGATAAGCGGTTTTCATAAAATGCAACGAAACAACGAAATTACACCTAAAACTAATCTCTATGAGTTTTAAAGCAAGTAGAATTGCTTAAAAGCTTTCTTGTCTTGGAAATATTCTTATTTCTTACTAGATCTTTTGAAACTGAAGCAAAGTCGTCATTTCCTACAATATACCTAAACATATATATATGAGAAAAGTTGCTGTTTTATCACACGGACCCATACCCTAGTTTAGTTTTACATTACTGAGATTTCAAGTAACTACGATATTCTTTTATCACCTAGTGATTCACAAATTTAACGACTCGCATCTAAGTCCCTACAGTTTTAGTATCAAATTTAGTTTTAGCGCAGAAATCTCAATGTTTGATATGACTCCATTGCATCCGTCATCAGTAAAGAAAGGACAATTAATTGTTAAGTATTGACTACCAACTAATAACGTCAGTATATTAGAACTGTATACATTCTTTGATGGTTGGATAAAATGGCTATAACATAGCCTATAATGTTCTCATTGTTGGGAAACAGGAATTGAGGCTTCCGTTCTGCGAGGAGTGGACTAACACGCAGGTCCAGTATGCTTTGGTTGAAATAGTTACAACACGGAAAAATTAAGTCGATAATAGGTACGTAGTGTGTTTGCATAACAATTAATCTCCCTGGCAGTACAGAAATAAAATGTCAAAAAGAAATACAAATATTTAACACAGACTAAAAGACACACAATTGACCAGAAATCAGTCCAAAACCTAGTTTGACCTCATAATCAGCTGCATCTGAACTCGCTCTATGATCTATGTGCTCAAATGTACAGTTTAGACGTCGAGTGTACTCTTACTCCTTTCTAGAACATTCTCTTTCGATCCTCTTATTATAAACTGATAATAATCATATAAAAGAGCCTTTGAGGCTGTGGTATGAATAGTTATATGAATAGATTTAACGAAAATACGAATTCTATAATCATTATAGATGTATGTTAGTGTTTGCTGCGGATATGGTGTCAAAATGCGTATGTATTGGCTTAGAATGTCACTTTGTCCCATATTGTAAGTAATATATTGTTGTATGTAAAACAAATCGATAGGTAATATTAATTTTAGTGAAGAACAATTGGAATGTTTAAACATCTGGTAAATCATTGCGTAATTATTACACATCTACAATTTTTTAATAAAACCTTATAGCATTAATTTTAAATTTTTCCAAATACATAGATACTACATTATAAATGCAAAAAATAAAGCAGCTGTCAGGCAATTCTCGTTTCGTTCATTTTCTTTATTTATTCGGCTCATAATGCACTCGAAGTTAGAAAACAAATTTAACCAAAAGTCAAATATTATTTTTTTAGAGAATTTACTGAACTTTGTTGGGTTTAGCCATCGGACGATCACTTAATAGATCGAAAAAAATAATTATATAAACAGATGAACGTTCATTTCTACGTAATAGAAAAAGTAGAAATGAACATTCATTTGTCGATGTCGTGAACATGGGATGAATAAAAAATGATCATGATATTATGGCTGGACAGCTTAACGTAGATTAGTCAGACGCATGGGTGTCTGACCAATATGTGCGCGTTACATAAATAATGTCTATAAAAACATCATGTTCAGAGATTTTCCGTTCTAATTATCGCCAAACATAATTAACGCAGTAATTTGAAAGGTGACGATAATATTTTATAACGTGAGCCAAGATTTTGTTGGTTCATTTTAGAGATTGTGACGATATATTAGAACATGCGCGGGAGTTTTTAGTGATACCAATTTGCGATAGATATGACTTATATTATATGGCGAAGGTAATGATTTTAATATTTAAATCATATTGCAAATTGAAATGGACATGAAGTTTCATAAATAAAAGCCAATTTGAGAATGTAAATATGTTAGACATAGAGTTCATTTTTGAGTGTCTTTAGTGTGTTGCCGCTAGAGAAGGTTTTGTTGATGTAAATACTTGCAAATTCACATGATTACTATAGTAATTATCTTGAGTTAAATTGCAGTGTTCAAAAAGTTTGTCTATACTGTTGATTAGGGTTGGGTGGAATCTTTCAAAGTCTTAAGATTAGTTGCTGAATGTTACTTGCGGATTCACAATAAAACAAAGTCACCATTTTCAAAACGCTTACAAAAATTCTGTTTTAAAACGAGATAAAATTACTTTAGTTTTGCCAAAATTGAAGCGAATCCCGGCGTGGGTTGCGAGACGAAATTCGCTCAAGCCGAAAGTATCAACTAACTTGTATTAGGTGTTAAATCGGGCGTGAATAGTCAGATGACTTCCTTTTCATTAATACAGTAGACGGGCGTCCATCATCCTATGCGGTATTGCCTTCGCTACATCCAGCGGGCCGTATAACAAATTATTAATACCACCATGAGTCCAGCCCCCTAATCGGCGAACACATTTTTGTCAAATGATTGCGACTAGTTGAGATCAGTTGGGATCGTTCGGACCGCCCATTGGTCCGTCCAAAGAATGGTGCTATCGGTCTTGTATAACTCCATCTCACTTTCACTCTGGCAGTTAGCAGGTAAAATATAGCATCAGTAAGTAGTGTGCTATCGGTCTCGTACATCGACATGTACAATCGGACATGCCGTACGCGTATAATCTGCAGTATTTTTTGGTTTGAAAAGAGTGTGAGAGATGGCCTATGCCTTCGGTCTAGCACTATCTCTTTCCTCATGTGATGATTGATTATTTTGAGAGAGATAAAGATAGACCGAAACTTCGTTTCCTATCTTTCTTTCGGAGTGCCACAATTATCATCTCTTAGGCATGTCCATTAGTAATATGCCTATGGTCTTGTATATCTCGGTCTCATTCTTACACTGGCAGTTAGCCATTAAAACATGGTATTAGTAAGTAATGGTGCCATAATCCATTAACACACTGTGTGAACAAACACTAGTGTTTTCAATTACCGTCATCGAAAACTCATCGATATGACCGCAATGAAACCACCATACTAATTTCGATAATGGCTACCTTACGAAAAAAACTGAACATTATTTCAAAGAGTAACAGGAACGAGTTTTACCGGGATAACTTAATTTAGTTAAACATTAACTGTGGTTGATTATTAATTAATAATCAGTACGTGAATCATTCGGATAGGAAATTTTATGACGTTTAATTTTAATTATTGGACAGAGTTTATTTTGTTTGGAAATGTTCATTAATTGACTTTTGAATATGAAATCGTTGATATTATTTAGCAAATTGACGTTAATTAAGATCTGGAACAGAGATACTGTACATGTCGACATTAAATTAACTAGAAAAGCTTTACAAACGTCGATGACAAATAAACATCACATCTTCTTTTGGATGGAAAATGTTCCATCCAAAAGGATGGAAAATTATCTAATGCCGTCTCCTGCTCTGGGCGGTGCGGAAGGGTGTGTCAGATTTTTACGGACTAAAACCTATCCCTATTCCTTCCTGTGCGACAGAGGCTACAGTTTCTCTTTAAAAGAGCCGCGGCTCTGGCAGTAAAATAACTAAACGTAAACGAAAAGTAAACTCTACTAACTAATATAATTTTAACTCGTGAAATGATGTAAAGGTGACCTAAACAAGGTGAAGACGACAAATAAGGCAGTAAAAATAATGCGTCCGTCTTATTACAAAATGAAATCCAATTTTAGTCAGTATAGTGTATTTCGAACTTTATTTAGATGTATGCAAAGTTCTTTTTACGAAAATGACAACTTAGTACCGAACTAAACAGTTATTTTTAATAAAGAATTGCAATTCTGTAACGGTTAGGTTCATAATTCAAGATCTATTTAAGTGGTTTAAATATGCCCACTTATCGGCGAACACATTTTTGTCAAATGATTGCGACTAGTTGGCATCAATTGGGATCGTTCGGACCACCCATTGGTCCGTTCGGTCCAAACGATCCCAACTAGTCGCAATCATTTGACAAAAATGTGTTCGCTGATTAGGGGACTGGTCTCAATAAAGACCTTGTTTTGTAAAATTTAGAACTCACTGTGAACCGTGAACTAGTTTCCTTAACTCGCCCGAATATTATTATTCGAGTTGTTCTTCTTATTTTCGTCCTATTATAAGGTACAACTTTAGAAGAGGAATGAGGTTGTCATATTTATAGTGTAAGTCAGATATAAAAGAAAGCCACCCACCTTAGTAACAGTAAAGATAAAACATAAAACTTTAGGTACTTTAGAGAACACTATGTAAATAATATTATAATAAACTCAGATTTATTTAGCATTAGATAAAGCTTTAGAGAAATATATTACTAGAAAGTTGGCAATGCTGAAATGCTTTCTGCAATTTCGCTCGGAGTAAAACTAACAATAATGTTTCCGATAAAATAAATATCGAATTGAGAATCAGAATTACTGAAGACTTAGTTAGTCTTCAGTATTTCTGATTCTCAATTCGTAATAGACGTAATCGATTGATAAATCGATAAAGTTGAGTTAAATGTAATTACACCTGAAATCAAAGTTAATTTAACATGAATTACTTTTGCATTATATCAACATTAAAAGTATGAATTAATGTCGTTGGAATCTTCACGTAAATCTAAAGATAGTTTTTAAGTACTGCCATATTTATAAGCATTGATATTTATTTTTAGACGGCTTGTGTTGAAGGATTTATATTGTCGCTATATTTAGATATTATATTTAGAGTACAATTATTAATAGGTTCTTTTAAAAACCATTGAATATAATTTTTACAGCACTTCTTTCTATGCTTTCACTCCTTCGCTGAGTATATGTAATCTTATATCGATTTGATACAAAATATTACAAAAAGCATAATGTATGTTATTTAAGACTTCCAATTTCTCTCTAATAAAGTAGTCGAAGTCATGAGATCATCACCTAGTTCTATATCAAATAAGTCTTTCAAATAAACTAGAGGTAGTAATTCATTACGTACCATGATCACCATTTTAGCAACAATGAGGTTAAATGTATCATTATCGATATAAGAAAATTTTATCGAGTCGATGAATCGTACGCTTTACTACTTACTGGTCACCTCTATCTATTGTATGTCTATAACTTTCTTCAATCTCTATATTAAAACTTTCTGCCTGACTTCGGACCAATATTGTTATTTTCGAATTTATTTTTATGTAGACTTTTTCTACGCTTTCCGTAGATTTTCTAAAAAAAATCACTGTATCCCTTTTAGAACCTTTCGTAAATATTAACGCTTATAGCTTCATAATTTTCATCCTATCTGGAAGTATTAACCTTAGATTTTGTTTTTATGTCATCATAATTTTTAACCTTTTTAAAAATTTTAGATTCATTATAACTAGGTGCGTAGGTACCTAAAATTTTACCCAACCTGTTTTAACATCTATACTATACCTAAAATCCTTTATAAGTATCTAAATTCCGAGTTTTACTATAAAATTGAGCAAACTATTGCGAAGAATAATGTCTTAAGCTGTATTTAAAATCGATAATCGTCTTTCTACATGAATATTCGATAGGAAAGTTCTATTATGGAACTGTTGATAGTACTGTGCCTATTGGGGTCGCGTGTTCGATGTAATTGAATCTTGAAAAGGTTGTTCCTGGTAAAGACGTTACATAATTGGTATATTGCTTCACTAAGTAACTTAACTTATCTAGGCATGCATGCAATATTGTTGTCGGATACCGAATTCAGCTCTTTTGGCTTATAGGGTCATCGGCGCAGCGGTCAACAGCCTGTGACGTGGAGGCCCCGGGTACGATCCCCGGCCAGGTCATGATCGAAAACGATCTTTTCATGATTGGCCTGGGTCAAGTATCTATTATAAATATAGTATCGTTGAGTAAGTATCCCAGAACACAAGTCTCGAACTTACTTTGGGACTAGTTCAATCTGTATGATTTGTCCGTATATATTTATTTATTTAGCATTATGCTTAGAGACGGCTATATTGCGTAGATATGACACACGTTCTCCTCCATCTTGTTGTTTTTTTGTGTGTTTTTATTTCGCGACATGTTTTATCTCAAATAAATGCATTACGCGTCTTTTGTTGAGATACTAATGTGAGTGATCTAGCTACCATTCTAGGACAATCCACTGCAAAATTTCAATGAAAACCCTCAATATTGATATTCTACCCAAACAACAGCCAATTACATTACTTCAAGTTTTGAATAAACCCACTTACACGTTGAACTTTCAATCAAAGTTTCTTATTCCTCCGATTTTGGCCTCAAATTGCCTGCGAAAAACTTCTTAGTGCGTACCGCGGGTACTTTTGGAAGCAAAGTTTAATTTAAGCACATCCCTTCGACTACGCTCCGTTTGAAAACGCGGGATGAATATTCATTAAGAGTTCATCTAAAGATATATAAAGATCTATAAAACAAAGAGACAGAATATTGAAACGTCAGTTCACAATTAAAGAACAGCCAATGTTATGTAACATGAAAAGGTTTTTTTTTTCATTTGGAATCAGCTGTCATATTATTTGAAATTAGAATTGGCAAAGGCGAGGGTGACCAACAAGATAAAGAAATGGTCAAATTAAATTCGGCCTGACTCAGAGACAATGATGATTTGACAAAGTCCATCGAAACGGAAACAAATATATTGAAAAAGAAAAATACAAGCAGAGATATAGAGGAGTCGGTTACGGGGATATTTAGTTGTATATCACACCGGAATGTAGAAATATTTTCTGGAGATTTCCATTTTCCTTATCACTGAAGATTACCAATGAATGTAGCAACAATCAGGCAACCATTATCTAATGCGACATGTGCCTTTGGCGTTTGATTTATTCAAGTTCACACGTGTCGCTTCCATTAATATCCAACTGTAACCCAGCTGGATATTAATGGAAGCGACACGTGTGAACTGGAATAAATATTGCTGAAAGAGATTCAATGTGACTTCGCGCGCATTGTGGAATCGTTTAAAGTAAATGAAGTGGAAGTGGTTTTGTGTGGGTGTTTCTATATACAGTAAATATATGTGCTTATGTTTAAGATTCCTTTCACTGCCTCGAGCGCTACTACTAACTGCATTGCGTCAAACGATACGAGCGCGCTTCAATTGTTTCCGCTACCCTAGTGGCTTGCTCTAATCAAATTATTGCGTTTGTTTTGAAATAGGATTAGACTTTTAAACCAACCTATTTTTCATTCTGGTCAACCGTTTTTGACTTCTATTCCGTACACATAAGGATGGCATTAAAAGAAAAAGGGAAAATTTTTCATGCCACCAACGCAATAGAAGTCAAAAACCGATGAGCAGACTGTAATAAAGTTTTATTTTAATTTATGATCTTGTTTCGAAATTAAGTTTTCTATCGATTACTTTACTACTGCTGGACAAATCCTTACAGCAAGTTCTTTCAGGTACTCTTCTCCTGCTCCTTTTCGAACTAGCCTCCATGGTACACCCCTTCAGGTCATCTAGCCACCTCTTTTTAAATCAGCCTCAATGGCGACATCTATGTATTTGACTCAATATATCTATTTTCCTGTTGGTCTTAATGTTTTTCCAGAATTGCTTGCTTCGTACTAAGGCTCAAAGTCACACAAACCGTGGTAGAAAGAGCTATGCTCTGAGTTTCTTTGCGCGAGCAAATCAGAAATTAGCAGATCCGCAGAAAAACAAAGTCACCGACATAGCTCTTCGAGTAGTTAAAATTAAGTGGCAGTGGGTGGAGCACGTTGCTCGTAGAACCAATGACCGATGGGACATTAAGATTCTCGAGTGGCGGCCACGTACCGGAAGACGCAGCGTAGGGAGGTCCCCAACAAAGTGGACCGATGACCTGGTGTAGGTCGCGGGAAGCCGATGAATGCGGGAAACACAAAACTGATGATCATTATCATGAAAAGCCTTGGGGGAGGCCTTTGCCCAGCAGTGGACCTCTATAGGCTGAGAAGAGCGAAGTTTCCTAACACAGGCATTACTTGCTTAACAGGAGGCTCCAATCATCAACTAATCTACTATTATAAATGTGAAAGTGAGTTTGGTTGTTTGTTCCGCTTTCACGCCTAAACTCTTAAACGGATTTAGATAAAATTTGGCATAGAGGTAGTTATAACCAGGAATAACTCATAGGATTCTTTTTATCCCTATATTTCCACAGGATCGAAATTTACGCGAGTGAAATCGCGGCGCAGCTAATGTCTAATAATTAAAAAAATAAATAAATTTGTATAAATAAATCTGTGTAATTTAAGTAAATTTGATTTGAGTCTTCGTTCGTCTTTTGGCACAGTACTGTCGACATAAAATTTCATATTTCTATCTTAATGTCGTTCGTGTTTAGATTCCTCAGATTCTTATATCGTATTGTAATAAGATTTTTGTTTTGTAGTAATATTGAACTGATGGTGTATATATTGCTGACTGTAATATATAGAGTTCTTTTGAAAGCAAGTGGGTTTTTTTTTCGACGTTATCAAATGTGAACGATTATAATGTATTAGAAAAAGATGGACATTAATGTAATTTTATATTTGGTTTATCGATGAGAATTGTTCTTTTTTACAAAAAAATATATATCTATTGATATGACTCAGTTAAAATTAATGCGCTTCTATGTTTTGATATTGATTTCATTACCACTCTTATCAACCTTTATAATTGAATTTGATGAAATAAAAAAAAACTAAATAAATAAAAACTAAACTAAATTTTAGTTCAGTGCATTATCTTCAATGGCATATTTTTCAAGCACAAGTCCAGTCTAATTAAGATATTCCGTAGACAATTAAGACGTGATTAAAAACATGGCGACCGAAAATACATCGATTTTCGCCAGGCGTTAATTTGACACGACTTAACTAAAAAATATCTTTTGTCCTTTTAGTAGAAAGAAAAAGACGCACTGAACTTAAATTTAGTTTAGTTTCCAAATGGTGGAATCGAAGTCAGTAAATATTTGTGGGTTTTTTTAGTATTTATTGAGGATTCATTTATTAAAAAATATGCCATTTATTATAAATTAAACAAGATTTATGAATTAAAAAAGTAAATTAAAAACAAAACTGAGAAAAATAGAAATAGCAGGTTGATTTTTTTAAATATTAAAATTATACATACCTACTTAGGAAAAAGCGATCAGAAAATTTGGCATTTGAATATTAGCGATATATTTTCTGTTCTTCCACTATGAATAGTTTTAATAAATTCTTGTACCCTTACTGTATTTTGATTTTGTTTTAAAAGTTTCAGAGTTATAACTGCAAATCTTTATGTATATATAATTTATGACATATAATGTATTTATTATTTATATAAAGATACAATTACATTCAATATATCTTCTGTTTGATAGATTATGGAATACCAACTGGTTGATATTTAAATTAAGTAATAAAAAATGATGAATTATAAAATTAATATAGCAATGTAAAACATGCCACAGCGTAATAAAAAGTTTTGAGTATAGATATATATACACATATATTAATTCTGTATAATTATGTTGACATTTCACCTTTTTTCTATGAAATTATGCTTTCACCTATCTGGTCTGTTGCACCTAAAAATATTTATTAGTTACTTTAATTGTAACATCTAGTTCAGCTATGAAAAACCTTGCTTAAATGCTTGAAAGAATTATTGCTTGAAGAAGTAAGCACAGTTATGTATATTTTCAACTGTTTTCACTTTTTACTTTAAATTTGATTTCTTATATTAGAAAGAAATATAGTTTTTGGTGCAAACGGAAAAAAAACACGCTCAGAAATCTTATATTTAATTAAATTTCAATAATTATGATACCTAAGTCAAATCTCTTTGTAATCCTAATTAATGTATTATTTGTAATTTATGGTTCCTAAAGATAGTTACTGGCCTATTATGCTTTACTGGACCCAATGTGCACTCGACTAAGTTTATACTAAATTATCGTCTTAGGTGTATACACTTGGACATATACATATTATATTTTTCAATAAGTCTTTATTTTATTACTAAATTTTTGTTATATTCGGTCAAAAAAAAAAGCAGGATTTACCTATTTGTTTTTGTTTTTATTCCCATAGTAAATTGTTATATTTTTAGTTAATTTAATTGCAGTTTGAGATTTTAATTGTATTTAGACATTTTAATTGTATTTTGATATTTTAAATAAAATAAATAAATAAAAAACATAATAACTCCGTAAGTATTAAACTTAGTCGGCTGCGCATTAGTACTTCGTATATGCGTTTATTTTCTGACATATTTATCTTTATACTAAATTCAATCTCTCTAGTGACTCTAAATAGATACTAAATGTGGATGTGTCTTATTTTGTAGATGAATGAATGTCATAACTTTTGAAGCTTAATATAATTATTAACGAGAATGCAAATATTCTCTAGAAACAACTTCATTCTCACGGAGATAATTAAAAACACGGACAGTTTTGATGCAGGTTACATATTCAGCTTAAAATGTTTCCAATCCCGGGACACAATTCCTCCTCTTAGTACAAGAGAGTGAGCCCTAATCTACCACGCGGGCCCAGTGCGGGTTGGTAGATATCACATATCTTCGAAGTTTTGCCTCTAGGTCACGGCGGTTTATTCACGATGCGATGTTTTCCTTCACCGTTTTGAGAGCAGTGGTGATGGAATAATTTAAACAAACACTAACTTGTAAGGTCTTCAATCAGAGCATCTTGCCAGTTATGATCTACAAAGCAGAAACGTGGACACGTACGATACGACTGATCCACAAATTCAAGGTCATTCAGCGAACTATGGAACGGGCTATGCATGAAGTCTCTTTGAGGGATCGAATCCGCGACGAGGTGATCCGGTAGAGAACCAAAGTTGTCGACATATCTCACGGAATAAGCAAACTGAAGTGGCAAATGCCGGCCATATTAGCCATAGAACCGATGACCTTTAGAGTAGACGTTTTCTAGAGTGGAGATCGCGAATCGGTAGGCGTAAGATTGGACGCCCTCAGGCTAGGTGGAGCGATGATTTTCGCAGGATGGCTGGTAGTAATTGAATGAAAGTTGGCGAAAATTGAGTTGAATGGCGTGATATTGGAGAGGCTTATGTCCAGGTAACTGCTATAGGTTGATGAATTGATGATGATGATGATGACATTTGTAAGTTATGGCTAATACCACTAGACCACCGATGCTCCTCATGTAGGTTACAAATACAAATAATTTGAAGTATAAATATGTATTTTTCAATTCTATAATAAATCTGGAAAGCTAAAATGTTGAGCTGCTCAGGATCGAGCTTGTTGGCGTGCCATGAAGGAGGCCTATGTCCAGCAGTTGACGAGTAGGGGCTGATGATGATGATTATGTATCAAAAGTAATGCAGAAGTAGATGTTACTAAAAATATTTACAACAGCAAAAGAAAAGTACATTCCGATGTAAAATCCAAATTATCTTGCCTTGAAAAATATCGACAACCAAAGATTGTTCACTAGAAAAATACACTCAAAATGACAATAAATATAATCGTGAAAACCGTTGACGTTGCCTACATACAAATGGCTCCTAGAAGGCAATCTTTTGATACAAATGATAAGGAAAATGGAAGAAAGCTGGGTAAATAAAAATATATATTTTCTTTCTTATCTTCAAAGCTATTTTTGACCAGACCAGTGCAGTTTACATAAGTCTTCCATGCTACTATATCTCGGTGATTTATATCGAAAGATATACTTTTACTCTGTGAGAAAGATATAATGATACTATTCTAATATGAGAGAATAAAGTGCTAAAACTATCTTTTGACGGTAGAATGATATTAACAGGAAAGCCGTGTTGGTGATGTGCGAATTGCTTTGTGAAAGATATTGAAAAAAAAAAAATGGCGGTGTTAGTTCAGATTTTGACCACATGCCTAAAGATTTTTTTAATGTTTCATAAAGTTATGACATTCAGTATTAAATGTTAGTTGTACCAGAGAAAGCACGCCGACAGTCGTTATAGTTAATTATGTTATTTTGATAATAATTATTGTTAAAATAAAGTGTTTGTTAAGTACTATGTTTCATATTTTATTTTGCCTACCAATCCTATTCAAAGTTTCCATTCCTCTTCCATTTCAGGGAGTGTCCATCCAGTGTTATAACGAACAACTGCCCAGCTGACGTCACTACCCACTTCCTTGATAATACGGTACCTCTTGGAAAGACTGGTCGTCAAATTTTTGGGCTATTGACGACCTATAATAACTATCACACAAAGGGCGATGAAAAGAGCTATGCTCGGAGTTTCTCTGCGCGATCGAATCAGAAATGAGGAGATTCGAAGAAGAACCAAAGTCACCAACATAGCTCTTCGAGTCGCTAAAATTAAGTGGCAGTGGGCACGGCACATTGCTCGTAGAACCGATGGCCGATAGGGCAGTAAGGTTCTAGAGTGGCGGCCACGTACTGGAAGACGCAACAAAGAGAGGCCGCCAGCCAGGTGAAGGTCGCGGGAAGCCGATGGAAGACCAGTCATCGTGGAAAGCCTTGGGGAGGCCTTTGTCTAGCACTGGACCTCTATAGGCTGGAGAAGAATAACTTTCAAAACTAAACCATGATAGGTTTCTGAAATACGGAGCAGTCTTAAAAAACAATGTTGTCCAGTCATGGGCTTATAGAAAATTATTGTGTGAGACTAGTGCCTAAGCTAAGCCGAAACCTGTATTTCAGTCCACCAGGTCTCCACTTCAGATATACATTTTGATCATAGTTTCCTACATATACTTCCTTGCGTATAACTACAACCAAAGGGGGGGGGGGGCTGAGAGGGGGCGGTTGGGGTGCTGGGGCGGGGGGGGGGGGTGCCATAATCCCCACGCTTGACAGGCGGGCTTTGGATCGCAGTAGTTTGATATTCCATAGGAGAAGCGCTGCTGCCCGCTTCCCTGATGAGAGTTCCCTTAGTCGCCTCTTACGACACCCATGGGAGGATATGGGATGGTACTATTCTAAGCCCGGTACCACACGGGGCCAGGATCCAGCTTTACTTCAAGGTATTTTATAGAATGTGTTCTCTTTAAGCAGGTGCACGTGCTATTCGTGCTGTTAGGCATGGGGTATTTATGGACGGTGATAGATAATTGAATAATTGTCTTGATATGTTAAAAGGGTCATTCATCCTTGGCCCAACCGTGGCAAGTGTAGCTTACCCTGATTGATCGAGCCTTTCGAATTATCACTAAGGCCCCTGCCTCGAATCTTGCGTGCAGCGGGGCGGTGGCGGCGGCGACGCGGTAGCCGGGCCCGGGCGGGCATCGTAGACCCGTTCTCGAAACTAGCGGGCAGATCGCGCGTCACTATAGCCGCGTAGTGTTGTGTTCACGATTTTGTCGACGAGATATTTGTTTTTATACGCGAAAGAAATGTCTGAAAAATGGCGACAACATCTTTTAGATTCAAATGTATTCCTAATGCTCGATCACCGCTCGCTGCCCGCCCGCTGCCCGCAAGATTCGAGCGCGAGGAGTACACCGCTCGCTGCCCGCCCCCGTCCCGCTACCGCGTCGCTGTTTTCGAGAACCAGTTCGTTCGATTTTTCGCATAAGATCCTGCCGCTCACTCGCCGTCGCCGCCGCCGCCCCGCTGCCCGCAAGATTCGAGTCAGAGACCTAAGCCACAAGCAGGAAATATTCGAGCAGCATGGTAATTGTGTAACACACTATCTATAGAGCACAATGGGCTTCCCTTATTATAAAATAAGAATAAATACTGAATAGTAATGAAAAACAGGCGGATGCTACTACCAGATTTATTATCGGTATTTCCACAGGTTTAAAAAGTATACAATCCTTGGATTCGGGCAAGTATAGACACGGTGTAGTCTTACAATCTAGAACACGATTATATTTTAGAGACTAAACTAACACACCCGCACTCTTCGGCGTCTTGAAGCGAAAAAGGACCGTTACCATATTATGTGGGCGGAAGAAACCGATATTTTAACTCAACTTCCGGATCTGAGAGTTTCTGGAACATAGGCGGTAAGGTAGACAGAAACGTGTCTACCTTACCGCCCCTAGTGTCGAGAGGCGGGCAACTACAATTTTCATTGACAAATAATCGTGATTCATTCATAAAAGCAGCACCTCTGGCGTCCAAAAGCGGTACTACAGTTCTCAAGGTCAATATGGTGACCGTTTCATTCATAAAACAGCGTCCGTGAGCACTACTAATATTATGCGTAACTCGTTCATTGACGCTGTTGACCTCCTTTCGACAACAGAGGTCGCTAGCTGCCTATGTCCGCCACAATATATATCAGTCACACTATCAGTAGCAATGGGTTTCATTTTGACAGCCCAACCACATTCGTTATTTACGTGTTAAGCAAACACATTTTTGGAACATATGGAGCAATGGATTAGCAATATACTTCAAAATGATTCCAATTGATAGTAATAGCACAGTCTAAAAATCATACAGTCGTCCGACGAAGACGTCTAGACAGAGCAATCGTGCGGGGTGTGAGGGACGAGACGCGGGTAAGCGGCACCCGAGCTGCGAACAAAACGATGTTTGTAGCTCGGTATCTATCATTAAGGGCTGACGCGTGTTTGTTTTTTTTATTTGTTTGTTTTGTAATTTGATATTAGTGACAATTTTGAGTATAATTGGGGTGCTTGTTACGAAAAAGCTGTCCTTTTTGAAATCCAAGATGACGCCAATTTAAATGTAAGTACATATTCACAATATGATATGGGTGTTAATTCCGAGGTGAATTGGCGTGCTAGTTACGAAAATGCCATCTAAATAACTTAAATCTGTCTCGAGTTGTTCCCTTAGTCGATGTTGATCTGCAATAAATAAATAACTTCATAAATATTGTTTATTTGTGACAACCCTGGCTGATGCGTTACTGTCTAGACGATGTGTGGCATTTTACACGAAATCAAAGGCGTCGACCTACTGTATGATTTTTATACTGTGGTAATAGTGTGTTACGCAATTAAGGTAAGATTTCGACCCTGACCACGTAAGCCAACAGAGTTATATGAAAACAATGTAAGTACATATTAAGGGGGAACTCTAGTGGTGCTTTCTCTATAAAAACGTATTCCGCTGTTTTCTTCGTGGATAATGCTTTTAGAGCAATTTTTTTTTTCTACAATTTTACAACCGTGATTATACGTGGTCCTATCATTTGATTTTTCCAAAACTTAATTAATAAAAGAAATATCATACTTCAAAATCGCGAAAAATAACCCATTTTTACTGTGATTACCAGATGATTATTAGACAAACGTGATAAGTTTTTGACGAAAAAGAAAATAGAAGCATAGGTATACTCTCCCCTAAATTTTGGTATAAAAATGATTGACATCTGTCGTATTTCAAAAAAGAAAACAGCCTAATACGAGACGTTTACGTAAGACGACATGGTCAACATTTTTGTAGATAAAATCAGCCTGACCTGCAACTGTCCTTTTCGCACTTTACCGGGAGAGGTTGGAGGCAGCGCGACGGCAATAGTTTCTTCAAATACCTATTTTCCAAATTCCTCGACACTAGAGTCCCCTCTTAAATACTTAGTTAATAATTAATACGAGCTATAAGAGTCATAATGTTAGTAACAATGTGCCTACAAACTATGTTAGTAATACATTTACAAACAACATAAAATGAAACAGTTTTGGACATCGTTGCTGCGAGGTAACAGACCCAGCCGAAACATTGCAGCAATGGTTCAAAAACTAACAAACAGTCCATTCTGCAAGCTATCATAGTTTGGATGTTGTTGAGTTGTTGTTGTGTTGTTGTCGCTGTTGTTGCTTTGTTTATCTGGATTATTAGGTGGTTGGTTGGTTGATGATGATGATGATGATGATGATGATAATTTTCCATTTTCCGACAACTAAGTAAAAGTGTAAAAAGATATTTTTGTATGTATTTATTTAATGTTTTAAAGTACTAGCTTTCCGCCCGCGGCTTCGTCCGCGTGGAGTTCGGTTATATCGTGCTTTTCAGATTTCCCTTGGAAATATCAAATTCTTCCGCGATAAAAAGTACCCTGTTATTTGATTCGGACTTCTTACTTTATGTCTGCAAAATTTCAAAGCAATCGGTTCAGTAGTTACGGCGTGAAAGTGGAACAAACAAACAAACTCACTTTTCCATTTCAAGGATTACTTAATCGCGATCCCGGCTGATGGTAAGCAGTGATGGAATTGTTGATAGTAAAGCGCATTAAATTAATAAAAGTCTATTCACCTAAAGTGACAAACTTGAAAACACTTAAAATTTAACCAGACGGGAACATCAGACAAATTGTTCCAGACCATTGATGTAGGTACGTGGTATAAAAACACGAGGCGATCACTTCGTCCCGACCGTAGTGGTATCAACAACGAAAGAAAACGAAAATAAGACGGAAAAAAGTTTATAAGCACTCAACAGTGTACATATTTGTTCACTAGAAAGGGTTCTTGGAATATACCGTAACAAACTAACTTTTTCGTTTGTTTTTAGTTTAGGTAACTAAAAAGGAACGCTGAAGTAAAACATTGTGAAGAAACCGGCATGTCCCAGAGACCGGAACTTAGAAGACATGTGATATCTATCAACCCGCACTGGGCCCGCGTGGTAGATTACGGCCCACTCCCTCTCACCGAGAGGAGGCCTGTGTCCCAGGAGTGTGAACATTATAGGCTGATTATGTATACAATATGTTCAGAAAACCCTGTCCGACCCGTAAGGATAGTAAAGGTTAGGTAAACACATGACCAAATAACATAGGAAATTTTACATAATCATCATAGTAACAATACTAGTGAATTTTGAAATAATCTTTTTTTCCCGCGAATTAATTCCAATTTCCCAAAAATTTGGTAATTTTTTTAAAAGTGACAACTCCGGTATTATTATGATCGAATAGCGAGGCGACCACGTGCCGCGTGCTCTGTCCCCCGCCCCCCGCGGTAGGGTTGCTAACCGCACATGTATTAAGCTAGCTCTTTTTGCGAAATAATATTTATTTCTTTAGGGGGATTTTTTTTTAAGTTTAGCCCGGCTTTGTAGGCATTAGTAGAATTAGTTATCGACACCTAACAATACCTTCACGGATCGGACAGGGTTTTCTTTACATATTGTATACAATGTTTTTTTTTTTATACAATTATAAACTAGTGCTTGACTGCAATCCCGCCTGATGGTAAGCAGTGATGCAATCGTTGGAGGTAAAGCGCGCCAGTTTATTAAGCCCATTCACTTAAAAAACTCAGTTAATAGGAAGGATGACGGCAGTTGAGCGAGGTGATGCAATGTTAAACCCAATAACACCACCAACGATGCTGAGCCAGAGGGAGATTGATCTGGAGACCCTCCACGACGAAACTCCCGTTTGGTCTGGGTACGATTACCCAGCATATATCGCAACACAACCACTCAGACCCGTCCTCCGTACAGCAAAACTAACTGTAACTAAGAAATAAATATATATAAATAATATATTAAATGAAGTTTGAAAGTGTTGCCAGTTACTGGGTTGAAAGGGAATCAGTTGTCATATTGTATGTACAAATAGAAGGAGGAGGGATGAACCACGTGTGGCTAGAAGAGCAATGAATGTAAAATTTTGTTGGATGGAGAAGAAATAGACGAAAGAGAAGTTCAATAGATTGTTTGAAGAATGAAATGGAAAAAAAATATGAAGAAAATATCGTTAACTTTACATAACGGTGAACATAACGCAAAAAAGAACACAAGTTCGCGGAATACCTGCGTCACATCCACGCAAAACGGCCATTACTCAGCATAATGCTAAGAAAGCGGAATCAATGGCAGCATGATGGTTGGATTCATTGAATAATGGAAGAAAAATTGTGTCGCGCCGATCCCAAGTAACCTAGGTAAAAGGCAAGAAAGTAATCAAGTAAAGAATGAAATCAAATTAATCTGATGTTGTGAAACCTCCTGGGTAACAAATGTCTTCCCATGCCGCCTCCGCCGGGCCGGAACAAGCGAGGATGACATGCGTGCCAACAGTCTCACACCACGGGATGCCAAAGATTGTGCGAAATGGAGGAGTACTTGTAGGAAAGCGGTCCCTGGGCTCCAACGCGAAAGACGCGGATGCATCTCGGATTATGATGGGATGATAATGTTGTCAAACCTCCTGTTAAGCAAGTAATGCCTGTATTACGAGACTCCGGTCTTCCACAGCTGTATACATATTTTTTTTTTCACTACCGTATACTACTATTGCGTAAGTGAGGATATGTAAGCAGTAAAAAAAGGAATAGTGTGATGGATATATTATAGTTGTTGCATGATTTTGTTTCAGAAAAACTTCATCATATTCCAAATAAATTTGATTACCTTAAAGTTTTTTTTTAATAATTATAAACTAGTGCTTGACTGCAATTCCGCCTGCGTAAAGCGCACGAGTTTATTAAGCCTATTCACTTAAAAAACTTAGGAACAGGAAGGATGACGGTAGTTTAGCGAGGTAATGCAATGTTAAACCCAAGACCAACACGACCAAACGATGCTGCGCTAGAGGGAAATTGACTCTAAACGACCAAACTCCCGACACAACAACATTTCGCGCATCGTACCCGCCACACAACGCAACACAACTGCTCAGACCGGTCCTCCGTACGGCTTCACCACACATCATGCCGGAACACGATGAATCGCTTGGCGGCAAGACTTTGTCTGGTGGGTGGTAACTTCTGCCGGCAGCCGATGCTATGGCCTACCACCGAGAGTTCTTTTTAGGGCAAAGGCCCCTCCGTGTAAGAGGGAGAGCCTGGAGAGGCCACTTGGTCAGTTGGCGGACGTTACGGGTTACTGTTTCTAAGAAAATCAAAAGTCATTTATTCAATAATTAGGCTGAGAATCAGCACTTTTTGAACGCCAATCCATACTAATATTATAAATGCGAAAGTAACTCTGTCTGTCTGTCTGTCTACTACGCTTTCTCGCGTAAACCACTCAACCGATTTTGATGAAATTTGGCACAGACAATCTTTAGACCCTGAGAAAGGACATAGGCTACCTTTTATTGAAAAAAAAATTGATATTCCCTAGGGAAATCTAAAAAGCGCGATATAACCGAATTCCACACGGGCGAAGCCGCGGGCGGAAAGCTAGTATAACATGACAGCCCCCAAAACTCCCGTCCTTCACCACTTCCCTGTGCTTTGGCTGGGAAGAAGTGCCAGAACAAACTCCCCAGCAGCACAGATGTCTTTTCAGTTATAAAAACATATGACTTTGTACAATACTATGTCTGTAAACTTCATACAATACTATCATCGTCAACCTTTTTTATTAACGTCCCACTGCTGGGCGCGGGTCTCCTCTCACACAGAGAAGCATTGAGTGTAATCACCAAGCTTGCTCAATGCGGGTTGGCGATTTCAGACTTGAAAGACTAGGTTTCCTCAAGATGTTTTCCTTTACCTTGTAATCAGTAATTGGTGTTCAAGATATACCTACTTAGAAAGTACATGTAACTCAGAAAAGTTACATCGGTACTTGCCTGACCTGGAATCGAACTCATTACTCATACTTGAGAGGATGATGTTTCAACCACTAGGCCACCACGACTGTCCACGTTACTATGTATTTACCATATTTATGCTAGCTAGCCACGCCAATATACCAGGAAAGCAAAAAAACCTTAAAACCTGGAAATAAAGGACGTGGCCGCTTACATATACAGTACTTCATCTGCACTCGGAGCTTCCTTTTGACCCAGTACCTTCAACCAAGAGGAGAAAGGATATGGTTTGCACAAAACTACAGACGAGACACGCTTATGCCTATATATTTTATGTATTTTTAGGCCCTTTCTTATATAACAAGCTCAACAAACTATTAGAGATATACAGTATAAATTATAAAAAATGTAGTCAAGTAATATCGGAATAGGTACCTATTGATTCTCAATTACACAGACACAGAAAAGCTTCTGGAAGTTATAGTGTGATAGTAAATAGTTTCCAGATAAAAGTTAGATAAGATATGAAATTAAGTAGCATATAAGATAGCATAATAAAAAACTAAAGCTTTTGTTTATTGAATTCCTAGTCCATAACGTTGCATGATTAAATCTTACGAACTTATTGATATATTGTGATGTAAAGTGAGCGCCTGAAACACAGGTTTAGTAAACCTAGCTCGAGCACGTCGCTAATTTTACATGATTCTCTATATAATAATACGTTCTGTATGACCTTATGTATATTTTTAGTCACACATAATGCTTAGCTGTTATTTAGGCAATAAGATATGTATGTAATTGTATAAGAATATTTTTGTAGTTTTGATTTTACAATGTTGTGTAAGTTTTTGAGTAAAGGTTAATAATAAAAGATTATTATTATTATATTTATGCATTGTAAAATATAAACCATTATATGATCTCGTATAACTTGTCATTAAGCCAATTTTGGAAAAAGAACACAAAAATTAGAGGAATTAGGGCATGCCGATTGCTTCACAATGTTTTAATTCACAAAGGTTAATAATGGATAATTTACTCAAAGTACAGTTCCTGTTTGAGTTCGAAAATTACCTACAATAGGGATGTTTCCTGGTTCAAAAAAAAAAATGATTTTATTTAGTCCATCATTCAGATTATAGAAAAGTTTTGTATACGTATATTTTGTTTTATCAAATCAACAAAAGTTGACAAATATAAAAAGCATCAAAGATCGGGAGTGGGGGCTGGTGACGTCACTCATTGCTAAAAAGTGTAGCAAGGAGTGTGTCACACGAGTTTTCAACGCACTGCATCGTCTTCATTTTTTGTTTAAATGAAAAAAGAAAAAAATACGTGTCTAGTTTTTTTTTTTTAATCTGACTACCCTATTCACAGCAGCCGTTAACCACTGGGCAGCAACTCCTTTAAAAATTATGATATTACATTAAATGATATACAAACATACAGCGCTGCGCCGTATTCATTCATCCAGTGAATCATTCCAACGAATGCACCACAAAAAGAACGAATCGATATCAAACAAAAGAAAAGCACGAATCGATTTTCAGCCACCGCGTTCGTTGTGGAATAAAATTGGAATTGAACAAAAAAACACGTGACAATCGGCTCGCTTGTGGGAGATTGAATAGTTTTACTTAATAACAAGTCTTTATTTCTCTCCACCTCGACGTTGGCAGAATCATCGGTCATCGATGGAGCTATACTCCTAAAAAAAAAAAAAAAAAGTCGTGGTGGCCTGATGGTTAAAACACTAGCCTCTCAAGTACGAGGGTGCTGTTTCGATTCCAGGTCAAGCAAGTATTAATGTAACTTTTCTAATTTATGTACTTTCAAGTATATCTTGGACACCTATGACTGATTAAATAAATAAATATATACTGACAAATCACACAGATTAAGCTAGCCCCAAAGTAAGTTCGAGACTTGTGTTATGGGATACTAACTCAACGATACTATATTTATTAATAGATACATAAATAGATATTTGTGATTTTTTATGTTACCTTTTTGAAATTTAGTACACAAATTCTTTACATAAAAACACTAGACACGTGTTTTGGGTTTCGTTTATACAAAAAATATCGTTGTATACTATTTGGGCATGTGTTCCGGAGAAATGAGAAAATTGTGAGGAGAGTTTTGGGTATGAATGTCATTGGCCATAGGAGTAGGAGTAGACCAGAGAAACGATGAATGTAGTGGTTGACTGATAATATGATTTATAAAGGGGTGATTAAGGAGATGACGTCTAATGGAGAGGTATGGAGGAAACAGACACAGGTATTGCGCGAACTCCAAATAAATTGAGATAAGAGCAGGAACATGAAAGACAGAAGACTACAGAAGGCATTGCTTAGCATAAATCTTCATCTTCCTCTTCAGCTTATAGAGGTCCACTGTCCACTGGTCGCCACTCCAGAACATTACTACTGCCCATCGGTCATCGGTTCTACGAGCAATGTGCCCCGCCCACTGTCACTTAATTTTAGCGACTCGAAGAGCTATATCGGTGCCTTTGGTTTTTCGGCGGATCTCATCATTTCTGATTCGATCGCGCAGAGAACTCCGAGCACAGCTCTGTGTTTAGCATAAATGCTAAGATTTAATTAATAAAGGCATAACACATAATCGACCGTTAAACAATGATCAGAAGGTACAAAATCCTCCATCACAGCAGAATTTCAGAAGCAGAAATATCACTCCAAACTGCATTAATCATCGCCTAACCTTATCAGAAGCTATGGCGGGATAGCCATTAATTCTTGATCATAGTCGATAGATAACCAATAACGCAGGGAGATTGTAGTATGCCCAGTTCAGGCGTTCAGACAAGGTTCTGAGTAATCGGATTGCCTTCAAAATGATAAGTGATATTTGTATAAGATGATGATTTGTTCAAACTATCAAGCTGTTGAAATTATAACAATGCAACTTACTCTATGTAATAAGTGTATGTCGAGACATTCCTATGCATGGCTGGTAATGTACCAACGCTGGTGGCATTACTACGTTGTATGCTTAGACTCTGGCCAAGGTTTGAGGCAGTCTTAAGGTCATGGAACAACTTGCCGGCGGCGGTGTTTCCGTCGGACTACAATTTGAGTGTCTTCAAGGCTAGAGTGAATAGGTAGATAAATAATCTTAATAAACTAGCTTTACCATCAACGATCGCATCGCTGCTTACCATCAGGCGGGATTGCGGTCAAGCGCTGGTTTATAAATAATAAAAAAAAAAAAAAAAAAAAATGGAAAGTATCAGTCAGCCGTTTTGTTATTTCACTGAGCGCTAGTTCCCACGGTCTTATGGTATCAAGCTCGGTGGTAGGCCATAACATCGGCTGCCGGCAGAAGTTACCACCCACCAGACACAGTCTTGCCGCCAAGCGATTCGTCGTTAACCGGCATGATGTCTGGTGAATCCGTACGGAGGACGAGTCTGAACAGTTGTATTGCGATGTATGCCGGGTACGATGCGCCAAATGTTGTTGTGTCCGGAGTTTGGTCGTGGAGAGTCTCCAGATCAATCTCCCTCTAGCGCAGCATCGTTTGGTCGTGTTGGTCTTGGGTTTAACATTGCATCACCTCGCTCAACTGCCGTCATCCTTCCTATTCTTAAGTTTTTTAAGTGAATAGGCTTAATAAACTAGTGCGCTTTACCATCAACGATGGCATCACTGCTTACCATCAGGCGGGATTGCAGTCAAGAACTAGTTTATAATTATTAAAAAAAAAATGTCTCGAAAGTGTGATTACCGACATTTACCTCGCTTGAGGTTTTAAGCCCCAGCGGAGCTAGCCTATTTAATTAAAAAGTAAGTAAGTACAGACAGACAAATGCTATATGATTTCATATCTTTAAATAGGTTTTGCTCGGAGTTTCTCTGCGCGATCGAATTAGAAATGAGGAGATCCGCAGATGAACCAAAGTCACGGACACAGCTCGTTGAGTCGCTATAATTAACAGCAACGTACCGGAACACACAGCTTAGGGAGTCCCCCAACAAGGTAGACCGATGACCTGGTGAAGTTCATGAGAATCCGATGGAAGCGGGCAGCACACGACCGGTTTTGTTGCCCGCATCCGACAGAGTGTGGAAAGCACCGACATTGTGGAAAGCCTTGGGGGAGGCTTTTATCCAGCAGTGGGCCTCTATAGGCTGAAGAAGAAAAAGAAGAAATAGGTTTTCACAAACAGTTTCACCCTTCAATAATCTTTAAATTGCTAGTGAGGACGATATTTCTTATTCAACAAAACTGAGTGAATACACCAAAATTAAAACAGAGTAGGTACCTACTGTTATAAAGTGAAGATACATATCAGATCGTGTGAGTAACATTTGGATACTAATCTTCATAAATACTAGACAAGACTAATGTCTGAACTGATATTTCAAGGAAAGAACGCATATAATATTAAAAAGGTTATAAGCATGTTTGAAGTTATAACGAACTTAATTGTGCAGGAATTAAGGTTATTTTTCTATATACTCATGTTTACGAATACGTCGCGAATCATCAGTATAAAACTGTAAATTGTAGTTCGCAAATGATACTGGGAATTATTTCGTGCAGCGACGTAATTGACATCACAGCTTAATTTTACGCTCTGTTTTCTTCCAGTGCTCTGTGGAAACATACGGAATAGTACTCGTCTTTATCCCAAGTGAGTCGAAATCTATCGTTGATTTCGGTTTGATTGTAGGTATGTACGTAGTTTATCATTTATGTTTATTAATGTGTGAGACATGCTGGCCTAGTGATTAAAACACCAGCCTCTCAAGTATGAGTGTGCGGGTTCGATTCCAGGTCAGGCAAGTACCAATGTAATTTTTCTATGTTATATGTACTTTCTAAGTATATCTTGGACACCAAGTACTGAAGGTGAAGGAAAAAATCTTGAGGAAACCTGGATTATAAGTCTGAAATCGCCCACCCGCATTGAGCAAGCGTGGTGATTACGCTCAATCCTTCCCTGTATGAGAGGAGACTTGTGCCCAGCAGTGGGACGATAAAAAGGTTGATGATGATGATGACGAATGACTGATTATATTGGGAAGGAAAACATCTTAAGGAAACCTGGACTTTAAGTCGGAATTCACCAACCCGCATTGAGCAGGCGTGGTGATTACGCTCAATCCTTCTCTGCATGAAAGGAGACCTGTGCCCAGTAGTGGGACGATAAAAAGGTGGATGATAATTGATGATGTTTATTAATGGAAGAAATCTATGCCATATTATGAATATGAAATTAACAATGCGTTGGGCGTTGTCTGTCTATTTACACTTATTTATGCGTGGACATCTAATGAACTCTCCCGCTCTGGGTGGAATCCCTTCCATTCCTGTAAGGCTTTTACTGACTGAAACCCAACAAGCTCCTTCACTTATCTATGCCAAGGCAACAGTGTCTCTCTGAAACAACCCTCGGTCCTGGTAGGTATACATCATCATCATCATCATCATCATCAGACCCTACTCGTCCACTGCTGGACATAGGCCTCCTTCATGGCACGCCAACAAGCTCGATCCTGAGCAGTTCTCCGCCAGCCACTACCAGCCACCTTATTGATGTCGTCGCTCCATCTCGCTCAAGGGCGTCCCACGCTACGTATACATAGCAGGAACTACGAGGTATACATAGGTCCTACTGAATCCGAGCGTGGCACACAACACGCCATCGACCAAAGACTGGTGCTCACCGGGCAGCAAGCTATTCATTGCTTACCGCGCATAAGCTCGTGCTTAAGGTGGTCTACTGGAATGCAACTACTAGGGACGTGAGGAGGCAAGATTGCCTATTCCTCAGGCGCTTCGCCTACTCCATTGTAAGTACGGCCTCCCATACACTCTCGCACCGTAGCATTGCCTGGATAAGGGCCAGGTGCGGGAGATCGCTGATCTCCGCCACGAGAATATGGCTCCACCCAATACTGGTAGACCTCGACCGTATTCTCACTAGGGTACAGACATTGCCTTAGGGACGTTACTGGAGGAGCGCAGGAAAGAACAGCTTGGGCTAAACCTTTTATTTATAATTATAAACTAGTGCTTGAACGCATTCCCGCCTGATGGTAAGCTATGATGCAATCGTTGATGGTAAAGCGCGCTAGTATATTAAGCCCATTCACTCAAAACAGAAAACAGAGTGAATAAGAAGGAAGATGGCAGTTGAGAGAGGTGATACAACGTTAAACTTAACAACATGACCAACGCCAGAGGGAGATGGAGACCCTCCACGACCAAACTCCCGACACAACAACATTTGGCGCATCGTACCCGGCACACATCGCAACACAACTGCTGAGACCCGTCCTCTGAACGGGTGAATTTTTGGGGTGAATTTACAGCTACGTGCTCAGAGGCGCGGCCTGGCCCGATGAAGAATCAGGGTGGTAGTGATATATAGCAATAGATTCAACTAAGAACGGAATCAACAGCATTATATATACTGTTTTACGACACTGAAAAATAATTTAATGAAACTGTAATCATTGCCCCTATGTATCCTAGACAGAAATCGAGGTAAACGTTTCAAATGCATTTTTAATTCGCTCGCCGCGCCTCGGTTAAAGTAAGTACTTCTTGAAAATAAATGCCGGCTCGTAAAAAACCTAAGAAGAATTGCCAAGAACCAAGTACTAGCATCAAGAACACAAGTTAGTTTCTGCAATCGTGCAAGATTGAATCCAAATTCTGGATTCTTCTAGAGAGCAGTGGTGGTCCAATTATGACGGCCCTGGTTTCTGAGGATAATAGGCTATTTGACAGATTTATAATTTTTATCTTGAATTACTTGGTTGCGGTTAAGAAGTTCACCCAAAGTATTTTTTTTAATTTTAAATACGTATTTCGTAAGAAATATGCAAATAAAAATTCAAAATTCAAATAAGCCGCGAAAACGATATAATCAGCAATATGGCGTTGCGCCTGGTAAGTGACGTCAGAAGCGGTTTTCGGTTCTCAGTGGTGTTTGTTTTTAATTATTATTTGCTGTTGTTATCTAATAAAATGGTTTACAAGTGGTGTGCTGTACTGGGTTGTACAAATAAATAGATAAAAAACCCCCGAAAAACAGTTTATAAGTTTGCCGAAAACAAGCGATGATGCGCGTATGACGTCATCGCGACATTAGCCAATCCGGATCGTTTCACAATGTGTGGTGCGAGAAACAAAAAGCCAAACATATTTTTGTGTTTTGGATATAATAATTGTTATTATTTTTTATTAAAACTCTTGTAAATGATATAAAGAACCCTCATTTTATGTAATTAAAGCAAAAAATCACAAATAATTGAATACTGTCAAATAGCCTATTGTACGAATCCAGACAGGCACTTTATATAGGTAAATTTTATCATCCCCAATCCTCTTAAAACAGTGATCGTGAGGTAGCCGCCATGTCCTAGAATCAAAACTTCAGAGACATGTGACCTCTACCAACCTGCACTGGACCCGCATCATTGTTTTGGTTTCACGATTACCACAAACAGGTCCGCTCGCCGCACAGATCCGCTTTGCACAGGTCCGCTTGTGTGTGGAGTACTTCAGCCACATTTGGGCTGGTGCTGCTAAATGTCACCTGGCTACTTTTGGTTCAGTGGAGAGGCGTGTGAAGAGGCTGATTGGCGACGCAGACTTAACTCGAAACGGTCTCCAAAGTCTGGCCAGCAAAGAGTAGCCAGCCTTTCGGTCTTCTATAGGATGCATTGTGGTGAGTGTGCAAGGGAATTGCATCATTTAATTCCCCCATCTCCGTTCCACCATCGGACGACCCGTCGTACGGCGAGTTTCCACCCTTACGTTGTTGACACCACTGCGATCCGGACGAAGCGTTTCGCTTCCTCTTTTATACCGCCTACATCGAGGGGCTGCAACAATTTGCCAGTGACGGTGTTTCCGTTACACTACAATTTGAGTGTCATTAAGGCTAGAGTGAATAGGCTCTTAATAAACTAGCACGCTTTACCATCAACGATCGCAACACTGCTTACCATCAGGCGGGATTGCGGTCAAGCGCTAGTTTATAATTTATAAAAAAAAAAAACGCAAATAAACGTTTTTGAAGTTGATTTCTTTTGCGGGCCACTCCTTCTCATTGAGAGTCTGCGTCCCAGCAGTGGGACCATTCCGTTTCAATTGCTCCAATTCCATTTACTTTTACTTTTGCAGGAGCTATTTTTTTCGACGGGAATACATTAATGTCCTCACCCGCTCTAGGCGGAGCGGAAAGGCATGTCAGACTTTTACTGACTAAAACCAACCCGTGTTCCTTCATTTGCCTGTGCGTCAGAGGCCACGGTATCTATTTCTTAACACGAGCTCCTCTTATTCTGCAGGCGACCCCACTATATCGGTCTTGGAAATAATATCTACACATATTTTCTATACTAATATATAAAGCTAAAGCGTTTGTTTGTTTGAGTGCTTGTTTGTTTGAACGCGCTAATTTCAGGAACTACTGTCCGATTTGAGAAATTCTTTTTGCGTTAGATAGCCCATTAATCCAGGAAGGCTTTAGGCTATATAACATCACGCTACGACCAATAGGAGCAGAGCATATCGAAACCTTCGCGGGTGAAACCGCGTGGCGCAGCTAGTAATATATAAAGCTGAAGAGTTTGTTTGTTTGAACGCGTTAATCTCAGACACTACTGGTTCGATTTGTGAAATTCTTTTTGCGTTAAATAGCCTATTAATCCAGAAAGGCTTTAGGGTGCGACCAATAGGAGTAGAGCGTAACTTTGCAGCCCGCGAGTGACCGCAAGACATGACGGAGATTATGTATATGAGGAGTAACAGGATCTAAATATTGAAAGTAACAGCTTACAACGAATACTTTAATAGAAGCTGATGAGACTTCAGCAACCGCACAGTGTGGCGTCATGAGGTCACGTATAGACGTTACCGTAAAGTTAGAAGACCGCGCAATATAAATTCCGGCTCGCGCCTTGCAATCCAGCTGCACTACCCTGTGACGTAAACTTGAGTTTTGAAACAACTCAGAGCATAACTAAACCACGCGAACGAAGTCGCTGGCAGCCGCTAGTATTATAATACACACGAATGTGACATTGCCGCTATTCCGTGCAGTACCCCATGTTCCTTGTTATCGTGGTTATATTTGAGGTATGTTCAGTAAGATAGATAGAGGAATGCAACTTCTTGTGCTCTGACTTGCGAGGGCGGGCCAAACTTATAGCAAAAGCGATTGAAGTTCTCATGTACGAGGCGCATGTTGCCAACGGTAGAGTAACTTCAATAGTCGACACTAATTTGATTTTATAGTTTATGGTTTGTTTTAACCTTTAACAGTTATGATTTATTTTTTGATTGATTCTCGGTGGTAGGCCATAACATCGGCTGCCGGCAGAAGTTACCACCCACCAGACAAAGTCTTGCCGCCAAACGATTCGTCTTGTTCCGGCATGATGTCTGGTGAAGCCATACGGAGGACGGGTCTGAGCAGTTGTGTTGCGATGTGTGGCGGGTACGATGCCCCGAATGTTGTTGTGTCGGGAGTTTGGTCGTGGAGAGTCTCCAAATCAATCTCCCTCTAGCGCAGCATCGTTTGGTCGTGTTGGTCTTGGGTTTAACATTCCATCATCTCGCTCAACTGCCGTCATCCTTCCTATTCCTTAGTATTTTAAGTGAATAGGCTTAATAAACTAGTGCGCTTTACCATCAACGATTGCATCACTGCTTACCATCAGGCGGGATTGCAGTCAAGCAAATAATTATTTAAAAAATATATATATAAAATGAAGTGAAAATTCTGCTTTGTGTATTGTCTTCTGTTCCTCCTTGCATAGCACTTTATTTTACTTTTTTCTAATGAGGTACAAAGTAAGTCATTATTGTTCTACTAATTTGTTTGTCGAAAAAGTGAATAATAATTCATTGCTGTGTCTTATATTTTATAACTTAACTAGCTGATCCGACAAACGTTGTTTTCCCATATATTATTTATGGGAAATGTTTCATTAAAATCGCCGTTAAAACCAAGTGTTGTAACACGGGGTAATAAAATGAAACAAAAAATCTTGGGGCACTTATCGTGGGGCTGAAAAAAAGTAATAATAGCCGATTCTCAGATCTACTGAATATGCATATAAGATTTTAAAAAATCGATCAAGCCGTTGCGAAGAAGTATGTCAACTAAAATTGTGATAGAAGAATTTTACCACATATCGATCTATCAAACTAATATTAATCTCTCTGGCAAAAGTTGCAATAACTGTACAAAGGAGATGTTTCATTTTGGGTCACACCACTATGTATGTACGCTATATAGATAAAAAGGAAAATAATAGATTTTCATAAAAATACTACTAAATTCATTTGAATAGAAATACAAGTACCTGTTTATAATTAATTATTTGAAACGTTTTTTAGTGAGATAACCCTTTATTAAGGTAGCCATGACAATGGTTATGACGTTTGATTGGCGACTTTGACAGTTCTATTTTCCCGTTGTGTTCGTGTCTAGTGTTGATTTGAGTTGATTGTGTTTGTTTAATGGGCCGTATGTTCGGAATTCATGTTTTGTGTTTTTCGCAGTCATATGGTGGTCGTTACGGGTTGTTGGAGCCCTCAAAAGTTCAACAATTGGTCTAACTGCAATGCTTCGATGTCGCCTTCGGGTTGTGGAGGTCAGACGGCAGTCGCTTCACGGAAAATGTCGAAGTTTAGCCATATCAGCAGTTTGACTGGTAAAGCGGACCCCAGACTCCAAAGCTGAAAAGGCTTCGGATGCGACTGGGATTAACGCTGGGATGATGATGATGATGATGGTAGATAATATCAATACTATAGCCTTAGATAAATGACACGTCAATAAAATGTCACTGTCAAAATCATATTTCGCTCATTGCTGACCACCATATTTATTAGCAGTTGTGTTGCAATCCTTGGCCGAGTTAGTTAACTATAGCGTAATTGTACCTAGCATTAAGTGTACAATTTGCTGGCCCAGGCTCCATACATTTCTGAAACATCTCCTTTTAATATGAATTCACTCAAAACTTCTTTATTTTCCTCGTATACATTATGTATCACTCCAAAGAAAGTGCGACTCTCATAGATAAGTTTCGTAAATCTATCGTAAATCGAGTCAAGATGTTGCTAAAACCGCTTGAAAAATGCACTTTTGATTGAAATAATTTTTTTGAACGCTCCAGCTTACATATCGCACCACACACTCCACAATTTCTCTCTAGAAGTCACAACTCAAGTGTGTACAGGCCACATTTCAGGTTTGCGGGTTACTGATTTGTTACTCGGCGATACACAACTTGGTGCAATACTCAAGTTGAGCACACTGTAATGTTTGAGTATGTTCAGTCTGTTTGAGTATTGCTAAGATGGGATAATTATAATATGGAGTTCTATTTCTTTTTAATAAGTATAAACTTGTGCTTTAGCGCAATCCTGCCTGATGGTAAGCAGTGATGTAATCGTTGATGGGAAAAGCGCGCTAGCTTATTAAGAGCCCATTCACTAAAAAAAAAACTGAGTGAATAAGACCAAACTCCCGACACAACAACATTTAGCGCATCGTACCAGGCACATATCGCAACACAACTGCTCAGACCCGTCCTCCGTACGGCTACACCCGACATCATGCCGGAACACGACGAATCGCTTGGCGGCAAGACCTTGTCCGGTGGGTTCTTCTGCCAGCAGCCGATGTTATGGCCTACCACCGAGAGTAGCAGAGCTTCCCAGCTAGTGGATCTAAAGAAGAACATGGATAAGACGAAGACTGTATCGAACTCCCATGTACAAACGACAGCACATCAACCTACTACAATCTGTCAGATTTTTAATTGAATTTTCATCTTTATCTCTTAAGCATTAAGGCTCAAGGTTGATTGAGAATATGTGACAGGTTCGGGTAGCTTGACCTGCTGTCTTTCGTAGCCACTCCAGTTCCAATTGGTTGATTTGCACTCGAAGTTGTTGACGAGTATATATACTGGGAAAGACAGTCCTACTAGGTAATTCCAACTTCGAAAAGAGGTGTCTCGTCGAATCAACAAAAAAATATTTATCTTTACTCTATACTAATACATAAAGCTGAAAAATTGTTTGTTTGAACGTGTAGTTCCTGAACTACTGGTCCGATTTGAAAAATTCTTTTTGCGCTGTGGCCAATAGGAGCGGAGCATGACTAATATAGCCAACGAAGTCGCTGGCGGCCGCTAGTAAATAATAAGTTGAACATTAAACTGAGGTTATCACACACAAAAAGTTATTTTTGACATTTTCTGCCGTACAGAATTCTTATTGTGTACTTATTTTACTAAAAATAAAACAATAGAAAAACATCTTTTACGTCAATGTCAATTCGTCATGACAAACAAATCAAATCAGAAATCCTAACAACATGGAGACATTTTGCGGGATTTATCTTCGTCGTGTTCACAAGTGACAATGCCATGTGGGATAATGTCGCGGTGTATCGAGTTTGTGGTAAGCCCACTAGTGTAGTGCCAGCCCCCGATATAAAACGGGATTTATGTGAATCCCGGGTATTTTGATTCGCGTAGCATAACATACGCTTTTTGAGCATATTAAGAGGGAATTCTAGTGGTGCTTTCTCTATAAAAACGTATTCTGCTGTTTCCTTCGTGGATAATGCTTTTAGAGCAATTTTTTTTCTACAATTTTACACCGTGATTACACGTGCTCCTATAATTTGATTTTTTCAGGAACTTAATTAATAAATGAAATACGATACTTCAAAAGCGCGAAAAATAACCCATTTTTACCTTGATGTTCAGATGACTATTAGATAAGTGTGAAAAGTTTTTGACAAAAAAGAAAATAATGGAAGCATGTATACTTTTCCTCTAAATTTTGATATAAATTATAAAAATAATTGAGATCTCTCGTGTTTTGAAAGAGAAAACAGCGGAATATGAAACGTCTTTGGGTCAACGTTTTTGTAGGTAAAATCAGCCTGAGCTGCAACTGTCCTTTTCGCACTTTACCGGGAGAGGTTGGAAGCAGCGCAACGGCAATTGTTTCTTCAAATACCTATTTTTCAAATTCCTCGGCCAAAAGTCCCCTCTTAAGGTATTGTCAGGGGTGGCTTTTGGGATGCAATGTTCACAGGACAATAATAACAAGAAAAATATTGATGTAGTCTTGTCACCCTCTATTCATAAACGTTACCTAGTGATTCATCATCATCATCATCATCAGCCTCTACTCGTCCACTGCTGGACATAGGCCTCCTTCATGGCACGCCAACAAGCTCGATCCTGAGCAGTTCTCCGCCAGCCACTACCAGCCACCTTTTTGATGTCGTCGCTCCATCTCGCCCAAGGGCGTCCCACGCTACGTTTGCCGAGACGCGGTCTCCACTCGAGGACTCGTGAATAAGTGATTAGCGATTGTTAAACCTTATATTTTTAACGTTTTAACATCTCTTATATTAATCATCGTTTATGAATCAACACCATAGTGTTTAAGGGGTTTATTCATAAAGGAGGGTTAAAGTTAAGTGACGTGCAAACGTCAAAAATGTATGGTTAAACAGTCGCTAACCATTAGTTAACTTTAAGCAACGTATATGAATAAGGAAGCTTGTAACTATATAATTTAATAACATTAGTATTAAAATTGCTGAGCCCCGGTTGTCCAAAAAGTAAAGATTTATTTCACAGACTTCAAATTTATACATAGATGGCACAGATCTATCTATACTAATATATAAAGCTGAAGAGTTTGTTTGTTTGAACGCGCTAATCTTAGGAACTACTGGTCCGATTTGAAAAATTCTTTTTGTGTTGGATAGCCCAGGAATAATGTAAGTTGGATAATCCAGGAAGGCTTTAGGCTATATAACGTCACGCTGCGACCAATAGGAGCGGAGCATAACTAACTCCACGCGAACGTAATAAATGTGAAAATCTTTTTTTATTTCGATATCCATGTTTAATAATTTGTTTATTTAATGAGCTGTTTCAACGCTTTTCAGGCCGTGTATTATGCAAAAGCGGTCATCGTGTTCAACACACTATAGGTACCTATATGTATAAATATTATGAGACAATTGCGCGATCAATCAAGTCGCATAGTCGAGCGATTAACGCTGTTAGTTATCATGTACGATTCATGTGTATATTTAAAATCACAATAATACTTTTGCAATTATACAATTTTCAGCCCGTGTGGCACCGGGCTTAGAATAGTACCAACCCATATCCTCCCGTGGGTGTCGTAAGAGGTGACTAAGGGAATTCTCATCAGTGAAGCGGGCGGCAGCGCTTCTCCTGTGGAATATCAAATTACTGCAACCCCCAATCCGTCAGCTAAGCGTGGAGATTATGGCGAACCCCCCCAACTTGACTTTGTCCAGCAGTGAACCTCTATGGGCTAAAAAAGAAGAAGAACACAAAAGCTCCTTATTTAAAAACTAGCGGCCGCCAGCGACTTCGTTCGCGTGGTTTACTTGTGCTCCGCTCTTATTGGTCGCAGCGTGATTTTATATAGCCTATAGCCTTCCTGGATTAATGGGCAATCCAACGCAAAAAGAATTTTTCAAATCGGACTAGTAGTTCCTGAGATTAGCGCGGACAAACAAACAAACATACTAACAAACTCTTCAGCTTTATATATTAGTACTAGCTGACCCGGCGAACTTCGTTCCGCCTTAAAGGCAATATCACATGACTACTTTTTAAATTAGGATAATTTTAAATAAATGAATATTATTATTCAATGATTCTATAATTGGGAGCACAATCCTGGCGATTCTCCGGAAATCTTTAATGTGCTACAATACTCGCAAACAACATCCATTGGCCCAATGCGAACGCCATTGCGCTATATTATATGCGTATTGAAACGCTGCCCGATTCAAATCAGTATTTGATGAATTTCTTCTTGTGCTTCGTAAATTATCTAGCGCTTGATCTCTGAGGTTTGCTCGACGATTTCACATTGCCAACCGAGCCGTTTCACGGGCTGCCTCCCTTTGCTCTGGTGAGTGAGAAGCACGAAGTCGAGCCATACTAAGGCTGCGCCTTCAAGTGCAATTTCTTGCTCTTCTTCAGTTTTTTTTTTTTTTGTTGTGGATGGGAAATCATCAAGTGACCTCTCTCGCTCTGGGCGGAGCGGAAGGGCGTGTCAGACTTTCATTGAGTAAAATCCACCCGTGTTCCTTCACTTGCCTGTGCAACGATCAGTGCCATGGTTTCTTTTTTAATCAACCCGTAACCCTGTGGACCAGTCCTCGTGGACACAGTCAAGGTGCGCTGACATATCTTTGAGGCACGTGTGAAACACAATGGGCCGTCAACCCGGGCCTGGTTCTTACAAGGAGGCGAGCTGCCTATCCCTCGCCGCCCGCAAGCCCGCGCCTACGGCGATTGGGAGTCCGATGTTGCCTCCCGACCAGGGCGCTTCCTGCGGCGGTTTGAGCCGTGAGTGTAGTGGGATTTCCGCTCCCTCACCCGCTCCGCCTCCTCCTTTGCCAGCATCACTGCTTCACAGAGGGAGGTGAAAGCTTGCCATGCACTCTTGCTCCGGACTATGGCCCGGACCAGGGTCGGACGCGAGAGATCGCCGCCGATCGCCGCCACGAGAACACGGCTGTGCTCTATCCAAGCCGGGCAGACCTCCACCTTATGCTCCACCGTGTCCTCAGGGCGATGCACACTGTGGTCACCCTGGCGTTTCCTCTTGCCTTATACGGAACAGGAACCTCCCGAAACAGCCGTGTCCGATGAGGACCTACGTCAGTCGAAAGGTGAGGACGCCGTGGCGCCTCTCTAGCTACTCCTCAAAGAGAGGACTTACCGCCGCTATTGCAGTGTGTTCAGTGCTGGATTGCGACAATCACACTTTCCATGTCGCCATGAGACCCCGCCGGAGCTCTGTCCGCTGTACTGCGATTTTTCGCGGCAACAGAGTTATGCCTCCTCTCATCACTCCCACATGTGGGCGAGGGATAGTGTTTCTCCACAATTTAATGGATGTTATTATACATATAAACGTTTCTTTTTAAATACTCTATCTATTAAAAGATACCTCATCAAAATCTATTTCGCAGTTTTAAAGATTTAATCATACAAAGGAACATAGGGAAAGAGAAAGTAACTTTGTTTTATAGTATGTAGTGAAGTGGTAAATGGCACAGCAATACAATATTAGAAATTTTGAAGTTGAAGTTTGCTTTGGGGCTTTTATCAAAAAAAATAAACCGGCAGAGAGCATTTATATTCCTTGCTTTAAATAAATGCATCAACATTCAACCGGTAAGACTTTTTTTAATATTCTGAGTAGTGTAGGAGTGTGTTTGTACCATTTTTAATAAATGAAACGCTAACTTATATTTTGACTGAGTTGTTTTGTTATTCCATGTCAGTTGCGTTTTGTTAAACCATGTCTTATGTCACGTCACACGGGAACGAAAGGAACCACGGGAACGGGATAAAAAGTATCCTATGTGATATGTCCTTCTCCCAGTTCTTATCTACCTCCCTACCAATTTTGAGCCATACTGTTTAAGCGGTTCTTGAGTTATAAATATAGTAACTAACACGACTTTCATTTATATACATAGACTTCATTCAAATCGGACCAGCCTAGGAGGAATTCAGTGACGTACACACGCACAGCAGATTTAGGATGGAAAGAAGAAACTCATGGAAAGCATTGTCATCTACATTTGTAACAAAGATATCATACCTCTCTCTACCCTTAGAGCTCTTGTTTCTGTCTCTTTAAGTAAAATAAAAAATCTTAAATAATTATTTATTTCTATTTATTTTTTTCTCTTTTAGTTCATAAGTAAAAATTTAGTTAAATAAAAATAAGTATCTTTTTTATTTTTCGCCTTATAGTTCTTATGTACAATTATATTTTTAAGTAACTAAAAAAATTAAAAAAACTATAAACTTGTCTAAAAACAAAAAAAAAAAAACTTGTGATTGACCGGGTTTGAACCGAGGAACACCAGCCATCGCGAGTAGACCATACCAATTCGACTACGCTACAGCCGCTATGTCAAACCGCGCGAAATTAGCGCCCATATTATGCGTGAAATATTGCGAAAGAGAAAACTCTAAAATATGCGCTTCCCCAGACATAAGACTGAGCTAGATCGATTTTTAGTCCCCGAAAACCACCACATATTAATTTTCAGCGAAATCGTTAGGGCCGTTTCCGAGATCACATGCTTCTTCAAGCGATTAGCGCCATCTGCCGGGTTGATTTGTGAATCTAAACGATCCAGGTCGCCACTCAAACGCATACAGAAAAATTCATTAAAATCGGTCAAGCCGTTTAGGAGGAGTTCAATGACATACACACGTACAGCAGAATTATATATATAAAGATAGATGAATTTGCGATTTATTTATATGAAGGCTATATCATATCTAGGTACAAGTTATCTATCGGCTTTGATAGGTTTCCATACACGTTTCTTTGTCGTTACAGACGAGAAATAATTAATGAAGTATGAGTAATGATAGGATGTCAGCGCTTATGAATGCTGGCGTATTTTAGCTTCAGCGACATGGAAACAATAACTGCGAACATGATTCTTAATAATGACGATTCTTGATAAGTGATGATAATGGCCCTGATTCTATTGATCTCCTTCTTTCTATTTCGTTAAGAAAAGGACAGAAGATAAAATGTCAGTTTAGACCTGTCAAATTCGCCCGCTCTTGACGTGAATGGGCGTATTTTTGGTCGACATGTTTATAATCGCGTCTAAACTGTCTATGGAGTATCTTAATGGGTATCTTAATGACAGGATTAAGCTGAAATATCGTGGTGGACTAGTGGTTAAAACACCAGCCTCTCAAATATGAGTTTGCGGGTTCGATTCCAGGTCAGGCAAATACCAATGTAACTTTTCTAAAGTTATATGTACTTTCTAAGTATATCTTGGACATCAATGACTGAAGGTGGCGGTGGCGGTGGTGGTGGTAGCGGTGGTGGTGGTGGTGGTGGTAGTGGTGGCTGGAGGTGAAGGTGAGGGATCTTGAGGAAACCTGGACTTTATAAGTCTGAAATCGCCAACCCGCATTGAGCAAGCGTGGTGATTACGCTCAATCCTTCTCTGTATGAGAGGAGACTTGTACCCTGCAGTGGAACGATAAAAAGGTTGATGATAATTATCGTCATCATCATTTCAACCGAAAGACGTCCACTGCTGGACATAGGCCTCCCCCAAGGTTCTCCACGACGAGCGGTCCTGCGCCTCCCGCATCCAGCAGTTTCCCGCGTCCTTCATCAGGTCGTCGGTCCACCTTGTCGGGGGCCTACCCACGCTACGTCTTCTGGTTTCGTCTTCCGGATGATGATGATGAAGCTAAAATGTTATCTTCTGTCCTTTTCTTAATTAAATAGAAAAAAAAAAGATACAATTAACTTAAAATTGGTTTAATTTGTGAACAGGGGTTTTTGGCGGGAAGCCAAGATGAGTGCCACGCTCGTTTTTCATTGGACTTTTAAATTATTTATAGTGTCGTTTACTAAATAAAAACGTGTGATTTATGTAGTAAAAAGTGCATTCAGTGAAATAATTCATAAAGAACAGTGAAATATTGTAGCATAGTGGCCACATCATGGCTTTGTACCAAATTCTTCCTCTGTGTTCGGTTCGCACGGCCGTCTTTTTCGACATGAATAATTCATAACGTGACATTGGCTAAATGCACAAACCGTGCGAAGCCATAAGAGAAAGAAAGAAGAACTTTTGAAGATTTTTATTTTACTTGAAATTGGCACAAAGTCATAACTAGTGCCACACTACAAAAAAAAAAAAAATATATATTTTTAACAAATAAACCTTTGATTTTATTTGATTTGTAACTATGTAGTTTTGTGTCAATACTAATCCTTAGGAAACTGACTATTGAAAAGGAATAATTTTTTTTAATGATTTAATTTAATTATAGGAAACAACCTGACCGCGTACCGTTTTCGGATACTCTCTGTTTCAGCTGCTTGAACCGGCTGTCAACGTTTTGGCACAATGACAATCAGGGCCTGTAGCCAATGTAACATCGCTTCGTAGCGAAGCGAAATCGAATACCAAACCAACCAATGGCGGGAACGATAGACCACGCGACGCGATAAATCACGTGGTCAATCGTTCCCGCCATTGGTTGATTTGGTATTCGATTTCGCATCGCTACGAAGCGATGTTACATTGGCTACAGGCCCTGATCAGTTACGTGTTATCCAGCGTAATCATAATTATGTTGGATGACACTGTGCCCACCTGCGAGGTGAAATGCAGAGTAGCCGTGTCATCGCTTACCAATTAGATTAAGATTATGTGGTTTGATAGGACTGAATTAATATTTATCTTTAGATTAATTTTCTTTATTTTATCAGTTTTATTCATTTTATTGTACCTACATGACATTAGTATTTTTGTCGCTTAGGAGTGCCACTTTTAATGATTTCAGTGGAATATAGACGATTACGATTTGATTTTTATAACAAACTAGCTTACCGCCCGCGGCTTCGCCCGCGTGGAGTTCGGTTATATCGCGCTTTTTAGATTTCCCTCGGGAACATCATATTTTTCCGGGATAAAAGGTAGCCTATGTTCTTTCTCAGGGTCCAAAGATTGTTTGTGCCAAATTTCATCAAAATCGGTTGAGAGGTTTAGGCGGGAAAGCGTAACAGACAGACAGACAGACAGAGTTACTTTCGCATTTATAATATTAGTATGGATAGATAATTTAAATATCGATCTATATTAAATTAACAATTTATATAAGGTATTAAATTGGATAAGGATTAATGCTGTATTAGTTAAAATCGCTTGGAAAATTAGCCGGTGTTCGTCATAAAAAGTAAATGCCAAAAAAATTGTTGTGCCAAAAAAAAGAAAAGTGGCTTTTCAGTAGACCTTTTCAATGTGTACAACATTTAGTACATTATTTTTGATAAATCTCATAGGGTTCAGCCTGCGTTTCACTGCAAATGCGGAAAAAAAAATTATTTACGACATCACATTAGAAACCTCAAAAATAATAGTATTTCTCCACAATTTTATGAATATTATCCATACTAATATCATAAATGCGAAAGTAACTCTGTCTGTCTGTCTGTCGGTCTGTCTGTCTGTCTGTCTGTCTGTTACGCTTTCCCGCTTAAACCTCTCAACCGATTTCGATGAAATTTGGCACAGACAATCTTTGGACCCTGAGAAAGAACATAGGCTACCTTTTATCCCGGAAAAATATGATGTTCCCGAGGGAAATCTAAAAAGCGCGATATAACCGAACTCCACGCGGGCGAAACGGCGGGCGGAAAGCTAGTTATACATATAAATCTTCCTCTTGAATGATTCTATGTATTAAAAAAAACCGCATCAAGATCCGTTCCGGAGTTTTAAAGATTTAATACGACACACACGACATAGGGAAAGTAAAAGCGACTTTGTTTTATAATATGTAGTGAATAGCTTTCCGCTCGCGGCTTCGCCCGTGTGGAATTCGGTTATATCTCGCTTTTTAGATTTCCCTCAGGAATATCATTTTTTTTTTTTTTCAATAAAAGGTAGTCTATGTCCTTTCTCAAGGTCTAAAGGTTGACTGTGCCAAATTTCATCAAAATCTGTCGAGAAGTTTATGCGGGAAAGCGTAGCAGACAGATAGAGAGAGTTACTTTCGCATTTATAATATTAGATATTAGTATGCATGAAACAACAAAATTCAAGCAAGTAAAGGTCCCGCATAGGCACCTACATGGTACTTCAAACGGTTACAAAGCGGGATATCCCGTAAACCCGGGACTAGCTCGCCGCGGTAAGGGCCACGTAACACTTTAGAAGGGCGCAACAGGGCCCATAAATTGGAATTTAGTGCGAGCCAATTTCGAGGCGTCGTTTTATTTCGACATTTTTCCGACCCGTATAAGTGTAATACTGAATTATCCTGCGGTATCTGAATTTATTGTTTATTTAATCTCTTTTTTAAATCCATACTAATACCTAGTCACGTCATAAATTTTGTCATCTATAAACTAATATATAAAGCTGAAAAGGGTTTGTTTGTTTGTTTGTTTAAACGCGCTAATTTCGGGAACTACTGGTCCGATTTGAAAAATTCTTCTTGCGTTGGATAGTCCATTAATCCAGGAAGGCTTTAAGCTATATAGCATCACGCTGCGACCAATAGAAGCGGAGCATAACTAACTCCACGCGAACGAAGTCGCTGGCGGCCCCTAATATTAAATATATCCCTAAGTACTAATATTATAAATGCGGAAGTAACTCTGTCTGTCTGTCTGTTACGCTTTCACGTCTAAACACTATAATATACTACACACGATAATCATCAGGCCAGGCCTGATGACTATAGGACCATTTTTTTTTCTTCTTGGGACGGGGAATCATCAAATGACTTCTCCCGCTCTGGGCAGAGCAGCAGAGCGGAAGGGCGTGTCAGACTTTTATTGACTAAAACCCACCTGGAAAGCCTATCAAACAAATCGGCCCAGGCGTCTTAGAGTAATTACTCTAGGAGAAAAAAAATCACTTCTCCTTTTTTGAAGTCGGTTATGACAGTTAAGTTTGGTACTAAGTAGTCACTTTTGTATTAAGAACTTTGCCTAAATCTAAATTAATTCTAAGTTCGAAACACAAAATACTGACTCAAAGTTTAAGGCTAGAACTAAAGTCAGAATTCGTTTCGTGTGATTCGTTCACGGAAAGAATTTGAGTGGAATATCTTTTTTTTACAGTAATTTTGGCCTAGTGGTTAAAACATCAGCCTCTCAAGTATGAGTGTGCGGGTTTGATTCTAGGTCAGGCAAGTACCAATATAACTTTTCTAAGTTATATTCACTTTCTAAGTAAATCTTGGACACCAAAGACTGATTAAAAAAAGGGTGAAGGAAAACATCTTGAAGAAACCTGGACTTTTGAAATCACCAACCCGCATTGAGCAAGCGTGGTGACTACGCTCAATCTTTCTCTACATGGGAGGAGACCTGTGCCCAGCAGTGGGACGATAAAAAGGATCATGATGATGATGATCTTTTTTTTATAAATTATAAAATAGTGCTTGACCGCAATCCCGCCTGATGGTAAGCAGGGATGCAATCGTTGATGGTAAAGCGTTTAAACAAATAGCAGTAGCTCTTTTAGAAATAGTAAAGGCTGAAACACTGTTTGCCCATCCATTTCTTTTTTTGAGGTAGACTTGCCAAATCAACTCGCGAAATATTTCAAAAGGCTTTTCATGTCTGCTCATAATCTGTTTACTAGAGGTCCTCGATTCCAAACTCGTTTAAATTTAATTTCACACAACGATTATGATGACATTTTCCCCCGAATGTCATAGTGACATAATCAACAGCATTGTCTAAAACTGTCATAATAAGGAAAATGTTGTTTTAACAATGCAACCGAAAGCGATATTAGGAGTAGTTTTGGGGGAAAAATCAAGTGAAGTGTCACGCTCATTTTTCATTAGACTTTTAAAATTATTAATAGTGTTGTTTACTAAATAAAATTGCGTGTTTTATGGAGTAAAAAGTGCATTCAGTTAATAATTCATAAAGAACAGTGAAATATCGCAGCACAGTGGCCACATCATGAGTTTGCTTCAAACCTCCCTCGTAAGCCGGTTCTCGCGGCCGTCTTTTTCGACATGAATAATTCATTACGTGACATTGGCTAAATGGACAAACCGTGGGAAGTCAATAAAGGAAGAAAGAAGAAGTGATATTAAATTAAAAAGTGTTGTGTTTAGTAGGAAAAAGTAACACCATCCAGCGAAGGTACAGTTCCATACGCTGAGATGTCTGTTAAAGCGCAGGAGTGCGGGGTGCGGGACGCACTGCCGCCATCTTCCTACTCCCACCATATGCCTATAAAAGTGCGTGTACCGCGGTAAAACGTCGACTCCAAAATTAGTAAGCTTCGCCGACCTAGGCACGCTCGCACCGACCCTGATAACCCCATAAGCTTCCTCCAAGAGGCCAATAAGACCACTGGCACAAAATACAAAAGACCAACCTTCCGACCTCGCCGCCGAGGTCCATCGCGACGCGTTCAACGTAGTAATCCTAATAGGAGCAGAGCAGTAACAAAAAATGTTGCGAAAACGGGAGCTAACGCAAGCGTACATATTGCTTCCATTATTTTAACAGGCGCTTATTTTATATCAACTCGGCTCTTTTTATTTTATTTCGGAACGGGACGAACAGCGCACTCAGTTACCATTGAACTTAGCTCATGAGGAAATGCAATATTAGTAAAAGCAGTGAGCGCGGAAGATTGTTACAGCAGTGTAAGTTGTTAGTTTGAGATGAATGTGATGATATTCCACAAAAGGGCAATTGAAGCACTAGATCGCACAATGGGGGACATCAAAAGCAACCAAGATATAATGGGAGGGACGGTGGTACCTTTAGCTGGTGACTTTAGGCAGACCCTTTCGGTGATTACTAGGGATATGCCGCCGGCAGATGAAATAAATGCCTCTTTGAAAGCATCTGCATTATGAGTTCGCGTGAAAAAGTATTGTCTCACCACGAATATGCGTGGGCAACTTCATCACGATTCTCAAGCCGGTATATGCAACATGCAGTTACTCTTTTCAGTTACTTTTTTCGGAGTAGATCGCATGCCAACTGACAGTAACGGCATAATTAGAGTGAGTCGTGAGTTCTGTCAAGTTGTGGATAGCTCAGATGACCTATTAAATAATTCTATCCGGATCTTTAAACAAATATGGCCAACCGAGAATGGCTATGCGAAAGGGCAATTTTGGCGCCGACTAATGAAATAGTAGAATAAATGAACAAAACATGTTAAACGTTCAGGGAAATGTTATCGAATACCTCTCAGTGGACAATATTATGGACACTGAACAAGTTACACCATACCCTATAGAATTTATCAACTCTTTAGAATTATCCACCCCATAAGTTTATACTAAAAGTTGGTGTTCCAGTCCTATTAATGAGGAATCTTCACGCTCCAAAGCTGTGTAATGGTACTCGGTTACAAATAACACATTTGGGTCACAACCTTGTAAAGGCTACAATCATGGCTGGAATTCCAAAAGGACAAAATGTCTTGATTCCCCGTATTCCGATCACTCTTTTAAATTGAAATGGCAAATCAGTCGGAGATTTGCCATTTCAATTTAAAAGAGTACAGTTCCTTCTGAAAGCAGCATTTGCTATAAAAATAATAATGCTGGCAGACGCTTATAGTTGCCAGATTTCAATTAGAAACAACATGTTTTTCTCTTGGGCAACTCTATGTGGCATGCTCACGTGTATCAAAACCAGAAAACCTTTCTGTTTTGGCAAAAGACAGTAATACAAAAAAAGTTGTTTATAAAACCGTACTTACTTAAATGTGCTCATATTTTTAACCCTTATTTCATAATATCCTAAGCATATCGAAAACACCAACCAACGCAAAATAATTAGAAGTATGATATTTGATGTTTCTTTTGCTAAACCTTTAAACCCGGTAAAATTAACGTTGCTATAGACCTTATGTATCTTTATAATCCTACTAATAATATAAACGCGAAAATGTGTGAGGATGTTTGAAACCGTGCAGTAATGTAGGCATTTATCTTGGCATTCCCCCGGAAAAGGGAACCACCGCGCGCTGTAAACTGAAGTCTACGCGGACGAAGTCGCGGGCAACAGCTAGTTATATTATATAGCTGATTATGTTTCATTATTACTAAATAATGGGACATAATCAGCTATATAATATAATTTACAGGTAATATTATTTAAAGTTACAATTATTTTTAGATACAGAATAAGTAAAGTAAACCCCGTCCGACCCATAAGGATAATAAAGTTTAGGTATACACAGGACCAAATACTAATGACAAATAATAACAATACTAATGATTTTTGAAATAATCCTTTTTTCCGCGAATTAATTGGTATTTTTTTTTAAAGTAACAATACCGTTTTCGACGGTATTATTATGAGCGAAGAAACCTTGTGCCGCGAGCCATGCCCCCTTCGCCCGCGCATGTATTGCCTACTGCACATGTATTGAGTTACCTCCTTTTGCGAAATAATGTTTTTTTGTTTTTGGTTCTGTTTTTTAGTTTAGCCCTGCTTTGTAGCCATTAGTGGAATCAGTTATCGATACGTTACAAGTCACAATACCTCCACGGATCGGACAGGGTATTCTTTTCATATTGTATATGATTTTGCCACTACTAAGATACAGGCTGGCAGTGAGCGGGGCACATTGCTCGTAGAACCAATGGCCGATGGAGCAGTAAGGTTCTGGAGTGGCGGCCACGTACTGGAAGACGCTGCGTAGGGAGGCTCCCAACAAGGTGGACCGATGACCTGGTGAAGGTAGCGGGAAGCCGATGGATGCGGGCAGCACAAGACCGGTCATCGTGGAAAGCCTTGGGGAAGGCCTTTATCGAGCAGTGGACATCTATAGGATGAAGAAGAAGATACAGGCATCCTCTTAGTGAGGTGATTTCGATGGAAAGCAATAGTAGGGGTAAATAACTTAGCGCATTACATTATCTCTACGCATCGTTGCGTCCGGCGCTGGCGGCACAGTTTCACTCTTCCAATTTATTTTGCTGTCAATTTTCTTATCTCCTTGTTAAGTACAATAATCCCATAATCTTAGCGAGTTTTACCAATAATGAGTTTTTGTTTATTATCCTGGTAACTCTTAGGGATATTGGTAAGTAGTAGATATTGTTTTGGGAAATTGTAAGTTAGAAGCTTTGAATAAGGTCTGGATTTTTTTATTTTTATAAATTATAAACTAGTGCTTTAGTGGATGCGGGAGGTGCAGGACCGGTCGTCGTGGATATCCTTGGGGCAGGCCTCTGTCCAGCAGTTGATGATGAAATTAGGGCTTGACCGCAATCCCGCCTGATGGTAAGCAGTAATGCAATCGTGGATGGTAAAGCGTGCTAGTTTATTAAGAGCCTATTCACTCTAGCCCTAAAAATACTTATTTTTTTTTTTTTTTTTTACTTTGCCGGAAAATTGTTCCAGTCCCTTGATGTACGTGGTATAAAAGACCCGGCGAAACGCTTTGTTCGGATCGTTGTGGTGTCAACGACGTAAGCGTGAAACTCACTGTACGACGGGTTGACCGATGATGGAACGGAGATGATGAATTAATTATGATAAAACATTTAATCAGTGTCACAAAGCCTAAAAAAGAGGGGCTCGCGGAGATCGATCAGGTTAAGCTACACTTGCCGCGGTTGGTCTGTGGATGGGTGACCATCTTTGCATACCGAGACCCGTCCGTGCTTCGGAAAGTATCTTAAGATATCTTTGACAGTCGTTACGGGTCGTCGTAGTGCTTTCGCTGGGAAGAAGAAGCTGCGGAACAGACTTCCCTAATCTCACTCTGATAACTAAGTCAAAGTGAGTGTGGAGTGAGATCTCATTCCAAGTAACGCTAAGGATTGAAATGAAATCGTTTATTAAGCAAGTAGGACCACTGATCACTTTTACACGTCATGTTTTTTTTTTTTTTTTTTTAACTAGATGAAGCCGGCCTTTCCTAACTGATACTATTGATAGCTCACTTTGGATTCACTTAACCTAACTTTTCACGGTGAGGATTACAGAATCGATCGGCTGTTCTCCACTTCTCCAATTAATAAACAGAGGCTAAAATAGGCTTAAAAATTAGAATAGTTTAATGAACAAACTTCTTTGACGTTAACTTTTTTTATTACCAAATTAATAAAGACCGCAAAAATTGGACGTTCGTGACCGTCGTCCACAGCTGTGATTAATGACTTCTGCTGTTGTTTAACGAAACTTTCTGTATATGGCGGTTCTGACAATGACGGGCTCTTCGGACTCTTAGTGGCGGGCTGGTTGATTTTTTAATTTATTTATATATCCATACATTTCAGGAATTAAGACCCATATAGCCATTATAAAAATAGTATATTTATACATATTACCTAATTTTCTTTTTCAAGGTGAGATTCAGTCTCAACTCCTGATCAATGGCCTCTGTGGAATAGATACCACAATTTTGCCATTATCAGGTGTAAGAAATTATAGAAATTCTTTGAAAATTTTATTTCACAATAATGGCGGATATCGCCAATGACAGTTGAAAAAGTTGACGCTACCGGCAGTAGTGCGGAGGATGGTCGGTAGCGCAGAGTCGTGGGACGCAATGGTGTCCTTCTGCAAGGATGTGATGCCGCAGAAGGAAGCTGCGGACCGGGAGAGGGAGATCTCAACTCCTTTCCCGGGCCGTAGAAGACGCACCGGGCGCAGGTGAACGCCCCCATGAATGGGTCCAGGGGCGAGGGATATGGGGAAATCCCTGCCCCTGTAGTAATATGGAGCCGAGGTAGAGGCGCGCGCCCCTGTGGCGATGCACGGGGTAGTTAGTGGTAACACCTCACTACCCCGTGCAGTAGGCAAGGCCCGCACAGCCCGGGCCAACACGAGAGTGCGGGGCCGCGGCAGAATCATGGACTCCCATGGCCCCACGCGCTCGTGACAGAAGAGACACCGGGGTGATTTTTAGTCAGTAGGAGCCTGACCGTCGCCCACCCTAGGTCGGCGGACATGCATGAGCATTTTCCATCCCGGAACAAGAAAAAGAAGGTTTCTAGTCCAACCGGTTGCAGCTGATTTTTAGTTATTATTTATTTTTCAGTATTGTAGGATATTGTGATCGTTTTACGAAAACTTGCTGTACAGATTTGAATGAAATTTGGCACTTAAATGGTTTATAACCAGTTTTATAGGTATATAGGATAGTTTTATTTGTTCTACAATTATGAATTTCTCAATAACAGCCCGAAGTCTGAATTTAAAATGTGACTTCATTGCCACATAATTAAGTTCATTTCCCGTTACAACTTCAAACATTCTGAGAACTGTTTCGTTTGAATAGTGCTTGCCACTCTAAAATAAACTTAATTGCCATTGAAATAGATTTGATATTTGTTTAACTTGAACTGGCATGCAGCACTGCGCACTTTTAATATACTATGGTACAAGTCTGCCTTGGGGAATATCTAAGCGTGATGTTACCTAAACTAAAATTTAAAAAATGTTATTTAAAATGTTTATTTGTTACAATTTCACGCTTAAAGTGCAGAACGGATTGGGATGAAATATGACGCATGGATATACCAAGATCCTGAAAATTCGACGTACTAAATGCAAATGTGGGCTTCGCGGTTTCACAGGCATAACTCTAGATGCTTTGGGAATATCCCGCACCGTGGGTGAAACCGTGATATAAAGCTGAAGAGTTTGATTGTTTGTTTGTTTGTTCGCGGTAATCTCGGAAACTACTGGTCCGATTTGAAAAATTCTTTTTGCGTTGGATAGCCCATCAATCCAGGAAGGCCATATAACATCACGCTGCGACCAATAGGAGCGGAGCATAATTAATTCCACGCGAACGAAGTCGCTGGCGGCTGCTAGTATTAAATAATTTCTAAACCGAAATTCCTAATTACTAACTTCTTCATATACGCATAATCTTATAATCGACCCCGATTTTGGTCATAAAACGTCAGCCCAGCCCGTTCCTAAAAATTCCAGAACGGTAGTAACAGTGAATCGTGGTCATAATGGAGTGCTTACTCCGAAAAACTTCATTTGCATTTTGTGTAAATGAACCATCCCGGTTTGTATGATTATTCCATTAGCGGGGGGTGGAATTGGGGGAGGACACCCCCATTCGACAGTGATTCACGGTTTCGTTTGATCAAAATGCATATTATTTTTTGACAAGATTTTGTTCTCAGTATTGTGGATGATCGATTGGATAATTTGAAAGAAATGTACTTAAAATTAGTTAAAATTGATATTTTATTTATAAAACAATGGAACATACAACTTTTTTTAGAGAAATTCTTGTATTAGTTGGTTACAGATTCATCAACCTTATTATCATCCCACTGATGGGCACAGGTCTCCTCTCATACAGTGAATGATTGAGCGTAATCACCGCGCTTGCTCAAGGGTAACATTACAAGGAAAACATCTTCAGGAAACCGGAACTTTAAGTCTGAAATCGCCAATTTCAGACTTAAAGTTCCGGTTTCCTGAAGATGTTTTCCTTGTAATCAGTTATTAGTATCCATGATATACTTAGAGATTACATATAACTTAGAAAAGTTACATTGGTACTTGCCTGACCTGGAATCGAACCCGCACACTCATAATTGAAACGATGGTGTTTGAACCACTAGTCCACCCCGACTTACGACTGACTTACGAGATACGAGTACATACAATTCAAATTGAACGTGGTACTGCATCGGCATGAGGAACAGGGAGTAAAGATCACTCATCCTCCCTATAAAAGGGAGGATCCTCCGACAGTCTGGTCTTTACCACCTGTCTAGGTGGTATGTCTGGCGGGCACTTGCCCAATGCTTAAAGTCGGGAAGTTGTATATATGCTAGTTTCACGGTAAACTCTGCGTGCGAGATGTAGAATTCGTGTGACGTCAGTATGGCGTATTTTTATTTGTTGCGTTTATAGGTACCTCTACAATATTAATAAATTTCAAAAACCTACATGCTACGCATGTAGGGGGCATGTATGGGGCTACATTAGCGGGCGAAGAGTCGTATCGCGTTGGCGCGCAAAATACCGTGTGTCGGTATCGTATGTCGGATATACACGATGTTTGCATGATTTAATTCCCCATCTCCGTTCCACCAGCGGACGACCCGTCGTACGGCTGGTTTCCACCCTTACGTTGTTAACACCACTACGATCCGGACGAAGCGTTTCGCCTCCTCCTTTATACCGCGTACATCGAGGGACTGGAACAATTTGCCAGTGGCGGTGTTTCCGTCGGACTACAATTTGAGTGTCTTCAAGGCTAGAGTGAATAGGCTCTTAATAAACTAGTGCGCTTTACCATCAACGATTGCGTCACTGCTTACCATCAGGCAGGATTGCGGTCAAGCGCTGTTTTATAATATGTAAAAAAAAAAAATTAAAAAAAAATGTTCTTCTCTATATTGGAGGGCGAAGATTCAGAAATCGGCCTACGGCGAATATTCGTTATTTAGTTGTGTGGCCGAGACGATGGAGGAACTAGTTACGAACAAAAACAACGAAAAAGAAAATGTAAAAAGAACGTCAGTAACGCTTCAAAGTCTGGACGATACTGAAGTGACGTAGGTGTGGCCACTCCAGCGAATATTGTCGCGACAAGTCCTTTAAAGCGCGCCACTTTACCGACAGCGCCCCGATGCTACATCGTCTGCGCACGAATACATTGCGTTGCCACGATGTACCCGGCCACGTACATCGCCGTAGCCCGAATATTCGCCATAGCCCGCGAATGTAGCCCCGGCATTACAAAATGACACAAATTCTTTTAAGCTTTCGAGAGCCTAAACTTGTAAAAATACTTTAAGAATTGATATCAAAGTTTCGGTTTTATACATTATGTTTCATAAATTCAAATCATGACAAACGTGTCACCGTACTACGCAGGTCAATAACCACACATCACACGTCATGTTCCTTGCCAATATGACCCAATATACTCCAATATATGTATGTAGTTTGATATCATCGAAAGAAGCTGTGCGTTTCGTACTCATCCATATTTAATATATATAACAATGTAAAAAATAACATTATATCTTCTAAATTATTTTTAAGATACTCAGCATTTTTGACAGCATCAGCTGTAAAAGTATCGATGTGAAAGTATCGATGTACCTACTTTAATGGTACAATCAGCTGTAGAAGTCCATTCCCACCTTAAAGACTACTGTCGCCTGCGCTAAACCGGCCACGCACACTAACGCATTATTTTTATTATCACAGTCTTCATCTTTCTTTAAAGTAATGCAAAATTTCGTTACTTCATTTGAAGTTAAGTTAGCGGCCGCACTTAACAATGGTCTATCATAAGCGAGCGATTGTGGGTTCGATCCTTACTAACGGCAAATCTTTTTGTTGTTTCATATAATTTAAAATTATGATAACTGATTTGTATTTTAAAATAAAAATGTTTGCAAATAATATTTAAACGAATAGGAAAATTTACTGAATATTTATACCAAAATAGGTTTTTGTTATATGTTTTAGTTTACTATAGATGTAATATAATAAATAATATAATGCAATATATTATAAAGTTATATATTATTCGGTATAGATATACTTATACTAATAAATGAAACAAACGTTGAAATGGCAGCATTGTAATATTTTATACATATAAAAGTAATCCTTGACAAACTTATGATATTATTATGGTAAAAAATATAAAAAACATTTTTGGTTTTCAGATATGAAAGTTATAGTATTACATGTTATCATTAAAGAGGTTATAGCTTAATTATTCATTTTCTTAAAGAAAAGAGGATTGAAGCTTAACCTGAATATTATTACAATCATAAAATAATCTATACTTAGAACACAAAACAGTGCTTATTACATTTACATTTTTTTTGCGTGTATAGCATGCCATACTGCAGTGCCTTTTTTCGGAGTTTGAAGGCATGAGATTATAATCTTCAAGCGCTTTCTTAGTTCAAAAGTAAACGAACTTATTTCTTATCGAATTCCGAAATTATTGTTTTTATAATTTACCAAAAGTAAATTGTATTGAAATTGCAAAAGGCGACTTCTGTTAGCCATTAAGCCAACCGAACATATTACTGTCACTTAGCTAAATTACTTTACGAGTTGGTTTAGAGTCCGTTATTACGATATATAATGACATATATTTAAAACACTTTGTACGACACTTCTGCACTGTGATTGTTATAAATTGTTTTTTTTTTGTTTAGCTCGATAAGTCTCCACCAGTATCGCCAGTTTATTTTTAAACCACAAATGCAACCTCTCTTCTTCGCTAGATTCAAAGGTTTATTCAACGGTAAATATTGTTGTTTCGTTCCACTTGTCTCGACACATAAGCCACCTTCGTCCTCCAACCTCTTGACTTTGGCTTACAGTAGTTCTCTAAAACAATAACAAATTTATTACACACTTTCAATAAGAGGTGGTTTGCACCTTACCCAAATAATAATAAAAACAACTTACACAAAAGCCGGTTTCATATTGATTAAAAAAGTAAAACTAATAACACGAACTCGTAACTATATGTTCACCAACCAACAACAGCTAAGTAATATTATTTGAGTTATTGTAGTTAATAATAGTTATTGTAGGTAGTGGAATATTTTTTGTTCAGTTTGTTTCAAATCTACCGTCATCTTTTTATAATGACTCTAGTATAGAAAAAATCTTAAAATAAAGTATCATCGTTAAGTTGCGGATCGGTATTTTTTACATATTTTTGTTGTCAGCATTCATAACTCACCAATAAACATTTCAAAAATATTTTGTAAGTTATTAGATTTGAACTCGAACCACCTTGAACGCCAATCAAGACGAGAACCTCTAGGCTATTTAAACACTTACCGTGAGCGTTGAAATTAGTAAGTAGTACCTAACAATCATAAGCGGGCAGCAAGTTGTATAAGTGTGTATCAAACTTTATTATAGAAGAAGGTCGTAACTACAACTAGTATTGCTTGGCCATAGTTTTGTGAGATTGTAACTCGACTTTTGGTCTTGACTGTACATCGATACTTTAGCTTTGCTCTCTCTACGGCTACGGTTTTATGAACTACGGCGTAGCGCTACGATAATGCTACAGCGACTATGAAGCTACAGATGTGTTAAAGTTTATTAAATTCTGTGAAAGCTCGAAGCTTCACTGAATATTTTTGTGCATTCATAGTAGATGTTTCTTTTTGAGTTTAGGCACATTGCAATAAATGTGTGAGAGTACCTACTCGGAAAATATTTTAAACATTTTTTTATCAATGGTTATTTTTTTTTGTGACTTTTGGCATGATAGATGTGTTTTCGGAGTGCAGACCACGAATCGGTAAATGTAAAGTAGCACGCCTTCAGGCTAGGTGAAACGATGATCTTCGCAGGACGGCTAGTAGCATCTGAATAAGAATTGCCGAAAATGCAGGTGAATGGCGTGCAATAAGAGAGGCTTATTATGTCCAGCTGCAGAATTTCAAATTGTTTATTGTTATAATTGTCATACTTATATAATTCTCATTTGCCTAAAAAAAAAACGGGCGGTTTTGATTTACATTCATCTTTAAAAAGATACAATACAATAATAAAAAGTAAAAAAACTAAAACCCAACTACGACAAAAAACGACGCTGAAAAAGTATAAAACAAGATTTTCAGAATACTGAACTGAACAAAGTTGCTAATGTAGTTGCAAGTAAATGGACACAGTAGTAGTGTCATACAATACTATTCTGAAGTATGCAATATTCACTATGTAGAGATAAATTTTCATGTTTGGAAAGGCGTAGTCACACGTTGTCAAGGTGCTACGGTAGGTAGGTATATGTAACGTGTGACTACGCCTTTCCAAACATGAAAATTTATCTCTTTACACATTAGCAACTTTGTTCAGTTCAGTATTCTGAAAATCTTGTTTTATACTTTTTCAGCGTCGTTTTTTGTCGTAGTTGGGTTTTAGTTTTTTTACTTTTTATTATTTGTATTATTTTGGTGTTAAAGTATATTTGTGGCGCATAATATTAATAAAAATTAAACTGAAGAACTAAAAACTATACCAGCGCCTAGCTCCATAAAGAATAGAGGTAAACAAACAAATTTAGGGTTATCACAACTCACGTTTTACTAATCTTCTGTTATTTACATGATTATCGACTTTTACATGCTAGCTATTTATTAAAAATTCCTATTGCAGCATATTTCAATAGAATCATTAAAATAACATGCATAATAACTTGGAATTTCGAAAAACCATTAAAAAGTCGACATTAATTTTACGTGATAGCCCTAAGAAAAAAGAAAGATGGATGAAATCCAGGTATTAAACACATTTTGTGGAATTCAAGCAATGAATAAAGTTGAGGCATTTGTCAATACAATTTAGCGTATTGTAATTACTTTCAAATCAACTACATAACACAAGCATTGTAATACTTTCTAGTATAGACTAATTATAATTATATGTATCAAAAAAATTAACCTATTAGGAAATTAGCTTACATGTGTGTCATATTGCATTCAAATCGGTTAAGCGTTCTATGCAAATCATAAATATCTAAACAAATAAACTGTTTAGGTAAGTAGGAAGTAGGATTATTACTTTTATGAAATTGAAAAGGTTGTTAACATCTGTGTTTTAGGCGTAAACTTCTCGTTGCTTAGCAACGGTTTGTTTACCTCTATTCTTTATCGAATTTGGCTCAACTATAGGTACTTGACATATTACATCTACACGCCCACATAACAACATAAGCCCGAAGGCATATAGTGCAGAGGACATTTTTATGGGAGTTTTAGCCAGTTATGAAACTGTTTCCGCCTTCACCGCGTGGAGTTACTCCCAGCTTATGTCCTTTTGATTAGTGCATTACATATTCTATTAATGTTCACACTGCTCTGCATTGCATATAGCGATCCACAGTTCCCGTGATCCGCGCTTTACTCTTATCGCTCATATTTAACATCATTAAAGCATTCTTGTAATTATGTACAAGCATAAAGTACTCGTGAAGCTCTTTCGATACTAAACACGGTATATTTATTTTAATTTTATATTACCATAGAACTTTTTGTCCGCTAGAGGGCGCAATACTAAATTTAGTGACAAGCTTTATAGCTCATAACTAACAGAATATCAAGGCCCTTCTAATGGTACTACAGTGGTCTCATTCTGATAAGTAGTAAAGAAGCTATGGACGAAAATATGTGAATTATATGCAACCAGCCCATGAATACAGCTAAAGTCACAAGCAAATGCTAGCAATATATATATATTCAAAATGTACAAGTAAAGCGCTTTCAAATGATACCAAACACGGCATATTTATCTTAACTTTATTTTTTTACTCTGTATGTTTTGTCCGCTAGAGGGCGCCACAGTATATTTTGTGACCTATAACCAGCAGACAATTAAGACGCTTCTAATGATATGTTATTTGTCGAATTCTGATAAGTAGTTTAGAAGTTACAAGGGAACAGATGAACATACATACATACATACATACATACATACATACATACATACATACATAGCCTGTCAAAATCATAACCCTCCTTTTGCTTTGCCGTAGTCGGGTAAAAAAAAGGTTTCAATCGATTGTACGCGTTACTGCCCAGTTTTAAAAACGCCGTGGTATTTAAAAAAGTACATTCTAAATTCAAATTATCATTTGATGCTCATTTTTACAGAAAACCCCTTTTATCCTACATTGTTGGCGCGAAGTTCCAGAAGTAAACATCAAGTTTCATAACTTTTGTTCAATTTTTATCGATTAATTTCTTATCCTTGACTGTCAAAGCTTAATTTATTGCTGTTTGGCTGTATCAGAAATGCTAAATAAAGTGGTAAAAGCTACCAAAAATATCGCGCTGCTTGAAGAGGCTTGCAGTCAATGCTTCGTAACTAGGAGACTAAATGTTAGACGGTCGACGGTTCAAAGGACCTGGCAGCGATATCAGGAGGACTGGTTCCGTCCAAAGAAGGCCTGGTTCTGGAAGAAAACCATGTACCCAACCAAGGGATGATCATTTCTTGTGAGTCGCGCATTGAGAAATCGCAAATCTTCGTATGTGGATCTTAAGAACAACCTCCAAAAAGTAAGAAATGTGCATATTAGTCTATAGACGGTTAGGAGGAGGCTTGTCGTTGCCAATATACGCAGTCACCGCCCGGCCCGCAGCCCCAAATTACTCCGTGAGCACCGAGTTCACAGGCTTAGGTTCGCTAGAAATTGTGAATCATGGACTCAAGAAGATTGGAATAGTGTTTTGTTCTCTGATGAAGCCAGGATATCTCTGTTCGGTGAAGATCGACGTGGGCGAGTGCTAAGAAGGCAAGGAGAACGCTTTGCAGAGGCATTTTTCGAAGAAATCACACCTTATGGTGGGAGCTCTGTTATGTTTTGGGCAGGAAGAAATTGAATGGATCGTACAGAATTAGTCTTCATTGAAAACGGCTCACTGACTGGGCATCGACACATAAAGGAAGTTCTAATTCCTCATGCACAACCCGCACTGGCCACTCTAGGTGAAGAGTCAATTTTTATGGACGACAATGCTCGCACCCACCGATCTCGCGATGTTGAAGCGTATGTGCAAGTAGTCGGCATTAGTCGTTTGGATTGGCCAGCTCGAAGTCCCGACCTCAATCCCTTTGAGCATGTCTGGGATGTTCTGAAACGGCGTGTTAGATCAGTACAATCGGCTCGGCAGACCATCAGAGAGCTGAAGAATGTGATTACTGCGGAGTGGGAACGTATTCCGCAAGCAAGTATACGGGATATACTCGCCAGCATGCCCAGACGAATTCAAGCTGTGATTTTAGCTAGGGGTCACACTCGATACTAAACATTTATCTGCTTTTACTTTATTAAAGAAACACAAACAGAAAAACTTTTAATTTTAACTTCATGAACAAATGCACTACTAGCGAACATGCACTACTAGGGAGGTTTAGCAAGTGCCCGCCAGACATCACACCCGTCTGGTCGGAGGATCCTCTCTTTCCTATGAAGGATGAGTGAACTTTACTTCCTGTTCCTCATGCCTCCACAATACTAAAACATACTAAACATTTTATAAACACGAAAGAATGTGAGTATGTAAATCTTTTTAGTTCTGGATGAAAATTCATTAAATGACCTCTCCCTCTCTGGGTGGAGCGAAAGAGCGTGTCAGATTTGTACTAACTAAAGTGTCCGTCCGTGCCTGTGCGCCAGGGTATCAAGTTTGTTACTCTTTCACGCAGCAAAGGCTGAACTGTTTTTATTAAAACATTACAGCATCAGATTTACACATTCTTAATTCTAATGTTTTTACAGTATTTGTAGACTTATGCGGTATAAAACAAAGTTGGTAGCAGTTGGAGCTATTAGTATAATTTCAACATGAATAATAATATTCTTTTTATTTAAAAGTGTTTTCTTCCTTTATTCTTCTTACAGGCGGAAAATCCTTTGTCCATTGGCAACAAGCTACACATTGCTGGCTGACTGATTCCTTGACCATCCAAAACCATTAATCATCATTAACCTTTTTATCGTCCCACTGCTGGGCACAGGTCTCCTCTCATACAGTTACCAATTATTGAACGTTATCACCACGCTTGCTCAATGCGTGTTGGAAATTTAAATCGTTAATGGTTTAATTGAAATAAATAAGCAATTCCCGTTTTTTTTAAAGAAAATTCTGATCTAATTTTTAATGAATTCAAACATCGTCGGACTAATCTAATTTTTATCAACTCAAAAATCATCGGAGCTGAAGGACGTGTCAGACTTTTACTGACTAAAATCCTTCACTTGCCGCTGCGCCAGGGGCCACGTATCTCTTGCGAACAACGCGGCAGTATTCACAAGGTCCTTGTCTCAAAGCGGCGATCTTTCAGCAGCTCCCACTAAATTATAGCCTTCGCGCAAAGAACAAAAGAAAGTTTCTATTCAATTAAATTACCCGATAAATGCGAAAAGTTTGCCATCAAACGATATTATACCGACGGCACAATGAGAAACTTCGGTTCGGTAATACGTTCCGATTGTTATGAGAATAATTTCGGGATTAGAATCGGTACTCTTTATGGAAAGTTTTTGGGGTATAATGGACGGGGAATTTGTTAATTGGTGGGTTAATTGGATATTTGGAACTCCATGGATGTGATGGACGATATATTTAATGGTATGAAAAATAAATAAACGGGTAATTTCAAGTTCAAGTTGCTACACTGGGCTGCACTATTGCCGCATGTCACACGATCAATGGGCCAAACTACTGATGGATGCAAAGCAAAGCAACATAGTAGTAGGCCCGGGAAGAGGTGGCGGGTGAGCTGGACTCCGAAAAGAAGAACTGGTCCTTAGCAGCTTTGAATAAAGAGAAGTGGAAGGAGAGAATAGAGCATTTCACCCCGCGATGGGATATCACAGGGTCATAATTTCAAGTAACTACAACTCATTACGGAGTCATAGGCCGATGGTAGTCAGCATCATCATCAGCTTACATCATCATATTGTGGGACCTGTGTAAACTCGCTTTCCGTCACCCGGCAAGCGTCATACGACCGGGCGCGCCGAGCGCGCGGCCCTCACCACAGAGCAAGTAATCACTACGTTATAAGAGGCGGGACTCCCTAACAAAAAAAAAACTTAAACGAATGTGTGACGAACATGGACTGCCTTAATACCAACCTAACTAAAACTACCGATAATTTATTAGTAAGAATTTTATTTCCACGTATCAATGTCGCCAACATGAAGAAAAAAAAATAGTGATGCTAACGTTATCGATAAAATGGGTTCGATAATAGTAATAATTTTTGATATTCTCAAATTAAAAAAAATATATGTTATAAAGATTATTTTATTTTTATTACATTAAAATAAATAATAATATTTAATGACTTTACTACTGCCGTATTTTCCGCCGCCACTGACTGATCTGGACTCCGAGTGTGTTGTTTCTGGAAGTTCTGCAACAAATTTGGAATTGATTGTACGTTTGTATTGAATAGGCTTCGAAACTGCTGAATCTATTTCATAATTCATTGAATACTATTATTAAAATTAATAATATTTAATGAATTATACTGCCGCATTTTCCGCCGCATTTTCCGCCGCCACTGACTGATCTGGACTCCGAGTGTGTTGTTTCTGGAAGTTCTGCAACAAATTTGAAATTGATTGTGAGTATGTTTGTATTGAATAGGCTTCTTGGAATTGAATAGGCTTGGAATCATACAAAGCGACATAGGGAAAGTAAAAGTGACTTTGTTTTATAATATGCAAAAACTATTTTTATTTGTCACAGCTCAGTAGCTAAACTAATTTTAATGAAAACTGAATTTAATGATGTTATGAACTTATAAATACCACTGATACAAAAAAGGATTTATAGATAGTCGATAAAAAATTGCACCACACTAGTGTTTACAACGAAAAACATATTTGCAGATTTATTTTCGGAAATATGTCTTATAATTGTATATATTATAAGATAATTATGTTGATTTAGAGTATAGTTAATTCGTAATGCCGTAACCGATCTTCATCCAATGGAAATTGGGCCATAAAAGTTCGTTTCTTGTTTTCCACCCGACTTGTTCTCAGTCCAGATATCTCGCACGTTACAACTGGCACACAAAAAGTACACAAATGAAAAATAAATAAATAAATATAATACGCAACTTAAAAATAAATAAATATAATACGCAAATTATATGAATAACTTAATTTTAAAATAGCAGATTCAAACAATAACAGATAGGTAGCTCATTATCTCGTAATGAACTGACAATTGACATTATTTTACTTTTTGACATTGACGGTAACGAATCGCTTGCAAAGATGGCCGCGGTATTATACGGCTAAAATAAGAGAACCAGAGATGTCATAGCAACCATTTCAAACTGTACTTACTTCCCTACTTTGACGGGTTCTGCCGCCATTAAAATTTCCATGAATGTCATACTTCTATTTTTTTGTTCTAAGTTGCGCCAGCCTGGCCCTCACTGAGTATGGAATGCGGCGTACGCTACACGACTCACTCGCAGCAAAACTGATCGGAAACTGTTGACCGCACGGGGGCGCCTCACTAATTTATAGTCGGCGCACTATGAAGACCAGCAGATCGAACCTCACAACCGATTGGCTAATCCATTTTGAGTTTGATCGCAACCGCCATTACTTCAACTATTTATTTTGTGAATAAATATAGCTAGGATTTAGACAATAAAACAGTTCCACTCCAATATCCATCGTGTGTTTCTATTCTACCCACAAGTTCCAAACAAATCGTGGGAAGTACCCCACAATATCATAATCAGCCTATACCGTTCCCATTGTTGGGACACAAGCCTCCTCTCGGTGAAAGAAGGAAAGAAAGAAAATACATATATTCAGCACAGACTTAAAGACATACAATCCAGGATGTGAGAGGGAGTGGGTCGAAATCTACTACGCTGGCTCAGTGCGGGCTGATAGATGCCGGTTTCCTCACGATGAAATAATTTACACAAAGTAAAGCTTACAATGTATGACGTCTGATGATGTGTGATGACTTACGGAACTAATACGAAGGCTCAGAGTCACACAAAGGGCGCTAAAAATAGCTATGCTTGGAGTTTCTCTGTGTGATCGAATCAGAAAGTAGGAGATCTGCAGAAGAACCAAAGTCACCGACATAGCTCTTCGAGTCGCTAAAATTAAGTGGCAGTGGGCACGGCACATTGTTCGTAGAACCAATGGCCGATGGGGCAGTAAGGTTCTAAAGTGGTGGCTAAGTACCGGAAGACGCAGCGTAGGGAAGCCCCCAACTAAGTGGATCGATAACCTGGTGAAAATCGCGGTTTTTTTTTTTTTAATAGTTATAAACTAGTGCTTGACTGCAATCCCGCCTGATGGTAAGCAGTGATGCAATCGTTGATGGTAAAGCACACTAGCTTATTAAGCCTATTCACTCAAAAAAACTGAGTGAATAGGAAGGAAGACGGCAGTTGAGCGAGGTGATGCAATGTTTAACCCAACAACACGACCAACGATGCTGCGCCAGAGGATGATCTGGAGAGCCTTCACGACCAAACTCCCGACACAACAACATTAGGCACATCGTACCCGGCACACATCGCAACACAACTGCTCAGACCCGTTCTCCGTACGGCTTCACCAGACATCATGCCGGAACACGACGAATCGCTTGGCGGCAGGACTTTGTCTGGTGGGTGGTAACTTATGCCGGCGGCTGATGTTGTTGCCTACCACCGAGAAAAACTTCGCGGTAAGGAAAGATGGATGCGGGAAGAGCACACGACCGGTAATTGTGGAAAGCCTTGGAGGAGGCCTTTGTCCAACAGTGGACCTCTATAGGCTGAAGAAGAAGAAGAAGAAGAAAACTTACATCAGTCCACTGCTCTTTTAATTTTAAATCATAATTTGTGTCACAGCCGTTGGTCCCGGCTGTCATTTGTAGATCTTTGAGAGTCGTTACGGGTCGTCAGACCAAAAGTCCGACAACCGTATCGTGCAAAGCGTATCGTGTTATCCAATAAGTGGGTTGTGGGTGTCAAATGGGCAGCCACTCCATGCAATGGTATTCAGTTGTATCTGGTTAGACTGGAAGGCAACCCTGACATAGTTGGGGGTTCGGCAGATGACGAATGTGTGTCACAGCTGTGGTGGAAAAAATATATATGCACGGCATTTAGCCCAATTTTCAGCAACTCATAACCAGCTACTACCAGCCATCCTATCAAGATTGTTGCTCCACCTAACCTCAGGTCCCTACGCATGCCGATTTGCGGTCTCCATAGAGGGGACTCGTCTATACTAACGGTCATCGGTTTTACGGCTAATATGTTTGGCCTATCGCTACTTCAGTTTGCTTATTTTGTCAGCCATATTGACAACTTAGTTTCTCTTCCATATCACATACTCCTTATGTTTTTCGTTTAGGGAGATTCTAATAAAAACATGCATCTAATGTTTATAGCGTAGTGATTGAAATTACCCGTTACATCTGCCATCTGCGGTGTTTTGCTAGTTTTATTAATATTGATTAATTTGACCTTGTATTGTTGATTTTCTTTTACATTAGCCTTTAGCCTGTTTCACTGCTGAGGAAAGGCTTCCTCCATTTTATTCCACATTTCTCCTGTGCCTTATATGTCCAGTTGGTTAGGAATGAGTCCTCATTTCAACCACAGAAAATCCTCACGTGACGACAGACCCATCAGTCTGTATACATCTTATAGGTGTGACCTGCCCAATCTGACCCCAGCTTCGAAGACGCATCACAAACATTGGAGATACCAAGTCCTTATTAATCCACATTTTTTCCCATCGCTAGAAAAGGCCTCTCTTCTACCATGAGGACGGTGGACAGATAAGTCGGTCTAAAACCGAAAGAAGCCGCAGGAAAAAATAAGTTTAAAATAAAAATCGAAGTTCGTTGAACTAAGGTCAATTCTTATCACTAGTTTTATCATAATTTTTTCAGTAGTTTTCCTATCAGATATCATTATCTGTAAGATTTTTGTTAATCTCTTATTTCTATATTTCAACACGCGATTCGATATTGTTCTCCTTAGTGATTGCAAAAAGTTCTCAAGGACCGGACATGTGGTATTTACTTCTTTTAGTATATCTGTGTGGTATGGTCCAAGGCCTGTCCAGGGTAGACCCCCTTGTCTCTACGAAAGGAGGTCTGATCCGGGGTCTTAGGTCTGAACATGGCTACGCGAAGTTCCTGGGTGTACCATATGCTGTAGTAGATCAGAACAATCCTTTTGGGGTAAGACTACATATATTATGAATATTTTTATTAATGAAAATGGTTTTTTGAAGACGTTAGACACATTCCAGAGATCAACGTCAAACGATGTCATAAAATAAACTAATTTAATTCACAGCCAGCAGTTCCTCATAGCAGCTTTGACGACGTCTTTGAAGCGTATGAGTCAAAGGCGTGCCCTCAAGTAAACACCAACAAAGTCTTCTCCGGAACTATTGACTGCCTCACATTGGATGTCTACGTGCCAAATACAGCTGACTCACACAACCGCTTGCCAGTAATGGTATGGATTCATGGAGGCTCTTTCGCGACTGGCAGCTCTAGTGAAGCTGGTACTCCAAATTCGTTGCTGAGCAATGACGTTATTGTAGTAGCAATCAATTATAGACTCGGTATTTACGGCTTTATGTGTCTAGATATTCCAGAAGTACCAGGGAATCAAGGACTCAAAGATCAAGTGTTAGCTCTCAGGTGGATTAATGAGAATATCGAAGCTTTCGGAGGGGATGCGACACAAATTACTGTGTTCGGTGAAAGTGCTGGTGGCATGTCTGTGAACCTCCACTTGTTGTCTCAGTATGAAAACTTATTCCAGAGAGCAATCATTCAGAGCGGCCCTGCTTTAAGTCCGTGGGTCATAGTAGACTCTAACGGCGCGGTACCCTTGAAACTGGCAGAAGCATTAGATTTTAATACTGACGATACGCTTGAAGCTCTTGATTACCTTGTATCTATTGATGCGCATACCTTAACTCAGCTAACTTACGATTTAAATATAACCTACTCTGGTGGCGCTGAAATTTCTAAGCTATTTCCCTGTATTGAAAAGGAAATAGACGGCGTTGAAGCTTTTATTACGGAGTATCCTAGGAATATAGTTAGCAGTAAAGTAAGGAATACAGCAATCATTATTGGGCATAATAATAATGAACTAGCCTTTAAATACGGAAATGCCGATTCAGATTTCTTTTCAAACTACAATTTCGATATGGTAAGCCTTGGATTTGATTTAGGTGACAATTTAGAGGATGCTTTAGATGACGTCAGACGCTTTTACATTGGAGATGAAGATGCAAGTGAAAACGTGAAAGATGAAATCACAGATTTTGCCTCAGATTTTGCATTGAACCACCCAACACAAAGAATGGCTGAAAGACTTTTAGATATAGGTGCAGGACCCATTTATCGATATATGTTCTCATATAGCGGTGGCAGAAATATACTGAAAATACTACTCAACTTGAATTCTACGGGAGCCATTCATGCTGACGAGCTTGGATACTTATTTGAGCATGTTATATTTAATGGAATTTCTATTACTCCCGAAGATCAGCTCATGATTGACAGGATCACGACTCTTTGGACTAACTTCGCTAAGTACGGGTGAGTAGCATCTTTACGTAATCATAGCAAAATAATAAAGTTCTTAAATAAACAGTTTGGAGTGTTCCAAAAACCTTTTTTAATAATTAACAAGAATATCCTCTTGGAGGACACATGCAGAGTGTACTTCAAAATAGCTAGTACCTATCTTGAAGTACACTCTGCATGTGTCTTCCAAGAGGATATGGATAACAGTCTCCACAAGGCCAAAACCAAATCGTATTTTTAAATATGTTCGAAAGTTTAGATTAAATATACATTTCTGTATTCTGAGGTTTACATTTGAAATTTCATAAATAATGCAAAAAGAAATATGTTTTAACTTCCACTTTGATTATCTGAGTGAACTGACGAGAATTACGATGATTTAGCAATTGTCTTTCGAGATATGAAACGATGTTAAAAACCATCAGGTTTACTTTTTAACCTGTAGTATCATGCTTGGGCAAAAGCTTCCTTCCGTTCTTTAAATATTTCACGATCCCATGCACTCTCCTTCCAGCTTTGTTGCCACTCATTCTCCTTCTTCCATCTTTAACCAGTTCTTATTCTCAGTCTCGAGGCACCGATAGTGTGCTCTTTAGATCCATATTTTGTTCTTCTTCTCCTTTATTTTATAACATTATTCCTGCTTGTCTACTTTTCTTAAGTAATGATGTATTACTAAACTAAAAATTGTGTTTGATTTCAGAGACCCGACCCCTGGAACGTCGGAGCTGCTTCCTGTCAAATGGGAACCTATCACAAGGACCACTCAACACAACTTGAATCTAGACTCTGATCTAACTCTTGAAGGTAGACCCTTCCATGGCAGAATGGCTTTCTGGGATCTTTTTTACAGACTTTATAGAGATCAGGTGAAATAAGACGAAGAATGAGCACACGTGAAAATGAACTGAAAAGAATTGAGCTTATCAAGTACAGTCGTCAATAATAGATTAAAGTGGAAATAAAATCATATAATTATCTTGCTTATTTTTTTACAAATACATACACCTACAACCAGACATGGAAGAATTACCTGTCCGCATTTTGCAAGTCCGCAGGAATTGCGTAACGTATTATCAGCAGCAATGGATTTCATTTTGACAGTTGAACGACATTCATTGCGTTATCAAATCAAATCATTTATTTCGGAAAATATCTATAGCTAACAACAAACGAAACTTATAAACAAAACACAAACTTATAAACTAACATACCTGACAAACACAATCAGAAACCTCACACGGCAGTAATATGTCTGCCGCAGCATTGCTGGATGTAAGGACAATCCAGTCGGTTGGCAGTCATCGCGAGGACGGTGTTGTCGCTGCCCTGCACTCTGTGCACCAGAGACGCACACCGCTTACGCATTGTGGCGTGAAAGCAGTCGGTACGAGCCTCTGCGAACATGCCCGAGGCGCTGCAGTGGCGGGGCAGCGTCAGCACCGCCCTAAACGCATTATTGAACTGGCGCGTTATTTACGTTGTTGAGTAGATACATTTTCGAATATAAGGATCAATGGAATAATAATAATAATAATAAACGTTTATTTGGAACAAGTTTTAGGACATAATTTTATAAATTGAAACGAAGATAGCTACAAAAGTTAAAACTGTGGCGCAGCTATCGACGACTAGCTAAACAATAAGTTATATTGTAGTTCCAGACAAGTAATAAAAATAAGAAGCAAGTATGCAAGCAAGCAATAATGCTGTGTTACGCAATTAGGGTGCTGGCCATACAAATATTTGTTCCGTATGGAAATCGAACCCGCAACACGCAGCGCAGTAGTCAATCGCTCAGCAAATGTACCTGCTAACAGTGTCATCATAATAATTTTTAGAAAATTCTGATGGTTGTTTTTTGTAGGATTGGGGCACATTTTAGTCAATTATTGAATAACTGCTCATTAAAGGTGAAGGAAAACATTGAAACCGGCATGTCCTAGATCTAAAAAAAATATCTAAGACAAGTAACACCTACCAACCCGCACTGAGCCAACGTGGTAGATTACGGCCCACTCACTCTCACCGAGAGGAGGCCTGTGTCCTAACAGTGGGAACATTATAGGCTGATGATGATTGAATTATGTAAAAACAGATTCGCCTCAATATTCGCTATCATCACATAGTATAAAACAAAGTCGCTTTCGCTGTATGTCCGTATGTATGCTTAGATCTTTAAAACTACGCAACGGATTTTGACGCGGTTTTTTTTAATAGATAGAGTGATTCTTAAGGAAGGTTTGTATGTATAATAAATGCATAATATAGTAGAGAAACACTGATAAATTTAAAGGTTTCTAATGTGATGTCGTATATTGCAAACGCTGGCTGAACCCTATGAGATAGACCAAAATAATGTACTACAGTATTGTTCACCTTAAAAAGTTCAACAAAAAAGTCCGCGATGGTATATGTCTATCTCTTAGGGATAACCCAGCATAACCATTTTTATTCTTTATAAAAAATGGTTATTTACGAAGTGATTTTAAACAATACAGCATTAATCCTTATCCATTTAAGTACCTTAAATAAATTGTGCATTTATTATAGATCAATATGCTTTTTACAGCATACCAAAGATATTACAAATTTAAAATGCAGGGTCGTAGTTGTTTGCGCCGGGCGGCGCGTGCCTATAAATAGCGCGTCGATGGCCGCGCTTCGCCTTATAGCACTTTATGATTTGCAGCGATCGCACGCGTTTATCGGAGCTCTCTAGCGAGGAAAATATCAAGAATTAATTAAACTGAATAGAATAAGTATCTTTTGTTGTTGATTAAAAGCGCGATATAACCGAACTCCACGCGGGCGAAGCCGCGGGCGGAAAGCTAGTACAATATAAGTTAAAGATTCGGCACCTGTTCAGGTGCCTATTGGTCCCCTGAGATAAAATTAGCTATATTTTACATAAGAAACGGTTACATAGTACACTTGTGAACAGTTTATTAACGGAATTAATGTTAATGAATCATAACAGATAGACGCAATTGCCCCGGTTGACTATAATTGAAAAAAGAGCTGTGATGAATGATAATCCGTCATGACAATAATATAACCTGTCGATAAGCTTACGTGTAATATTGTCTCTCTACGAATGGCTTGTTAAAAAAACGGGTTACAAAAGAGATAAGGTGTTTTGTAAGTACGTTATGGCTGCCTCGGTGACATATTGTTTCTTGAAAGTGATTGCGAATATGAGACTGTTCAACGTGTCTTTGGTCTTTTAATAAATGAAGCTCGCCTAACGAAATAAACAATACTGTTAATATTATACAAATACATAATAATAATATTTTTAACATATAAGAATCGAATTATCACATTCGAATAATGGAATACGATTAGTATTATTATTGATGGTAATTCACTTTATGGTGGAATACTACACTCATATATTGACTAAAAAGTCAAAACTAAAGTATTTACTCCTAAATATGTATAGCAATTTTTTATCCGCAAATATAATTTTATCATATTAGTGAATGTTATTATGTTCTTGTATTCAAAGTATTTCGTTTTTGTTCAATGTGTAGTCTTTGTCATCCTTTTAATGTACAAAAATAATTAACAATTTATTGGTCCAAAAATTGCGTTACAATTGGTACTCACCAGAACTGCGCGGGGTGTGCCATGCCGAAGCGGGAGGGGTAATCCTAGCCCAGAGTACCTGCGCGCGAGCAAATAAAGGTGCTGACCAAAACAATAGACGCTCGATGAAAGGAGTTGCACTTTACGCCCGATTATGAGAAACGGCTTGTCCAGTCTTCGCAAATGCCAAGCCGCATCATATAGTCCAAAACCATTTCCTCCGTAAAGCCACAAATGCCCCTTGGTTCGTCCGAAATGAGATCCTTCATGTCGATTTCAAAATCCCCATCATCCAGCAGTACATGAAACGTCTCTCCAAGCGTTTCTTTGACACTGCTGCCAGGCACCGCAATCCCCTGATAGTAGCGGCTGCTAACTACACTCCTTCCACTATCTTCAAACTTCGCTGCTCTCGGCATGCCCTCTCAGACCCCTATGACCCCATAACCCTCCTCCAAGAGGCCAATTGGGCCACCAGCACCCTATACAAGAAATCGAAATACCGACCTCGCCGCCGAGGTCCTCCGCGACGCGCCCCACAGTTTAATTGCCCTCCCCGTCCCTTGCCAGCCCGCGCCGCAGCTTACCCTATAATTATAATGTCCCAACTATAACCTCTGAGTTTGGTTCAGCGTTTCTTCTCAGAGCTAGGACTACGAAACGCCGCGGTCATCAAACCACCAAGAACCATTTCGATCCAGCCGTCCTCCCTTGGGATGCCCTTAGTGCGTAGTCGCACCTTAATTTTAGTAATTAAGGCATCCATAGGATAGCCCGGTTAAGTAGTCACGGCCTCTAATGATCAACTAGGAGATGTCATTTGAAAAAAAAACACTTGCGGCTGATTGGCTAACATATATATTTATATACATATACATTTTTACTGCATAAAGATAATATAGTTATCATATATTTTGCTAAATATTTACAAATGTACAAGAAACCAAAAGTTGATCAATTATTTTGAAGACTGACTTAATGCCTAGAGCCTAGAGGAATTTTATTAAACTTAATCTTATTTGAAAAAAACATTATGTCTACCGAATTACTATAATTTTTATTTTACTCTTTTCTGCGCGACTGTATCAGGACTACCAAGCTGCAGTATATACATATACTTATATTAGAAGAATGAATAAAAATAAATATTCTCCCCATTCAGGGGACGAATGGGCTCTGAGCCTCTGATCCGTTTAAACTATATATTTTTGAATAACCCATTTGATAGTTTTAATATTTATATAAATCATTGCTATATTATTTTATCAACTACTTTTACTTAATTAAATCTATCAATCATAGTAGTTTACTACACTGACTAATCATCTTCTTCTTCTTCTGTCTATAGAGGTCTACTGCTGGACAAAGGCCTCCCCCAAGGTTTTCTATTACATTGGGGGGTTTGTCCACGCTTGGCAAACGGGTTGGGATCGCAGTAATTTGATATTGCACAGGAGAAGCGCTACTGCTGGCTTCACTGGTGATAGTTCCCTTAGTCGGCTCTTACGAAACTGAAGTACACGCGAACGGAGTCGCGGGAAACAGCTAGTCTGTAATATCTTCGAAAGTATTCATTTAAATCATATACTGCAAAGGGCAATATAGATCTATATTAGATCAACAATTTATTTAAGGTATTAAATGTCTAAATAAAGCTATTACCCTAAATAAAACTATTATTAAATTACAAAACAGCATCAAAAAATTCATCATCGCTGTCGACTGTCGTAATGTACCCAAGAGACTGGCAGCATTGCCGCGTTGAATGGCAATACTTAGGCGCTGGCCAAGGTAAAAGCCAGCCCTTGGGTCACGAGAAGTGTCAACAAGCCGTTTATAGGTCTTTAAAAAGGCAATGAGCGCTCGGACCCCACGGCCCAAGGGTTTCAACCCCAAACGGCTCGAAAATATAATTTTCGATAAGGTTGTTATATTTTCGCCGTTTGAGGTTTTCTGCAGCCGCAGCAGCAACGCCAGCACAGCACGTCGATCCAGGAAGATGGGATGGCGCAAGAGTATCGACGCAAGTTGCGTCCCACACTAAAGGCCTACCCATCTTCCAAGGAAATAAGGACATGCCGTCCGGTCTCTTGCCATCATCGCGCACCAAGCCATTAGGTTCTAAAACAGCTGGAACGCCGACAGTGACAAGAGCTCGTCGGATGATGTCGAGGTATTAAATGTTGATGCTGTATTGGTTAAAATTGCTTCAAAAATTAGCCGGTATTTGTAGTAAAAAGTAAATGACAATAAAATGTTATTGTGGTATATCCATAAGAGATAGACATATACCAACGCAGACCTTTTTGTAGACCTTTTCAATTTTCAATTCGAATTCGTTTTTCTGGCGGTCTCCACTGTTGATTCTGACTTTCAGGAGTTGCAGTGGGTGGGATAATATGTGGCGGGTTTTGTCCCAAATAAAAAAAGACCTTTTCAATATGCACAATATTTTGATATATCTCGTAGGGTTCAGCCTGCGTTTCACTGCAAACGGGGCAAAATGGAATTATTTACGACATCACATTAGAAACCTCAAAAATACAGCCTCCGTGGCGTAGCGGTAGCGGACGCGGCCGCTGCGCAAGGTGGCGCGGGTTCGATCTCCGCACAGTGCAAGTATTTGTATGCATGAATATGAATATTTGCACTGGTCTGGTCGTGCCTCGGAAAGCACGTTAAGCCGTTGGTCCCGGTTGCCTACGAACATCTAATGGCAGTCGTTACGGGTTGTTGCAGCCCTCAAAAGTCCAATAATTGGTCTAACTGCAATGCTTCGATGTCGCCTTCGGGTTGTGGAGGTCAGACGGCAGTCGCTTCACGGAAAATGTCGAAGTTTAGCCATATCAGCAGTTGGACTGGTAAAGCGGACCCCAAACTCCAAAGCTGAAAAGGCTTCGGATGCGACTGGGATTAACGCTGGGATGATGATGATGATGATTAGAAACCTCAAAAATAAATAATAGTATTTCTTCACGATTTAATGGATGTATACATATAAAGCTTCCTCTTTAATCACTCTATGTATTAAAAACCAGCCAAGTGCGTGTCGGACTCACGCACAAAGGTTTCCGTACCATTGATTTATGCAATTAAAGGATTGAAGTTATTTGTATGAAAGATTACGCGGTAATATACGGTTTACGTTTTACGAGGTATTAAAAAAAACTACTTACTGGATCTCGTTCAAAACAATTTTCGTTGGTAGGTTTTATAGTAATGTACATCATAATTATGTTTTTTTTAGATTTTGTATTTTCTTATTTTAGAAGTTAGAGGGGGGGGGGGGGCACTTTTTTCCACTTTAGAAGCGTTTGTCACGCAAACTATTCGGTTATGAGAAAAATATTTTAAAAGCCTCGCTATCATTTTTGAAGACCTATCCATAGATACCCCAAACGTAAGTGTTTGACGAAAAAAAAAAATCGAGTTTCGGTTCTAAGTATGGGAAGCCCCCAATATTTAATATTCTTTTTTATTTTGCATCAAAATCTTAATGCGGTTCACAGAATACATCTACCTACCAAGTTTCAACAGTATGGCTTTTGTAGTTTCGGAAAAAATGGCTGTGACATACGGACGGATAGACAGACATGACGAATCTATATGGAACCCTAAAAACCGTATCAAAATCGGTTGCTGAGTTTTAAAGATTTATTCATACATACCATAGGCCATAGGGAAAGAGAAAGTGACTTTGTTTTATAATATGTTGTGATAAACTAGTGCTTGATCGCAATCCCGCCTGATGGTAAGCAGAGATGCAATGGTTGATGGTAAAGCGCGCTAGTTTATTCAGCCTATTCACTCAAAATAAAAAATGAATAGGAAGGAATAGGGCTGCTGAGCGAGGTGATGCTATGTTAAACCCAACAACACGACCAACGATGTTGCGCCAGAGGGAGATTGATCTGGAGACCCTCCACGACCAAACTTTCGACACAACAACATTTGGCGCATATTACCCGGTATACATCGCAACACAACTGCTCAGACCCGTCCTCCGCTTGCTCAATGCAGGTTGGCGATTTCATACTTAAAGTCCAGGTTCCTTCAAGATGTCTTCCTTCACCTTTTTAATCAATAATTGGTGTCCAAGATATATTCAGAAAGTACATACAATTTAAATAAGTTGCATTGCCAACCAGCGTCAAGCATTGCTGAGCTGTACCTTTCTGGTGAAGCCGCGAGGCACACCTTCCTTATATTTTCTCACATCGGTCTAGATTAGACTTTTTATCTAATTTTTTTTTTTTCTAATATCTGATGGGCAATTCATCTCATACTTGAGAGGTTGGTGTTTTAACTACTCGGCTACCACGACTATATCACAGGATAGGATATCACAGGCTTTTAATAATTTCAAGTAGGTAACTACAGCTTATTTCAGTGTCAAAGGGCCAATAACAGTCACCATCAGGTGAATGTGTGTGAATGAATGATGTTTCATCAGCTTATATCAATCATTGTTCCTGTTGTTCGTGGATCTTTGACAGTTGTTACGGGTCGTCGACAGACCGAAAGTCCCACAACCAATCTTACCAAAGCGTATCGTGTTATACAGTAAATGTGTTGTGGAGGTTTGATGAGCAGTCGCTCCATGGAATGATATTCAGTTGTATCTGGTTAGACCAGAAACCAACCCTGACATAGTTTGGGTTTGGCAGATGAGGAATGTGTGTCATAGCTGTAGTGGAAAAAATATGTCAAGTAACTTTTGAAGGTCAACCTCTCCAAATGCATGCCATTTAGCTCTATTATCAACAACTCATAACCACCTACAACCAGCCATCCTATGAAGATTGCTGCTCCCCTCAGGTTCTCATGCTGATTTGCGGTCTCCATACAGGGGACTCGTCTATCCCAACGGTCGTCGGTTTTACGACTAATATGTTTGGCCTATCACTACTTCAGTTTGCTTATTTTGTGAGCCATTTCGACAACTTAGGTTCTCTTCCGTATCACATACTCCTTATGTTTTTCGTTTAAGGAGATTCCAATAAGAACATGCGTGGAATGTTTAGAGCGTAATGATTGAAATTACCCGTCACATTTGCGGTGTTTTGCTAGATAATTTAATTTGATCTTGTATAGTTGAGTTTTCTTTTTCAGACAGCCTTTACTGTCTGTGATAGGTAAACACCTATCAAATATTCTTCTATCATTATTTGTGCTGTGCCTTCAGCATCCAATTGGTTAGAAACGAGTTAAAATCCTAACGCCAGATTTTCCTAGGCCTACCTCGTTTCAGGCACCCACTGCACTGTACGACACTATGGGACGTCTTTGACCCATTTGTCTAGATGCAGCCTATAGCTATGCGAGTCCAACTTCAGTCTCAAAGACTCTTCATAAACATCAAAGATAGCAAGTCCTTATTAATACATATTTTCCCACCGCTAGAAAAGGCCTCCCTTCAACTAGGAATGCAGTAGACAGATAAGTCTGCCAAAAACAGAACGAAGCCGCGGGAAAAAGCAAGTTTAAAATAATAATCGAAGTTAACTAACTACAGTCAACTCTTATCACTAGTTCTATCATATTTTTTTCTATCAGATATCAATATCTGTAACATTTTTGTTTATCTTTTATCTCTCCATATTTCGACACAAGATTCGAGATAGTTCATCTTAGTCATTGCAAAATTTTCTCAAGGATCGGACATGTGGTCTTTAGTTCTATTAGTGTCTGTGTGTGGTCTGGTCCAAGGCCTGTCCAGGGTAGACCCCCTTGTTTCTACGAAAGGAGGTCTCATCCGGGGTCTTATGTCTGAACATGGTTACGCGAAGTTCCTGGGTGTACCATATGCAGTGGTAGAAAAGAACAATCCTTTTGGGGTAAGATTACATATATTGAGGAAATTTTTGTTAAGGAAAATGTTTTTTAAAGAAAGGAGGCACATTCCAGATATGAAAGTCAAACGATGTCATAAAATAAACTAATTTAATCCACAGCCGGCAGTTCCTCACAGCAGCTTTGACGATGTCTTTGAAGCGTATGAGTCAAAGGCATGCCCTCAAGTAGACGACAACAATGTCTTCTCTGGAACTATCGACTGCCTCACCGTGGATGTATACGTGCCAAATACAGCTGACTCACACAACCGCTTGCCAGTGATGGTATGGATTCATGGAGGCTCTTTCGCAACTGGCAGCTCTAGTGGAGTAGGTACTCCAAATTCGTTGTTGAGCAATGACGTTATTGTAGTAGCAATCAATTATAGGCTCGGTATTTACGGCTTTATGTGCCTAGATATTCCTGAAGTACCAGGAAATCAAGGACTCAAAGATCAAGTGTTAGCTCTCAGGTGGATTAATGAGAATATCGAGGCTTTCGGAGGGGATGCCAGACAAATTACTGTGTTCGGTGAAAGTGCTGGTGGCATGTCTGTGAACCTCCACTTGTTGTCTCAGTATGAAAACTTATTCCAGAGAGCAATTATTCAGAGCGGCCCTGCTTTAAGTCCGTGGGTCATAGTAGACTCTAACAGCGCGGTACCCTTGAAACTGGCAGAAGCATTAGATTTTAATACTGACGATACGCTTGAAGCTCTTGATTATCTTGTATCTATTGATGCACATACATTAGCTCAGCTAGCTTACGATTTAAAAATAACCCACCCTGGTGGCGCTGAACTTTCTAACCTATTTCCCTGTATTGAAAAGGAAATAGACGGCGTTGAAGCTTTTATTACGGAGGACCCTAGGAATATAGTTACCAATAAAGTAAGGAATACAGCAATCATTATTGGGCACACAGATAATGAACTACCCTTTAAATACGGAAATGCGGATTCAGATTTCTTTTCAAACTACAATTTTGATATGGTAAGCCTTGGATTTGATTTAGGTGACAATTTAGAGGATGCTTTAGATGACGTCAGACACTTTTACATTGGAGATGAAGATGCGAGTGAAAACGTAAAAGATGAAATCACAGATTTTGCCTCAGATTTTGCATTAAACCATCCAACACAAAGAATGGCTGAAAGACTTTTAGATATAGGTGCAGGAACCATTTATCGATATATGTTTTCATATAGCGGTGGCAGAAATATACTGAAAATACTACTCAACTTGAATTCTACGGGAGCCATTCATGCTGACGAGCTTGGATACTTATTTGAGCATGATATATTTAATGGAGTTTCTATCACTCCCGAAGATCAGCTCATGATTGACAGGATCACGACTCTTTGGACTAACTTCGCTAAGTACGGGTGAGTAGCATCTTTACGAAATTATTACGTTCAAAAATAACAGTTTGTAGAAGTTGCCTCAAAAATCCTTTTTAATAATATAATTTACAACCATATACCTCTTCGTCGTAGTCGAGGTGGCCTAGTGGTTAAAACACCAGCCTCTCAAGTATGAGTGTGCAGGTTCGATTTCAGGTCAGGCAAGTACCAATGTAACTATTCTTAAGTTATATGTACTTTCTAAATATATCTTGGACACCAATGACTGAAGGTGAATGAAAACATCTTGGGGAAACCTGGACTGAAATCGCCAACCCGCATTGAGCAGGCGTAGTGATTGCACTCAGTCCTTCTCTGTATGAGAGGAGACCTGTGCCCAGCAGTGGACAATAAAAAAAAGGTTGATCATGATATACCTCTTGGAAGAGACATACAGAGACATACTTTAAGATGCTTGAACAGTCTCGGCATGGACAAAACGAAATCATATTTTTAAGTATGTTCGAAAGTTTAGATTAAATGTACACTTCTGTATTCTGAGGTTTACATTTTAAATAACCCAATCAGAAGTGTAATTTCATAAATAATGCAAAATGAAATATTGTTTAGTTTCCACTTTGATTATCGGATCGTACTGACTAGAATTACTATGATTTAGCAATTATCTTTCGAGATATGAAAGGATGTTAAAAACAATCAGGTTTACTTTCTAGCCTATATCATACCACGCTTGGCCAAAAGCCTCCTTCTGTTCTTTAAATCTTTCGTGAGCCCATGCACCCTCCTTCCAGCTTTGTTGGCACCCATTCTCCCTCTTCCATCTTTAATATTTGTAACAATAGCTTAAAAATTTAAAAGAGTGTCCATGGAGTTTCTTGCCCGTTCTTCTCCATAGGTTACCTACTCTTTATACCTACTCTTTGGAATGGGCGACTAGCTTCTGACAATTCAAAAGTGCCTGTAACTGGTTTATTTAATGATTTGATTTGATTTAACCAGTTCTTCTTCTCAGTCTCGAGGCACCAATAGTGCGCTCTTTGGACCCATATTTTGTTCCTCTTCTTTATTTTATACAATTATTCCTGCTTGTCTACTGTTCTTAAGTAATGATTTATTATTAAACTAATAAATATAGTTTAAAAAAACTAAAAAAACATGCTTTTAAAAAATATGAAACTAAAAGTTAAAAATAATTTAAAAAAAAAGCGTAAGATGCTTTGTGCCATAATTTTTGTATATTAAGCGCCTCACGCTTTTTAAAAAAATATTTTTAACTTTTATTACGATGTTCTTAAAAAAAAAAAACGAACGGATGAACGTATTGAAAACGGTGGGACATTTTACAGTAATGAGCCGCTCACTCTTGGTCCAAAAAGTTAGAGACGGAGAAACAAACAAACAAGTAAGCAAGTAAACAAGCAAGCAAGCAAGCAAACATACAAGTGAAGCTAATAAAAAGCATGTAAAAATTGTCTTCGATTTCAGAGACCCGACCCCTGGAACGTCAGAGCTGCTTCCTGTCAAATGGGAACCTATCACGGGGACCACTCAACCCTACTTGAATCTAGACTCTGATCTGACTCTTGAAGGTAGACCCTTCCAGGACAGAATGGCTTTCTGGGATCTTTTTTACAGACTTTATAGAGATCAGCTGAAATAAGACGAAGAATGAGCACACGTGAAAATGAACTGAAAAGAAATGTGCTTTTTAAGGACAGTCGTCATTAATTTTATTAGATTAAAGTAGTAATTGAAGTCATAGTCTTGCTTATTTTTTTTTAACACATATGCACCTACAACCTGACATGGAAGAATTACCTGTCCTATCCTGGCCATAACAATATTTGTTCAGTGTGGAAATCAAACCCGCAACACGTCATAACTTTTTGGGAAAATTCTGACGATTGGTTTTGGTAGGGTTGGGGTTGGGGCGCATTTTAGTCAATTATTTAATTATGTAAAAACAGATTCGCTTCAATATTCGTCATTAAATTTACTTATAATCACCATATAAATTTCGCAGCCAACTGGTAAAATTAGCCAATTAGTCATCCGCGTGGCCTTTAGAATTAGTGTTCGCCTCGCTGTTTCATCATCATCATCTTAGCGTTTATCCTGGTTGCATCCGCGGCTTTAGCGTTGGAGCCCGGAGTCCGGTTTCTGCTCATTCTCCTCTATTTCGCGCGATCTTTAGCATCCTGTGGTAAGAGATTGTTAGCACTCATGTCATCTCTTACAACGTCAATCCAGCATGTCTTTAGTCTACCCCGCTTGTTCCGACCCGGCGAAGATGCAACAGACAAGACATTTCTTACCTATGTAACAGCCGGTTTGCACTTATGCAAACCGGCTGTTACATTAAGGGTCGCCTAACGTTGCCGTACCAACGTAGGCGACCCTCCTACAGTTTGTCTGCAATGACATGGACACGAAGACCCCTATGGATGCGGGAGTTCCTGATGCGGTCTTTCCGCGTAACTCTACACATCCACCGCAACATATTCATCTCCGTCACATGCATCGCTCTTCGCCTCGCGGTTTAAACCAATTATCTGCGACGTTATGTATAGCCATTATAGCAAAGTAGTACTTCTCTTTTCCCTAATTACCCATGCGATATCCTTCAATATTTTTCATAAGTTTTTATGATAATCGACATAGCCCCGAGAATTGTCAAATTCGAGTAGCAAAGGACAGGGAACATTGCTCACATAACGGAATGCGTAGAGTTAGAAGGCATCCCAAAAGGTGGACCGAATACCTTGTGAAGACCGCAGGAATCCGCTAGTTACGAGAAACAAAGAACTGATCAATGTGGCGAAGCTTAATAATTATAATAATTTGCCTAACATCATTATCTTTCGGCTGAAACGATGATGTTAAACTTGTTCGAAAAAATGGCTGACTTGGAATCATCCAAGTTCTTATTCTCAGTCTCGAGGCACCGATAGTGTGCTCTTTGGATCCATATTTTGTTCTTCTTTTTCTTTATTTTATACAATTATTCCTGCTTGTCTACTATCATCAGCTATCAAGCTGATGGCGATTACGTCAGTCAATAACATTAAATATAAACTTGTGACGGGTGATCCGAGTGGATGTCGTTCGGATGAAATGAATGAAGTACAAATTTGCGTAACCATTTGAGGCAATAAGCGTGACATCTATGTTTGTCACAGTCACGACAGAGTAGATATATTATGTTTATGTTTTGAAAAACATAAAAAACACACAGCCAAACACACTTCCTACACACACACACCCCCCCCCCCCCACACACACACACACACACACACACACACAAACACGCGTTATACTCCGTGGGTGCAGGCTGAAATGAAACTATTATCGTTGTGTTTTATGAATATTTTGAACTGTTTAGGGAATAATTTAGCACGAATTAGTTTATTACTTTATAAGTAGGTATATACGATTTTTTTAATGTTCCCCCACTAGGAATTTCTCCTGTATCGTGGGTGCGTTTACAAATATATAAACTCACATACACAAACAGCCAGACCCGGAACAACTACTTGTAGGTCATACAAATATTTGTTCCGTGCGGGAATCGAACACTGCGTTAACCGTGCAGTCCAGACGATTTTCCAAGTATACAGACGGTCGAGCCACCATCGGTGTCGGCGCGCAGCAGCCTGTAGTACAAACACACACGCACACTTCAACAAGCACCGTGAGTTGCTTATCATCATCATCAGCCCCTACTCGTCCACTGCTGGACATAGGCCTCCTTCATGGCACGCCAACAAGCTCGATCCTAAGCAGTTCTCCGCCAGCCACTACCAGCCACCTTTTTGATGTCGTCGCTCCATCTCGCCCAAGGGCGTCCCACGCTACATTTGCCGAGACGCGGTCTCCACTCGAGGACTCGTTTACCCCAACGGTTATCGGTCCTGCGGCATATGTGACCAGCTCATTGCCACTTCAGCTTGCTAATCCTCTCAGCTATGTCGGTGGCTTTGGTCCTCTGTCGGATCACCTCATTTCTGATGCGGTCCTTCAGAGAGACGCCCAACATAGCCCGCTCCATAGCTCGCTGAGCTGCTTATACGAAACAGCATTAGCAGATATAGATTTTTGCACCGCGTTAGAAAGAGAGGGGAATATTACACCGCGCCGGCGGCTAACTCTCCCTCTATCTGATGAATTTTCGATGATGATGCGAGTTTAACACTTTTTATCCAACAGAAAAAGTGCACTTAACCTCTAAAGAAAAACCTTCTTTAGTGGTAAAGTGCACTTTTTTTGCCTTCAAAAATGTATTTAAAGATGCCAAACATCTGGAATATGCACTAACACGTATAAGATCGTAAGTACCTATGCTAACAGTGAGTGGTACCTATGTGGTTCACGTAAATCTTAGCGCTGCCACTCGGTGCTTGGGACGCGATATGGTAAGATGCTGTTAAGAAAGTAATTTCAACTCTAGTTTTTATGATGATGAATATGAACTGCTTTCAGTCCATTTATATATTTTTATTTTAGCTGGTAATGGAGACGCCCGACTGACGTGTTGTCCAAATTACTATAAATAAATGTGACTTTTTTATGTTGTAAATTGTTGATGTAAAGCGTAGTAGTTTGTTATAGATTATTCTTCCTTCTCAAGTCGTTCTCTTCATTACTGAGGGTCGTGATGTCCCTGTGGAATTATCCTCTTCTTCACAATAGTTCGCCATTTGTTACGATCCCTGGCCGCGAGTATAGCATCATACAGGCCGGTGTCCAGAAATGAACGAATTTGGTCCATCCACCTTATTGGACTGCGACCTCTAGAACGTTGTCCATCCACCTTCCTAGTAACCATCAGATGTTCTAGGTTGTCTCCATCCTTTCTGGCCATATAGCCAAAATACTCCAAAATTCTTCGAAGGCAGACAGAGGAGAGTCTTATTGTCACAACCCAGCTCTCAAAGGATTGATGCATTTGTGCGAAATGCTGTCTAAGGAATTTGACGCATCTTTCTCCAGCGCCACTTCTCGAAAGCGTCAATGCGGTCTCGATCGGCTTTCTTGATTGTCTACGTTTCCGAACCATAGCTGAATATCTTCAGCTATTTTTCGGAAACGAGATAGAGAAGATGAGAGATTGACGAGTTTCATCTTAGTTTTCCGTAAAATGTTGCGGTCACGTCATAATTTGTGAAGCTGAGACGTTTTCCTTTACCTTAAAATCAGTCATTGGTGCCCAAGATTATTCACTCTAGCCTTTTTTATATAGGAAATCATCATATCACCAGCTCTAGGAGAATTGGAAGGAAGTGTCAAATTTTAACTGACTAAAACCTTTTGCTTATGACATGGGCAACGGCATTTCTTTTGAATCAAGTGGAGTCCCGTCACATTCGCAGCCTTGAAGACACTTAAATTATTTTCAAATCATAAGAAGTCTTTTGAGTTATCTTTGACCGACATTGGTGAACGAAACCAGCACTCTAATTGAGTAATACACTACTGTTGCTATAAATTGGAATGATTTTTAAGCACCTTGATAATCCATTGCTCCATATGTTAGATAGACGTGTCTGCTCAACAACGTAAATAACGCAACGAATGTTGTTGAACTGTCAAAATGAAGCCCATTGCTACTGATAGTGTGTTACGTAATTACCCTGCTGGACTAATTACACTGACATCATTAAGGCGTTTGTGAGTGAGTGTCTTTGGGTGTTTCTTCTCTCTTCTTCTTCAGCCTATAGATGTCCACTGCTGGACAAAGGCCTCCCCAAAGCTTTCTACGATGACCGGTCTTATGCTGCCCGCATCCATCGGCTTCCCGCAACCTTCACCAGGTCATCCAGTCCACCTTGTTGGAGGCCTCCCTACGCTGCGTCTAGCAGTACGTGCCCGCCACTCCAGAACCTTATTACCCCATCGGCCATCGGTTCTACGAGCAATGTACCCGCCCGCTGCCACCTAAGTTTAGCGAATCGAAGAACTATGTCGCTGAATTTGGTTCTTCTGCGGATCCTCCGACCAGACGGGTGTTATGTCTGACGGGCACTTGTCCGACGGTTGATGTTAGGAAGTTGTATATATGCTAGCTGCGCTGTAAACTCTGCTTGCGTGATGTAGAATTCGTGTGACGTCAGTATGACGCGTTGATTGTTTGTAGCGTTTTGTAGGTATCGCTACAGTTACTTGCTCACACCAAAAAAAAACTGACCGGGTTTGGATGAAACGCAACCAGGATTAATATATAGGTTAGGACTTTTTATCCCTACCCACGGGGTCGAAACTAATACGGATGAAACCGCGAGGACATGTCGCCAACCAGTCTTCAGCAAGAGTGGTGATGTGGTGAGTGGTGATTTTTACTAGCGACCCGCCCCGGCTATGCATGGATGCAATGCTGATACTAATTACATTACGGAAAAACTATGAACGTTGTATATAAAAACACTAGCGGCCGCCCGCCACTTCAATACTTTGTTCGCGTGGAGTAAGTTATTTGAACATTTTATTCTAACCCCACTACCTACCTACCCTACTTCACTCTCCTTCCCCTTAGTATTCCATCTAAAGGTTGTCTGTAAAAGATCGCTCTTAGCGATAAGACCGCCCATTGTGTCACCCTTTGTAAAATCTTTATATTTATGTTTCTGTAATCTACATATAGGTACGGTGTACTTAATAAAGAGTTCTCTATTCTATTCTATTGTAACCCCAAAATATACAGCACAAATTTTAAATGTTTGTTATGCTCTACTCCTATTAGTCGCAGCGTGATATTATATAGCCTCAAGCCTTTCTGGATCAATGTGCTATCTAAACGCGCTAATTTCAGGAACTGGTAGTTCCTGAAATTAGCGCGTTCAAACAAACAAATAAACTCTTCAGCTTCATTTATTAGTATGTATTTATAGCGGCCGGCATTTTTAAACCTGAAATATTTTCGAAAAGTTTTAGTCATACATAGGGATGTATGATTAAATCTTTAAAACTAAAAACTTTTCGAAGACAAAGCTTTCTCTTTCCCTATGTCCCTACATAGGGAAAGAGAAAGCTTTGTTTTATAATATGTAGTGATAATAACAAGCGCCAACCCAAGTATAACAATGTATTTAAAACATCGTATAGACATGGCTGCGATTGTCTTATTCGCAAACCATTTAAGAGTGGACTCTAGAGGAATTTGAATTAACTATTGCCGTCGCGCCGCTTTCAACCTTTCCCTGTAAAGTGCGAAAGGGATAGTTGCAACTCTGATTTTACTTACAAAACGTTGACCAAAAGATGTTTTGTATTCCGTTATTTTTCTTATTTATTTTTTTATCAAAATTTAGAGGATGAGTATACCTATGCCTCTATTATTTTCTTTTTTGTCAAAAACTTATCACATTTGTGTAATATTCGTCTGAACGTCGCGGTAAAAATGGGTTATTATTCGGGATTTTGAAACATCATATTTCTTTTATTAATTAAGTTTTCGAAAAAATCAAATAATAGGGGCGCGTATAATCAAGGTGTGAAGTTGTAGAAAAAGATCATTGCTCTAAAAGTGTTATCCACGAAGAAAACAGCGGAATACGTTTGTATGGAGAAAACGCCACTAGAGTCCCCTCTTATTAAAAGTTCAGTGCATCTCTTTCTTTCTGTTTCATCAAGATAAGGACAGAAGATAATCTGTTAGTTTAGTCCTGTCAAATTAGTCCGCGCCTGACGTAAATCAAAGTATTTTTGTCGCCATGTTATTAATCGCGTCTAAACTGTCAATGGAATATCCTTTCTTTTTTTTATCCATACTAATATTATAAATGCGAAAGTAACTCTGTCTGTCTGTCTGTCTGTTACGCTTTCCCGCTTAAACCTCTCAATAATAATAATAATAATAACCGATTTTAATGAAATTTGGCACAGACAATCTTTAGACCCTGAGAATTAATATAGGCTACCTTTTATCCCGGAAAAAATTGATGCTCTCGAGGGAAATCTAAAAAGCGCGTTATAACCGAACTTCACGCGGGCGAAGCCGCGGGCGGAAAGCTAGTAAATTATAAACTAGCGCTTGACCGCAATCCCGCCTGATGGTAAGCAGTGACGCAATCGTTGATGGTAAAGCGCACTAGTTTATTAAGAGCCTATTCACTCTAGCCTTGAAGACACTCAAATTGTAGTCCGACGGAAACACCGCCGCTGGCAAATTGTTACAGTACCGAGATGTACGCGGTATAAAAGAGGAGGCGAAACGCTTCGCCCGGATCGTAGTGGTGTTAACAACGTATCCTCATTTGAAAGGACTAAATTAATATTGTATCTTATATCCTTTTCTTAACTTAAAATTAGTTTGCGAACAACACAATCTGGGCCACTATTTGTTCATGATGACACGACTTTTATATACATCCTTAAACTTGGGTTGGCGCGTATTATTATCATTTTTACACTATCTTTGTTTTGTCAAGTCGTAAAACCCGTTCGAAGCAGGGGCGGGTAGCTAGTTTAACTTACATTCCACATCTAGGCAGTAACATACCGAGGCGTGTCTGGGTGCTCCCGGCACAGGAAATGACGCCACTGGCTGCCCTAGCCATCTGCCATGAACGTTTTGCACTATCTTCAGGGCCGGACTTAAAGGCAAATTAAATAACGTTTTGCATTAAAAATTGGCGGCACGGTTGGCGCAGTGGTTAAGCAATTAACTGCTGCGCTGCAACAAATAGGTATTTGTATGACTTACAAGTAGATGTTCCGGGTCTGGATGTTTGTTTATGTGTGTTTACATGTTTGTAAACGCACCCACGAGACAGGAGAAATTTTTAGTGCGGGCAGCATTGTAAAAAAAATATATTGATTGACAGATTAATGACATTAATATAATAGTAATATTAGTAGTGTTCATCATCATCAACCCTTTTTTATCGTCCCACTGCTGGGCACAGGTCTCCTCTCATATAGAGAAGAATTGAGCGTAATCAGCACGCTTGCTCAACGCGGGTTGGCGATTTCAGACTTAAGGTCCAGATTTCCTCAAGATGTTTTCTTCACCTTCAGTCACAAGATATACTTAGACTCACACCATAAGTATCGATCCCGTGGCATCATCAGTATTGTGTATAATATACACTCTACCTCATTTCGTCGCCATCTGGCCCGTAACTGCCAAAAGGTTACTGACCGCTGGTGTATATGTATTTTTCTGGTCATAAACTCTCTGTATGCCCAATTTCATCCTAATCCATTCACCCATTCTACTCATAATTTTTTTTTATAATTTATACACTAGTGCTTGACCGCAATCCCGCCTGGTGGTGAGCAGTGATGCAATCGTTGATGGTAAAGCGCGCTAGTTTATTAAGAGCCTATTCACTCAAAAGAACTGAGTGAATAGGAAGGAAGATGGCAGTTGAGCGAGGTGATGCAATGTTAAACCCAACAACACGACCAACGATGCTGCAGAGGGAGATTGATCTGGAGATCCTCCACGACCAAACTTCCGACACAACAGTATTTGGGAGTTCGATGTTGTCACCCGACCAGGGCGTCTCTCGTGAGGATGCTGAGTTTTCCGCTCCCTCGCACAGGAGGAGAGGAAGGGAACACTATGTAGTAACGAGAGTTTAAATGGGGGAATTTCATGTCACTCCTTATACCTTCGTTAGTGTTTATGTGTTTCTTTTACAAAGAGCATCTCGCAGTTCAACCAGGGATACTGTTGCCAGTGCCTTGCGGCTTTCAACATATAAAAGCACGCCAAGTGGAGTACGGACCTCAGCTTAGGACGGCGGTGTGAGAGAGCAGCAAGGGACGATTGGACGGTGGTCAGAATATTCCAAGTCCGTGCCTGCTACATATCTATTTATCGATTCCCGGCCAGCAATCTGATATATTATGCGCTTACATTCTCCGGCGGAATTACCGACATTCAGCTGCTATTGTATCGATTTAATCGATTTTGAAACAAGGTATTAAACCAACTGACGGCCCACTTTAGCGAAATGTATCAGTGTATAGTTGCTTCTAGTAAACTTATTTTCCAACATCTGAATTTGCATGTGAGCTAAATGACCTGCCAGGGCCGTGGGTTGTTCTGAAGAGATACCGTGACACCTGCTAAAGGCCAATGAAGAAAATAATTTGGATGGGTTTAGTCAGTTAAAGTCTGACACCCCCTTCCGCTGTGCTCAGTGCAGGTGAAGTCATATAATGTTTAAAGGGGCTTAATCAATAAAAACAGAATACTAATTATTATGTACCTAAACCATATAAATTACTGAACATGAATATGAAGATTTAACAGAAGTGACACAATAGGCGATCTTATCGTTAAGAGCGATCTGTTACAGACAACCTCAAAAGATCGTAACGCGACTCATTTTTGAGGCCGAAAATTAATACTTATGTTTTTAATATATCTATCTATACTCGTTGAGTGAATCATGCCACGCAACATGGGTGTATTAAAGCAGTGAGAAACGTAATATCAAGGGCTCACTATTAGCAAAGTTGTACTAAGGGATTTAAGTCTAAGTTTATAATCAAGTTAAGTGACGTACGTTGTTGCTTAAAGTTAAGAGAATTTTAAACATTCCAAATTGTATCATTAAATAGTAATTAACTTTAAGCAACGTTTACAAATAAAAAGGGTAAGTCCTTGGCGCTGCAAACTTGTAATTTATGGGTATCATGGACGAAAAAAGTCGTGGTGGCCTAGTGGTTAAAACACCAGCCTCTCAAGTATGAATGTGCAGGTTCGATTGCAGGTCAGGCAAGTACCAATGTAACTTTTGTTAGTTATAAATATGTACTTTCTAAGTATATCTTGGACAGCAATGACTGATTAAAAGGTGAAGGAAATCATCTTGAGGAAACCTGGACGTTAAGTCTGAAATTGCCAACCTGCATTGAGCAAGCGTGGTGATTACGGTCAATCCTTCTCTGTGTGAGAGTAGACCTGTGCCCAGCTGTGAGACGATAAAAAGGTTCATGATAATAAAAAATGGACGAAAAAGAGGAGTACAGTAGTACGATTCTGTCCACCTTCTACCATATCACCGTGAAAATTCAAGTAGAGCCATCTAAGTTTTCACCCAGAGACTTTTACAGAACCAATCGGCTGAATACATATAAAAGCACTTTGATTTTCTTTAAGTGCTAATCAAATCCAACATAAAAATACCTAATACGACGATATCGTCGAAGAAATCGGAGCTCGGTAGTCGTAAATTGTGCGTTTTGCTTCCACTTAAAATAAAAGTAAGTTTTTACCGTCAGCAACACTTGGCTTGGAACTGTAGAAACTTTCAAGTTCTGCTGTTACCTACTTCTAAACTCCAGTGAAGTTCTTTAATCGTTTTTGGATCAATTGATCGATTTATCGTATCGGTTTTTTTTAGAAAACAATATCACACGCGTCTTGGGTATCCTGAGGGTTTGAATCTTTTTCAATACAGACTGGTAACCCTTTAGTAAGTGATTGCGTAAAAATTTAACTTGAAAGAGGATTTGTTTACACTTTCGTCAGATACAAATCAAATCAAAAGTCATTTATTCAAATTAGGCTGAGAATCAGCACTTATTAAATGTCAATTTTAGATAAGACAGTCCCCCCATAACGCCCGCCCTTCGCCACTTCCTAGTGCTTTCGCTGGGAAAAAGAAGTGGCGGAACAAATTTCTCAGCAGTACAGCTGACTGTCCATTAAAAAAAAAACGTATGACTTTATACAATACCATTAGTATAGTAATGAACTCAAGAAAATACAACATAAAATGTAATTATTTACCATATGCCAGCAAGTCACGCCAAAATACCAGCAAGCAAAAAAAAATCATTAAAATGGAAATGTAAATGAGTAAAAACTTATTACCTAAATAAAAGCCCCAGGTTTAAAGGGCGTGAGAGTTCATATATAAACAGAAACACATCTAAACAGACTATATGAGCTCCCGAAGTGCAAAACAGCAAAACTACTCGACAGATTTTGACAAATGAGACGTCGATTCGTCTTGGTAACGTGTGCCATACGATAATATAAAGTTATCGAAGTAATATGAGAGCCCCTTGTTTGCTCTAGTTTCCGGGCAAAGTTGGATGGCGGTAGGCATGTTGGCTGCGATTACGGTATACATCGCGACTTATTTGCCGATATTCGAAACGGCAAACGGGTAAAACGCAAGGATATGCCTACATATTTTTCTATACACTTTCACATTTTATACAAAAACGAACTAACCATTAAATCGAGACCGCACAGAAATGGGTAGGGTTACCATCAAAATGTTATTCTATCTGAAAACAATTACTTAATAAAAAAAAAATATTATCAGTCGGGGGATTGATGGACAGAAGAGAAAACGGAAATAATTACAAAACACATAATTCATAGAAAGTGAAAAAACACAGAACTATCACGGTGTCAGGTAGGTCACGCTCACGCGAATTCAATGCTTTTCTTCATCCAAAAAAAGTGCATAGCAGTTTTCACTTCAAAAACCATATCATCATCATCTCAGCGTTAAACCCAGTCGCATCCGAAGCTTTTCAGCTTTGGACTCTGGGGTACGCTTTACCAGTCTAACTGCAGATTTTGGCTAAACTTCGATCTTTTTCCGTGAAGCGACTGTCGTCTGACCTCCACGGAGGCAGTCAATCAAGAAGAAATGTTGTATGGTATGTAGGTCAAGTGACAAGCCCTCTTAACTGGTGTTTTAAATATTTAATGCTTGAGGAACTCTCTTCGGTACTCTCCTTGCACTTGGAAGTTAATCGTCCATAACGTGGTGTTCCAATATGTTAGGGTGCTACTGCAGTCTATCTTTGTATGTTTACTGCAAATAAACGTATCACATTTATTTTTCTTTTTTTCTTTTCGGACTTACTGTGTGATATTTACCCGACTGCCAGGAAGGCATGGAATGAATGAAAAGGAATGTTTTTAGCGCGTATATTATAATTATGTAATATTCCTTCTTACTTTGTATCTCCAGAACCGCTAAACGGATATTCGCATTTATAGCATCGTTAGGCTTGTCTTAATAGCCTAAGCTTTCTTAGATAGGCGACATTAAAAAAAAAACCAAAATGGCGGATTTTTGACGCCATATTGTGAGAGAAAAAGAGAAAAATCTACCAAGCATATCGATATACTAAATATGTATATAACATATTAATATATAAATAAATAAATAAGAAAACTAAAAAGATTGAAATAAAAAACAAATATTATTTACAAACCAAAAACCTGCCTGCATAAAAATCTAACGAACTAAAAAGTTAGAAATATGTTGAACAATCGCAGTTGGGGGACTGTTCTGTGGAACACTTGTTTACCTAGCTATGAAGTCCCCCATAAATATTTTTTTTTTATTAACAAAAAATCCCTGATAACACTGCATTGGGAGTCAACCTAAAGCTTTGAATGAAAAATACTGACTGAACAGAGATACCGTAACAGCTTTCAGGTTAGTGAAAGCGGATGAAAAAAGTCGTTTTGACTCGACCACCGTGAATGCATTATGTTAGCGGGTCACGCGTGGCGGGTAGCTCTGGGACATACATAACGGGTCACGAGTAATTGATGTCGTTTTATTTAAAAGGTGACTTAAGGTAAACCCTTCCATGGGGCCTAAAATATGAATAATGATTACACGTTATTTACCAGAGTATAGGTGTTCCAAGTTGTAAGGTCTTGACATGAATGCTGCCTATTTACATATGTTTTATCATAACGTGTGATGTGCAAATATTTAATTTCACGTGACATTAGGCAATTATAAAATGTCCTATTTTTTTTTTGGTTTGGGATGGAAAATCATAAAATGACCTCTCCTACTCTGGGCGAAGCGGAAGGGCGTGTCAAACTTTTACTGACTAAAACCCAACCGTGTTCCTTCACTTGCCTGTACGCCAAGGCCACGGTTTCTTTTTCAACCAACCCGCAGCCCTGACCCAGGTTGCATCGGTTTTCGAGGACCCCATCACGATGTGCTGACATCACTTTGAGACGCGCGTGAAACACAACGCGTCAACTCGGGCCTGGTCCTTACCGGGCGTCGAGCTGCCCATCGCTCGCAGCCCGCTCCTACGGTGTCTGGGAGTTCGATGTTGAATTAAGACCAGGGCGTCTCCTGCGGCGCTGGGATTCCCGCTCCCTCACGCGCTCCGCCTCCTCCTTTGCCAGCTTCACTGCTTCGCAGAAGGAGGTGACGGCCTGCCATGCACTCTCGCTCCGGACCATGGCCTGGACCAGGGTCGGACGCTAGAGAGCGCTGCTGACCGCCGCCACGACTACACGGCGGTGCTCTACCCAAGCCGGCCAGACCTCCACCGTATGCTCCACCGTGTCCTCAGTACGATCCCTGCAGTGGTGACACCGTGGCGTTTCCTCACGCCTTATGCGGAACAGGAACCACTCGAAACAGCCGTGTCCGGTGAGTACCTGCGACAGGCGGAAGGTGAGGACGCCGTGGCGCCTCTCTAGCCATTCCTCAAAGAGGGGACTTACCGCCGTATGGTGGCGTGCCCATTTTAAAATGTCGATTACATTTTACCGCCGTATGGTGGCGTGCCCAATTTAAAATGTCGATTACATTATATTAGTTATCAATATATTTCTTAGAAAATGACAGATTTTAATGCCCGATTTTGATGTTTTGTAGCCAATAATATAATTTCGAGAGCCCTTTCATGTTTTGGCAAGAGCAGCGGTGGCCTAGTTAGCGACTTATAAGTTGTATGTCGTAGGTTCGAACAAAGTAAAGCGCTTGATGGGGCGCTTTACTTTGTGTAAATTATTTCATCACCACTGATCTCAAAACGGTGAAGGAAAACATAGCGAGGAAACTGGCATGTTCTAGAATAAATAAAAAAATGTAAGACACGTGAAATCTACCTACCCGCACTGGGCCAGCGTGCTAGATTACTTCCCACTCCCTCTCAGCGAGAGGAGGCCTGTGTCCCAGTGGAAACATTTTAGACTGATTATGTATGTTCATGTTTGGAAGAAAATATAAGATTTTTCGATATTTTTCTTTAGCTCCGGATACGAATCGTTCGTGTTATTGAAGTTGTTTATTATAATTTGGTACAGACTTATTCTTCTGTCGTGTGTGTCTTTGTAACGTTTAAATTATTTTATTTTTTTATCCCTTCCGAATTTTAATGAAATATGTTTTAATTGCCCGTGTGGTACTGGGCTTAGTATAGTACCAACCCATATCCTCCCGTGGGTGTCATAAGAGGCGACTAAGGGAACTCTCACCGGGGAAGCGGGCAGCAGCGCTTCTCCTGTGATATTTCAAATTACTGCGATCCCCAACCCAACGGACAAGCGACAAAGCAATGAAAGACTTTGTCCAGCAGTGGACCTCTATAGACTGAAGAAGATGGTTTTATTCATTTTAAATTTAACTCTTTGTAAAATTTTGAGAATTAAAATACCAATACAAGCCGACGCCTAAATTTTGATTTAGTTTTATGTATAACTAGCTTTCCGCCCGCGGCTTCGCCCGCGTAGAGTTCGGTTATATCGCGCTTTTTGGATTTCCCTCGGGAATATCAATTTTTTCCGGGATAAAAGGTAGTCTAAACCTTCCTTAACAATCACTCTATCTATTAAAAAAACCGCGTCAAAATCCGTTGCGTAGTTTTAAAGATCTAAGCATACATACGGACATACAGCGAAAGCGACTTTGTTTTATACTAAGTATGTATTGATGTATAGAAAATATCATTAATTTGATTCCTTATCTAAAATCAGCTCAAGATAAATAAATTATGAGTACCCGCGTGTGTGAATGCAATGCCTTTCCATGCATGCACGGTTATAATATCTGCTTTGCTTGCTAACATAGTTACAAAAATATAGTTTAACAAACTATAAAAACATGCTTTTAAAGAATATCAAACTAAAAAGTTAAAAATAAATTAAAAAAAAAGCGTGAGGCGCTTTGTGCCATAATTTTTGTATATTAAGCGCCTCATGCTTTTTGTTTAAATTATTTTTAACTTTTTAGTTTCATATTCTTTAAAAGCATGTTTTTTTAGTTTTTTAAACTATATTTATTTTCAACTTTTAAGTTCGATATTCTTTAAAAAAAAAAACGAACGGACGAACGTATTGAAAACGGTGAGACATTTTACAGTACCTAATGAGCCGCTCACTCGTAGTCCAAAGAGTTAGAGACGGACAAGCAAGCAAGCAAGCAAGCAAGCAAGCAAACAAACAAGCAAGCAAATATACAAGTGAAGCTAATAAAAAGCATGTAAGAAAGGTAAAATCATGGAAAACTGGTACTGAGTCATTGATAAAATATTAAATTAAGGTAGATATGTTACTAGCGCACTAAAAATGAAGCGTACAAAAGGAGGTAAGTCCTGTATCTCGCTTTAGTCACTCTCGATACACTCGTAAAAACAAACGACAAACACTAATAGCGCAAATGACAAACACTAGCCATCTTTTTCTTCTCTATGCTTTAGATTGCGCCCCATCTCACTCACACTGTACCAATGTATGCCGAATAAAAATATGCATGTGTGCTGCTGCTGTGTTCGGCACATTTTTTTTTGGTCAGTTTGTTAGAATATATCGTATCTGTTTAATATTTTATCAATGTACTGAGTCGATATCCAATCGTTCAATAGACCCTCCGTCCTCTGAAGATCCCAATTTTAAAAGCAAACCCAGGGATACTCTTTTACAAAACAAACTACGTCCATTTCTATATTTATTTATGTATAACTGAAAAAGGCCGCTTTCATGCTTTCAGGGGAAGTTTCAGCAAACAGTTTGTTTGCAATTTTCTTTTCCATTAGTGGAAAGTGCTTTGTAAAGCACTAACCATTTTTAAATCCAACCTTGACGTCTTTCGTACTTTTAAAAGAAATAGTGTATTTTTATTTATGGCTGGTAGGTATTAATGCCGGCAGAAATTACCACCCACCAGAGTAAGTCTTGCCATCAAGCGATTCGCCGTGTTCCGGCATGATGTCTGATGAAGCCATACGGAGTACGGGTCTGAGTTGTGCAGTGCAGTGCAGTTGTGTTGCGATGTGTGCCGAGTACGATGCGCCAAATGTTATTGTGTCGGGAGTTTGATCGTGAAGGGTCTCCAAATTAATCTTCCTCTGGCGCAGCATCGTTGGTCGAGTTGTTGAGTTTAACATTGCATCACCTCGCTCAACTGCCGTCTTCCTTCCTACTCAGTAATATTTTTAAGTGAATAGGCTTAATAAACTTGCTCGCTTTACCATCAACGATTGCATCACTGCTTACCATCAGGGGGGATTGCGGTCAAGCACTAGTTTATAATTATTAAAAAAAACATACACACACACACACTATAATTTACACGGTAATTGTATGATAGGTGGTCTGCCTTTTGAAGCTTATTACTAGTCCATTGAACGCAATAAACGCATAAAGAACGCAATGAATGTTGTTGAATAAATTGTCAAAATGAAACCCATTGCTACTGACAGATAGTGTGTTACGTAATTACCCTACAGGTCTATATGTATAACTATTTTACTATTTTAAATTTGTCATCCCAACAAAATTCCATTGTCATTGTACTAAAATTTCATAATCTGCTAAGTTCATAATGATCGATCAATTAGCGGTCAGTCGTCTCGTAATGGAATGGTGATAGAATGACATTGCCTTATCTGTTGTCATTATTATAAAACTCGTTAGTAAAAATAATTTTCTACTAAAACTACTGCACAATTTAAACATTTATTAATATGAAGTGGAGTGTCAATGATTACAACGTCGAAAACGTCGAAATCGATATACAACGTGTTTCAGAAAGGTGAAACAATATTTTCAGATATTGAAGTATACCTTAAGAGGGGGTATAAAGGTAAATTGTTGATTTTAGATTTGATTTTTACAGTCCATAATAAGCTACAAATTATTTGGTTTTTCAAATATAGATATTACATTATATTTGAGAGAGACTGGTCTGAGTGAAAACATGAAATTATAATATTTTCTCGATAGAAAAAAATCACAAAGTTGCATCTAGTTTTCAACTAAATTCAATTTATTTTCAAAATTATGCCTATTATTGAGTCAATATTTTTATGCACAATATAAAATTATATTACCGAGGGACTGTATTAGGGATTTCATAAAATATTGTATATTTTACGAGTAATTATAAAAAAACTGGTTTGCCGCTTACTACGTTCTTATTCCGCGCAGAACACTCTCGTTCTGTTTCGCCTGGTACATGCGTTACAAGCATGTTTTGTTTCATTGATCAGTTGCGATCGCTCCGTTGAGACGAGAGGACTGTGCTTCTGTGCTCCGTACCCGTGAAAATACTTTGACGAAATTATGGCAAACAAAAAAAAATCAAAAAACCGCTCTAAAAGAGAAAATAAGGAATTAAAACGTCAACTCATGGCTAATTGTCAAAGGTTTGTTTATTAATTTTAATTTATAATATAGTTGTAGGTTTTAATACGCACTGGAGTAATGGTGGCCAAATAGTATATGCAAAATAAATCGATACCCTGACCATTCGCTTGTTGAGGGGAGTTTACTTTGCGGTTTGTTTGGTTTATATGTGCTCAACTACAAAAATATATATTTTATACTAAGTATTTGTATGAATTCGAATTATTTTTGATGTATAAATATGAACGAATAGACATAAACGGAGCCATAGTACGCTATATAGATAAAAAGGAAAAAGTAGAAGATTTTCATAAAAATACTACTAAATTAATTTGAATAAAAATACAAGTATATGAAATTAATTATTTGAAACGTTTTTAGTGAGATAACCCCTATATTAAGGTATCCATGACACTTTTTTTTATGACGTTTGATTGCAAGCGACTTTGACAGTTCTATTTTCCCGTTGTGTTCGTGTCGAGTGTTGATTTGAGTTTATTGTGTTTATTTAATGGGCCGTATGTTCGGAATTCATATTTTGTTTTTTTCGCAGTCATATGGTAGATAATATAAATACGATAGCCTTAGATACACGACACGTCAATCAAATGTCACTGTCGAAATCTTATTTCGCTTATCTCAGTTCTCACTTTCATAGGTAGAAATGCAAAATGTGCTTTATCTTAAAAGTTATAAAGTTCAAGGCATGTATCATCTGGCTACTTGTTACGAAAATCTTAGCGGAATATAAAAATAGATTTTTACACTTATTCCTTATCAAAACGGGCTTATAATAAGTCGGAAACTGTAGTTATCATATAAAAGGTGAATATATACCAGTTTTACATGTTAGTTCTTCAAAATACGATCTTTATAAGGTTTGTTTTCATTTCATTTTTTAACAGATCTACCTTTACGCCTTTGAACGAACTTGATCCGAATTGTGATGAACTTTTGAACCAAAATGGTACGTAATTATGCTATTTTAATATTTTTTGTTATGGGTAAAATATTATAAATATAGTTGGTAAGTTATCTGTAAATATGCCATTTCTCAAAAGCACCTTACGGAAAAGAATGTTACCCAAGCAAACTAAGTAAAGACTTACATCAGCCATAGTTACATTATACATAACACCAGTACATCTAGATCTGTGGAAGGCTTAGTTCATACCTAGTTTTTTCTGATTTTAGTACCATTATGATATAACAAACATTTGATTCCACAGTAAAAGTCACACACAATGATAAACTGTAAAACCTAATCCATACATAATTTTGACAATTTTCGTTTGATTTCAGAAATATTGAACCACGAGTGTATAATCGGGCAAAGTTAGGTACGAAAAAAAAGAAAACTAATGAAAAAACAGCGGAAAATATATATGACGTTAGTGAAGGACTCGTAATAAACAAAGTGTATTTCTTTGAAAGACTTAAAATTATTTCAAATCATGCTCCTTAATTTGGCTGTTACCTATCCAACGTTAAAATCACTGGCGAAACAAAAGTTGGTTTATATTCTAAATTGAAACTTTTTTGTAATATATATAAAGCTACTTACTTTTATTATAAACACAAAACCTTCAACTTAGATATTAATACAGCAGCAGTTTCTGGTATCACAAACGCTGGCATTGGTTTGGAACAATTTCAAGGATTGTGTACAGCAATGAATGTTTAATAAACATCATAATTAAATTTCTGAAGAATGGAAAACGGCTAACGAAACTATCATAGCCGCGGCTGCAGTGGAAGAAGGCAGGGTAAAAGATGGCATAGCGGTAATCGATGTAATTGCTGATGGTTGCTGGTCTAAGCAGTCTTACAATATTAATTATATGACACTAGCAGCTATAATCGGAAGACAGTTCGTAGAAGTTTTATTTTTAGAAGTAAAAATCAAATAATGTTGTATCTGTAGTCGTGCACAAAATAAAGGTAGAGCAGCAAAAGAACACGTATGTGTATATAGATCAATAAATAACAATGAACCATAAAAAAGTAAAAAATAACGAACGTGTAATAAATATTGAAAGTAACTAGCGCGCTTTACCATCAACGATCGCACCACTGCCTGCACAGGCAGGCTTGCGGTCAAGCGCTGGTTCATACTTAATTTATAAAAAAAATATTTTACAGTATAAAAATAAATGATTATTAACTTTTCGTTTTATTTATGCACCACAGTCTACTACTAAATTTCCATAGTGATTTTTTTATGTTTGAAGTAGGTACATACACATTCTTCACCTCATCCATCAAGCAAATAACAGGATTTCCAGTAAAAAAAAAAAAAAAAAAACAGAAACAAATTAATAACAACTAAATAGTCATCATCATCATCATCCCAGCGTTATTCCCAGTCGCATCCGAAGCCTTTTTCAGCTTTGGAGTCTGGGGTCCACTTTACCAGTCCAACTGCTGATATGGCTAAACTTTGACATTTTCCGTGAAGCAACTGCCGTCTGACCTCCACAACCCGAAGGCGACATCAAAGCATTGCAGTTAGACGAATTGTTGGACTTTTGAGGGCTCCAACAACCCGTAACGACTGCCACTAGATGTTCGTATGGCAACCGGGACTAACGGCTTAACGTGCTTTCCGAGGCATGACCAGACCAGTGCAAATATTCATATTCATGCATACAAATACTTGCACTGTGCGGGATCGAACCCGCGCGACCTTGCACAGCGGCCGCGTCCGCTACCGCTACGCCACGGAGGCTGTCAAAATTAATTGTTCAAAATAACAACTAAATAGTAAAACGTTTAATTATACCATTACTTCCCTTTCGCTTTATTTGTCACTAACTGCTGTCTGCGACTTCTTACGCCATAACTTTTTGAATAAAACCATGACATATTTTATTAAAAATTTATATCCGCTATTTCGGATTTCAAATTGTATGTTATGTTCGTAATCAGCACCCTAAAAACCTCGGCCATTGGGTTGTATCTTGTATCCTAAAAAATAATTTAATGTCCATCAGATAGATTTATATAAAATATTGAAAACGTATTTTTTATTTTTCTTTCATTCTAATACTTAGGAAGACATGTTGATTTGAAATGTCGCATTTTTACCACGTAATTAGCCCCCACTCCGTAACTTTAATACGCTATATCTCAGTAGTTTTTGGTAATATCGACAAAATAAAAAATAAGGGTCTTAATTTTCTTTATTATCTATAAGAGGGACTAAATATTTTTTTGATTTTCATACCTTGGATACATCCCTATTACATATTTTCTAAAATCTATACCCTCCATCTTGAATATTTTTTAATGTCATCTATAATTTTTATCATAACTATAGAAGACTAGCAAAAAATACTATTTTAATGAATGCTTTGAGTTGCGCTTAGCCAAGTCTTACCGAAAAAATAAAATTAACAGTATGATTACATTACATACCTTTTCGTTATAATTTAAAAAAATATTTTGTTTGTTGTTTAGTTCAAAGTACAGTCGGATAATCCAACTCGCACTTTGCCAATTTTTATCTGACATTTTTGCGTTTACTGTGTACTCGTAAATCAAAACATGGCGTGGGTAAGGTTTTCGATGCGTTGGACGAGTGCGGGGCGTGTGAGGCGCGCGGGTGAAATCCGATTTTTTTCTAGCTTTATACGCCCTCTTAACTTCAACTTGACCTAGTCATAAATCAGAAATACTAAGATTTATTTATCCCTTTTTTTTTGTACTTTGCAGCCGTAGACACATATTGCTGAAGCACGTATACGACGGCAGGCGTCGCTGATTAGCGGCGAGGCTCCCATCAACAAACCGTGGCCGGTACAAATTTAATGCTGCATGGATGCTACCTCCAGCAGCACCAACATAGAGAATCATCTCATAGTATTCATTATTTGAATATTCTTCACCACGACGAGGCATTTTGAAAACCGTTGACAACATGTAGAACGTGGAACATAGCAATTGCAAAACAGCGACTTCACCTCGGGACGAATTGTAAGCAACTAGTCTAGTCGGGAGTTCGGGACTTGCAAAAAATTAATAAAAAATCAAGAATAGATAGTTACCTGAACCTGCGTACATTTTAGAGTTCCCTTTACCAAAAAACCAATAGTGAGTGATATTCTTATCTACAGACACACCTATGCAACTAATTAAGATTTTTAACTCATAAATTAAAAAACAATAAGTATTCTTAACCAATTTTAAATCAAAATACGGTAATTCAAAACTTATTACGTTTGTAATTTTCTAATGAAAAGTGATTAGACTCAGTAGTTGCATAATTTAAGGTGTCAAGTACAAGCGAAGGCCTACTGTAATTAAATGGGCATATTATTACTAAAACAGGGCCAGAACCACCGTATTTTTTTTTATTAAACGGAGAATTTATTAAAGTACCTAAAATAAAGTTCTAAACAACAACATTCCGAATATCAGTTCCATTACAACTAGACGATCACCCCACATTTAAAGAATTAAATAATATGAAATTAACACAATATGAAAGAAGTCAGTTATTAATACGATATTTTATACGGAACCACTTTTTTATGATGCATTTACTGTGGGCGTATCAAAAAGACCGCTGAGCCCACGCCGCCTGGCCCTTATTGGTCGATAATCCTTTCTTCAATACCGACAGTCCACGTGGACTAAGATGACATTAAAAATATGATATAAAATAGACACGGTATTATTATAAGCGATGCGACTACGTGCCGCGTGCCCTGCCCCCCGCCACCCGCGCATGTATTGCCTACCGCACATGTATTAAGTTACCACTTTTTGCGATTTTTGTAGGGCGCTTTTTTTAAGTTTAGCTAGGCTTTGTCGGCTAGTAGAATCGGTTATTGATACCTAACTATACGTTCACAGATCGGACAGGGTTTTCATAACATATTGTATAATCTAGTGCTTGACCCATTAGGCGGGATTGACTATGTATTGGTACCTACAAACGCCACATGGAAACAATGCGTCATACTGACGTCACACGAATTCTACATCTCGCAATCAGAGTTTACCGTGCTAGGCATAAATACAACTTATTCACCAATTTCAAGCATTGGGCAAGGCCCGCCAGACATAACACCCGTCTGGTCGGAGGATCCTCCCTTTTCTACGTAGGATGAGTGAACTTTACTTCCTGTTCCTCATGCCTCCATACTGGTGACCCTGAACTTGGACGTCAGCGTAGCCTTCATGCAAAAACTATAGTGTGACGTTATCAACATCACTCCCACAAGCTTCAGCGGCGAGTCAACCAACGGCCAGCACCCACGGCTACAACGGGTATCCTGACCACAAGCATGCAGCAACGCGCATTAGAGGATCCTCCCTTTTCTATGGAGGATGAATGAACTTTACTCCCTGTTCCTCATGCCTCCACAACTATATTTTTGTTGGGACAACCAAGTAGAATAGCAAGCTCATAACCATGTGATTTTTCATGATATCTTTTTGAAATTTTGTACATAGACTGTTTACTTAAAAATACTGAACACGTGTTACGGGTATCGCATAAACAAAAAATAATCTATACTAATATATAAAGCTGAAGAGTTTGTTTGTTCTTCTTCAGCTTATAGATGTCCACTGCTGGACAAAGGCCTCCCCCAAGGCTTTCCACGCTGACCGGAGTTGTGCTGCCCGCATCCATCGGCCTCCCGCGACCTTCACCAGGTCATCGGTCCAACTTGTTGGGGGCCTACCTACGCTGCGTCTTCCAGTACGTGGCCGCCACTCCAGAACCTTACTGTGTTGGATAGCCTATTAATCCAGGAAGGCTTTAGGCTATATAACATCCCGCTATGACCAATAGGAGAAGAGCAGTAACAAAAAATGTTGCGAAAACGGGAGAAAACGCGGACATGCATATTGCTCTCAATATTTTAACAGACGCTTACTTAATATCAACTGAGCAATAATTCAAAATGTTGCCAGTGGCCGAGGTGGTTTGTTCTTTTTGGATTCTCCAGGAGGTACACGCAAAACTTATATCTATACTAATATATAAAGCTGAAGAGTTTGTTTGTATGATTGTTTGTTTGTGAACGCGAACGAAGTCGCTGGCGGCCGCTGTGTTGTATATTTATGAAATGAAATCGTTTATTAAGCAAGTAGGATCACTGTTCACTTTTACACGTCATGTTTTTTTTTTTTTGTTTTAACTCGAAGGTTTAAGGTTTTTCGAAGCTGCGCAAGCGCGGGTTCGATCCCCGCACAGTGCAAGTATTTGTATGCATGAATATGAATATTTGCACTGGTCTGGTCGTGCCTCGGAAAGCACGTTAAGCCGTTGGTCCCGGTTGCCATACGAACATCTAGTGGCAGTCGTTACGGGTTGTTGGAGCCCTCAAAAGTCCAACAATTGGTCTAACTGCAATGCTTCGATGTCGCCTTCGGGTTGTGGAGGTCAGACGGCAGTCGCTTCACGGAAAATGTCGAAGTTTAGCCATAGCAGCAGTTGGACTGGTAAAAGTGGACCCCAGACTCCAAAGCTGAGAAGACTTCGGATGCGACTGGGATTAACGCTGGGATGATGATGATTTATGAAAGGAAATCGTTTATTTAGCAAGTAGGATCACTGATCACTTTTACACGTCATGTTTTTTTTTTTTTTTTTGTTTTAACTAGATGAAGCCGGCATTTCCTGACTGACTACCTCTGAGAAGAAATAGCCGAAACAAACTCAGGGATCATCGTCTTTTTTCAAGTCCAGACATTAAAAATTAAAATGTTTACAATAATTTACGTTATAATTACGCATATTGCTATCGACAGCTTCCGTGGCGTAGCGGTAGCGAACGCGGCCGTTGCGCAAGCAGGCGCGGGTTCGATCCCCGCACAGTGCAAATATTTGTATGCATGAATATGAATATTTGCAATGGTCTGGTCGTGCCTCGGAAAGCACGTTAAGCCGTTGGTCCCGGTTGCCATACGAACATCTTGTGGCAGTCGTTACGGGTGGTTGGAGCCCTTAAAAGTCTAACAATTGGTCTAACTGCAATGCTTAGATATCAACTTCGGGTTGTGGAGGTCAGACGGCAGTCGCTTTACGAAAAATATCGAAGTTTAACCAAACTCAGCAGTTAGACCGGTAAAAGCGGACCCCAGACTCCAAAGCTGAAAAAGCTGCGGATGCGACTGGGATTAACGCTGAGATGATGATGATGATGAATGTTGTATATTTATGAAATGAAATCGTTTATTAAGCAAGTATGATCACTGATCACTTTTATACATCATTTTTTTTTTTTTTTTGTTTTTACTAGATGAAGCAGGCATTTCCTAACTGACTACCTCTGAGAAGAAATAGCCGAAACAAACTCAGGGATCATCATCTTGTTTCAAGTCCAGACATTAAAAATTAAAATGTTTACAATAATTTACGTTATAATTACGCGTATTGCCTAATAACAATGCTTAACAGAGCGAGCAGCTCAGTCCCAAGCTTTTTTGTCTTTTAGATAATCTGTGATTTTATAATACCCCTTTTTGCAAAGTTTGGCCTTTATATGGTTTTTAAATCGTTTATTATGCCGCCATGGCCTACGCACAATGGTCTACTTGAAGGACTACAGTACATAGTACATATAACGTATGTCGTATGTTTGCACGTATTCGTGACAATTTCGTGTTTCTTGTTGATTAATACGTATTCCTATGAAATATTTACTTAAACAAGTACTGTCAAAGCGCTCTCTATGAATCCTGTCCTAAGCAAACTAAGACAGCTATAGTTTTGGGTAATCCTCTAAAAGTTTAGACTACCCTACGTTCAAGTAACAACCCAATAAATCGAGGATCTGTTCAAATATTGCAGCTTTAGAGGACACGAGAACTCTCTGGGTTCCAAAACTTTAGATTGGATATCAAACCTCATTGGCCAGTGTAGGTATCCAATCCTCTTATGATTCAAAGTTTGACCAATTTATTATTTTATTGCGAAATAATTTTACAAAATAAATATATTTTTTATTTATTTTAATTGGATGCGTGGAAAAATAAAATGCGAAAATGACTGACATTTTGCGAGTAATGCCAGAAGTTTAGTTTACAGTGCAGTTGATACAGTCAACAACAAAAGTACTTTTAGAACAAGTACGATAATGTACTTTCTGGCATTTTAGAATAGATAAGAGTTAGAGAAGATAGAGACAGAATCAGAGTGCTCTTCTTTAATTACGATTATATTAAAAATTACGCTCTTAACTAAGATTTAAAAAGCTTAAGTTATAATGGTGGCGTTGGCATAAAACCAATGACAGGTAAGGATTTATTTACTTTTCATTTTTTTACTAAGTCGCTCAAGCACTTGTGTGGCGGGGATCTGATAACAGAGGAATTAAAAATATTAATATTTAAATATATTATTACACTCAGATACTGAATTGAGGTGTATTGGACTTCTAGGGCTAATACATATAATGACTGCGGCTCGCCTTTAGTTTATTTTGCTACCATGTGGCTATAGGGGTTGCCGACCGCTGCTTTAAACTCTTGATAGATTTTCTCTTGATTAACAAAGGCAAATTGAGGCTAAATATATTTGTGGTTTAAAGGATGGGCTGATGGGTTATCCTTTCCTGTATCTCCTAACGAGGCTGTTCCTAAGGGCGACGGGGTCTCCGCTCAGGTCAAGCTTACCGAGGCTACTTATGTGAGGCTATAATTGACCACTTTGCCTTCTAATTAGAGAGTGTGATCGGTTCTTTTTTTTATATGGCATTTCCTAGTTGAATTTGAGAGATTGTGTCTACTTAACCGAACTATCCTGTGGTTGTCTTAAGAAAAGACAAAACCTTCTTCTAGAGGCGGTAACTTAAAACTAAGCGGCTAAACGCTAAGGACACCCCCTGCTAGGTACGAGCCTTGGCTTAGGACGTCGCTGGGGACGCCTGCATTGAATTTATTGATTCAATTGGATGACTGCGACCTTTCTTGATACTATCTCTTAGAAGAAACGCCGAAAAAGCTGCTTAGCTGTTACGTTGAATGCTTCGCCGAGGATGTCGCAGGCGAGGTCGGAAGGTCTGTGTCTTGTATTTTGTACTAGCAGCCCTATTGGCCTCTTGAGGAAGTGTTATGGGGTCGTCAGGATCGGTGAGAACAAGCGTGAGTCAGCGAAGCGAAGCTTGCTGATTTTTTTTATTAATACAGCCTATTTAGCTGCCGATGAGAATGAAATGAGATCAAGATGGAGGATCTCATTTCAGGAAAATGACAGCGGTCCTCCATGTGTGACCGATTAAATATGTACTCGTATAGTCAGTTTGACAGAGGGTAGTGTGTGTCTTCACCATCTTATAGTTGTTTGTGGTTGTAATTCTTCGTTGACGTCTCGGACTTCAACGTTGAATAATACTTAGATGTCGCTAGTAGTAGATAATGGTGCTTTATCGATCTTGTTTTTTGTTGCGATTTATGTACCTACTTGGGTGACATACTGTTGTGCACACAATCAGGTAGATGGCGTCGTTATGTTATAAAATGCAAATCAACTTTTGTCGCTGAATGTACGATCAGATTTTTTTGTGAGAATTTTACATAACATGAAATAACATTATAATAATACTTTTTTTGGACAACGAAATGTTTCGTTACTTTGTTCATCGTTCCCGCGTCGAACATTTTACTGTTTTATTGCCTTATTCAAAAAAAAAATTCTATTGTATCTTGCAAAGTTTCGTTTCAATCTATACTAATATATAAAGCTGAAGAGTTTGTTTGTGCGCGCTAATCTCAGGAACTACTGAAAGGTGTAGTCACACGTTGTCAAGGTGCTACGGTAGGTAGGTATATGTAACGTGTGACTACGCCTTTCCAAACATGAAAAATTATCTCTACATAGTGAATATTGCATACTTCAGAATAGTATTGTATGATATTATTGTCAATTTGCAAAGAAGGCATCTTGGTAGAGTCTACTGTGTCCATTTACTTGCAACTACATTAGCAACTTTGTTCGGTTCAGTATTCTGAAAATCTTGTTTTATACTTTTTCAGCGTCGTTTTTGTCGTAGTTAGGTTTTAGTTTTTACTTTTTATTATAAATTGAATAATCGGAGATGTGATTTCCGTTTAGATTGTGAGTTTTATAATTTAACTTACTTACTCATGAGGAGAAGTGTTATATTCTCATGCCCTTTTTTTGTTTAGAATGGGAAATCATCAAATGACCTCTCCCGCTCTGACCCAGGAGGCATCGGTCTTCGTGTATCCCGTCACGATGTGCTGACATCTCTTTGAGCTGCACGTAAAACACAACGCACCGTTGACTCGGGCCTGGTCCTTATCGGGCTGCGAGCTGCCCATTGCTATACCGCTACGGTGGCCGGAATTTCGATATCGTGACCAGGGCGACTCCTGCGGCGGCTAGTGGCGTGAGGGCGCTGGGATTGCTGCTGCCTCACGCGCTCCGCCTCCTCCTTTGCCATCATCACAGCTTCGCAGAAGGAGGTGACGGCCTGCCATACACTCTCGCTCCGGACAGGGCCGGACGAGAGAAATCGCCGCCGATCGCCGCTACGAGGACACGGCGGTGCTCTACCCAAGCCGTGCAAACCTCCACCGTATCCTCATGGCGATCCACACAATGCTGACACCCTGGCGTTATCTCCCGCCTTATCCAGAACAGGAACCTCCTGAAACAACCGTGTCCGGTGAAGACCTTCATCAGGTGGAAGGTGAGAGCGCCGTGGCGCCTCTCTAGCCACCCCTCAAAGAGGGGACTTACCACCGCTATTGTGGCGTACCCAGTACCGGGTTGCGACAATCGCACTCTCCGTGTTGCCATGAGATATATGCTCATTCCTTCATAATATTCTCATTCCTCGCTGCAGCTTAGAAGCGCCCTTACTTGCAATATCTATCTACATGTGAGTGAAAGCGAGTGCGAAATACTTCTAAACTGTATTGAAACTACTATAGACTGTATTCTCTAAATGTAGAAGTAAAATCGAAGTCAGTTTTTTTTTTTTAATTGTTATAAACTAGTGCTTGACTGCAATCCCGCCTGATGGTAAGCAGTGATGCAATCGTTGATGGTAAAGCGCACTAGCTTATTAAGCCTATTCACTCAAAAAAACTGAGTAAATAGGAAGGAAGACGGCAGTTGAGCGAGGTGATGCAATGTTTAACCCAACAACGACCAACGCTGCTGCGCCAGAGGATGATCTGGAGACCCTCCACGACCAAACTCCCGACACAACAACATTAGGCACATCGTACCCGGCACACATCGCAACACAACTGCTAAGACCCGTCCTCCGTACGGCTTCACCAGACATCATGCCGGAACACGACGAATCGCTTGGCGGCAAGACTTTGTCTGGTCAAATTATTTAAATTTTAAAACAAAATACAAAACTATAAAACATGTTTTTACCCGACTGCCAGGAGGGTTATGTTTTTAGCTCCTATCTTGTATGTATTATTCTTTATTACCTAGTATCTCTAGAACCGCTGAACGGATTTTCACATTTGAGGTATCGTTAGATTTGACTTAATTGCCCAACTGCTACTAGATAGGTGACATTTTAAAAAATCCAAAATGGCGGATGTATGACGCCATATTGTGAGATATGAAGAAATAAATTTCTACCAAGCATATCGAGTGGGATATCAAAATGAAGGATTTGAAACACTGATTCTAAATATGTATATAACTTAATATTAAATGGAACAAAAAAAAAAGAATTACATGTTTTTTTCTGCCAAGCATATAGAGTTGGGTATCAAAATTAAGGATTTTAATCACTGATTATAATAAAAATATTGATTATAAATATATTTTATATAAAAAAGTTTTTAAATATAAAATTGCAGTTTAATAGCAATCAATGTATTTTTGCCAACACAGTGGCAGTTTATTGATTCTTAAAGAAATCAGCTGGACGAGAGGCAAGTGGCAGTCTCCGAATGGGGCAATGCCAAACTTGTAGCATTCAATACCGCCAAAACCTTTTCACCCCAAAAAAAGCCCGTTCACCTTGGCTCCTACTTTTCGAAACGTATCCTTGGAGTGTTCCGACCGCCTTGAGCTTTTGGGAGTTGAGATTCCCTCCACCCTAAACTTTGGGCGGTTCATTGAGTCCAAAGCCAAGGTGGCTGCCAAGGAACTTGGCGTTATCGCAAGGGTCCGGCGGTACTTCACACCAGGGCAGCTTTTAATGTTGTACAAAGCACAGGTCGGTTCGTGTGGAGTACTGCAGCCACATTTGGGCTGGTGCTGTTAAGTATCACCTGGCCACTTTGGATTCAGTGGAGAGGCGGACGAAGAGGCTGATTGGTAACCCTGACTTAACTTGAGACGGTCTCCAAAGCCTAGAGCACAGGCGTAGAGTAGCCAGCCTTTCGGTCCTTTATAGGATGCATTTTGGGGAGTGTGCGAGGGAATTGCAAGATTTAATTCCCCCATCTCCGTTCCACCATCGGACGACCCGTCGTACGGCAAGTTTCCACCCTTACGTTGTTAACACCACTACGATCCGGACGAAGCGTTTCGCCTCCTCTTTTATACCGCGTACATCGAGGGACTGGAACAATTTGCCAGCGACAGTGTTTCCGTCACATTACAATTTGAGCGTCTTCAAGGCTAGAGTGAATAGGCTCTTAATAAACTAGCGCTAGTTTATAACTAATAAAAAAAAAAAGACGAAAAAGATTGAAGACGAAGAAGACCGTGACAGAAAAGTTAGAAAAGCTCACAAAAGTATACAATATTAGTGCTGTAGACATCTCATTTGAACCTAAAACATATGGTCAAAAACTACGAGAGGAATACATACCTGAAGATCCCAATAAATCAGGTAGTATACCAAACCACCTCAAGTTAGGTATAAGCTCTCGAGCCATGCTAAGACGGAACATCAGTGCTAACCATGGGCTGGTTAACGGTGCTATGGGTATTATCCGACGAATAGATTGACCAGCACTACGCAGAAAGCAGTTGGAGCCAGGAAAACTACCACAAGCGGTATTTGTGGAGCTCGATGACACAAGTATAACAGGGAACCTACCTGGTATTGGAGTCTGGATCCAGCCTCGTGCTGCAGAATTTGATGCTTTACGTGGTAAAGGCAAGATTGAGCGACGAATGTTTCCCTTAATTTTATGCTGGGCAGTGACGGTGCATAAACTACAGGTCACAACTTTAGACCCAGCAGTTGTAGATTTAAGTAGAAACTTATTTGCAAAAGGTCAAGCTTACGTTGCTTTGAGTAGAGTGAGAACTCTTTCCGGACTTGATATCAGTTTTCTTAACCCTAACAAATTGCTAAATCAACCACATGACATAAACTCATTTAAGGAATTAATCCGGTTACGTAATATTTCTTAACTAAAAAGACATACTAAATTTATTACTAATTATATAAACAAAAAAAATGATAAATCCAGAAACCTACATTGAAACAGTACCAAACCTATGTACAGACGACATCACATCAAGCTACTACAATCTGTCAGATTTCCTTATCAGATTTTCAACTTTATAGCATTAAGGCTCTATGTTGATGGGAAATATCTGACCGTTTGGGGTAGCTTGACCTGCTGTCGTCCGTACCTACGTAATTAATGTACACTTAAAAATTTCAGCACAAAAGTCAGTCAGTTTCAATTTTTTGCAAAATTATAAACAGAATTACATTCGGAGGCATGCACAAAGCGCGTATCTTGTACATATGAATGTATGTAATATTCTTTATTATTTTGTATCTCCAGAACCGGCTAACGGATTTTCACATTTGAGACATCGTTAGATTTGTCTTAGACGGTGACATTAAAAAAAAAATGGCGGATGTTTGACGCCATAATTATGAGGTAATTTTTATTAACCAAACTTATCGAATTGGTTTTAAAATGAAGGATTTAAAATACTCATTAGAAAATATGTATATAACGTGCACTTTTAATATTAAATGGAACGATGAAAAAAGAAATAAAACAATTTTTTTAAGTTTTCCAACATTAGAAACATAATTTGTTAAAACTAAAAAGATAGAAATAAAAAATATTATTTAAAAACAAAAAACCCGCCTGCATAAAACTCTAACGAACTGAATAGGTAGAAACAAGTTGAACAATCGCAGTTGGGGGACTTCTTAGCTAGATAAACAAGTATTCCATAGAACAGTCCCCCAACTGCGATTGTTCAACTTGTTTCTACCTATTCAGTTCGTTAGAGTTTTATGCAGGCGGGTTTTTTGTTTTTAAATAATATTTTTTATACATATTGTAAAGCTTCATGTGAGAGGAGTTTCATAAATTAAAATTAATAAAATGCTATTTGCGGGCAACAATGACCCAATCGCGGCTTAGCAATCTTGCTATAATTAGCCATAGAACACAAGGCAATCCTTAATAATATTATGAATCGGAAAGTGAGTTTGTTTGTGTGTTCCACTTTCACGCCTTAACTACTGAACCGATTGCTTTGAAATTTTGCAGAGGTAAAGTTATAAGTCCGGATTAAATAATAGGGTACTTTTTATCCTGGAAAAAATTGATATTTTTGAGGAAAAATAAAAATATTGTTAGCTCCATACCACTTCGGTGATAGATGGCGCTGTGTGTCGTTTAAAACAAGGTAATATATTGCAAACGAATATGCACATGTAAACTTAGAAGCTAAATGATACGGTAATTAATCCCCGAAAATGAGAAATCTAAAAAGCGCGATATAACCAAATTCTACGCGGGCGAAGCCGGGGTGGAAAGCTATTACAAAATATAAATGTCGATGAAATTATTGCTGAGTTTGCAGCTGCCCAAGCTAGAAAGAAGAAATTTGAATTGTAAAACAATTATTTTTCTCTTTGAGTTATTGTTGTGTTTTGTTATTTCTTCAGTATTAAAAATAATACCTAAGTGATTCTTTATCAAAAAATGTATTGCTTTTTACTTTTTTTGGGGTGACACCAACAAATTCCGCACCGGGTACCTTACAAGGCAGCTACGCCCTTAGATTATTGGTATAATCTAAGGCTACGCCACGCGCCACTGCGTTGCCCCTGCGGGTTTTTTAAACGATGTAATTGTTATCGATGTACGATGACAAATAAATCTTGTTGAAACTGAAATACCTACATGTTTTACTACCATTGTACTTTATAAAAATCGATAAATAATAAATTAGACTGAGACAATTTTAAGACATCATATCTTAGAAAGTACTAATATTTGACCATAGTTAAATAAATAATGTTCCGCTTAAAAATCCCTATGAAATGGTATATCACAGTCATGTAACTATTGAGGGGTGGGCCCGGACTCCATAGATTTGTTTCCCATTCTCCTTTACGTTTACTCGAGTGAAGGGCCTCTTATATGAAGTGCAAATAGCCACCTTTCCTCGCTCTGCTCCATACACCGCCCCGCTGTAATACAAACCTAGCTTTAAAAGCAATGTTAATGATCTCATTGTACCCCGCACGACATTAACAGATAAGCGGTCACGTAATTAACACAACAGCAAAGTTATAACTAACACTATTGCTAATTAACTCAACCCGATCAGTGTAGCTTGGTTTAAGCCAGTGAGTGGTCATATAAACGTTATTTTAAGCCTACTTCCTTATTAAATAAAAGGCATGATTGTGGGAATAAAAGACAATTCTTTTTTTAAATCGGAAAAAGATCTTTTGAGTGTGTAGTGCTGTTACTGAAAAAAAACTTTATTTTAGCAAAATTATCGAAGTGATATCTCAGGGCCCCGTTCTGGGTCCAATTTTGTACAAAGAGAATTGATTATACGAAGAACTTTGACTTGAGAAGAAATATGACTGGCTGGTTTAATTGAAAGAAAAAAAGATTGAATATTACGTCAAAAGAGAATACGACCTTTTCACTGAAAGACACTTTTAAGAAAAGAAGAAAATTGAAAGAAATGGATCCTGAAAGACAGCCTCTTCTGGGGCTTGGTTCAGATTTAAGATGTAGGCGATTTCGGTAGGTACTTTTCTACTGCATTTTAACTTTATTAAATACTAGCTGTGCCCCGCGGTTTCACCCGCTTAAGCTTCTAGCCGAATGAAATCAGTTGATACAAAATAAGCGCCTGTTAAAATAATGGGAGCAAAATGTGGTACGTCCGCGTTTGCTCCCGTTTCCGCAACATTTTTTGTTCCTGCTCTGCTCCTATTGGTCATAGCGGGATGTTTTATAACCTATTCCCTTTCTCCGGCTCTAGACTATGTGTGTACCAAAGGAGATGTTTCATTTTGGGCCACCATTATGTACGCTATATAAAAAGGAAAAAAATAGAAGATTTTCATAAGAATACAACTAAATTAATTTGAATAAAAATACAAGTATACATAATTAATTATTTGAAACGTTTTTTAGTGAGATAATCCTTTATTAAGGTAGCCATGACACAGGTTATGACGTTTGATTGGCGGCTTTGACAGTTCTATTTTCCCGTTGTGTTCGTGTCGAGTGTTGATTTAAGCTGATTGTGTTTATTTAATGGGCCGTATGTTCGGAATTCATGTTTTGCTTTTTTCGCATTCATATGGTGGATAATATAGATACGATAGCCTTAGATACAGGACACGTCAATCAAATGTCACTGTCACAATTTTATTTCGCTTATTGCTGACCACCATATTTATTAGTAGTTGTGTTGCACTCCTTGGCCGAATTAAATTTAAACTGTATAAAAACTATGCCAAAAAAAGGGAAATTAATATTAAAAACAGTTAACTATAGCGTAACTATACCTAGCATTAAGTGTACAATGTGCTGGCTTCATACATTTGTGAAACATCTCATTACATGAAGTTTTTATTTTCATTCATTACATGAAGTCGTTGGCAGGAGCGAGTGTAGTTAGATTACACGGGTAACCCAGTATGGTTCTATTTATATGTTATCAGTCTCATAAATAAACAATTTAAGTCAACGATCGGTGTTGTGGCACTTAATTATACCAAATTGACCTAAAATAACCCTCACGTGATTAATGAAGATAAAATAGGTACCTACATTTATAAGTAATTTGGACGATTCTTGCAACTAATTGGATTTTTATTAGTTCATTTGTATGCTCATTTTTTTGATTAGCAACTATTGATTTTGACTTGCAATAAAGGGGTTCCCTTTCAATCAATCAACTTAGTTCAATGCTGGTAAAACGCCTCTTCCAGCAGTCTTCTGCTTCTTACGTCCATTCTGTCCCAGACACATTTTCTGGGTCGTTGGTCTATCTTAGTAGCTGGAGAGCGCCCTATAGTTAACACGCTTGTCGACCCTCGGTCTCCTGTCCAAGACTCGTCTGCTAGACCTGAGTCGATCACGATTGATTGAATCATTTTGATTCGATCGCAACCAGTACACGAATGATCGAATCGCGGTTCTTAAAAAGATTCGATCATTTGACCCACATACTAAGCTAATACAAAAATGAACTTTATTTTTATAATGTTACATTACTTAATTGCTTATTTGTAAAATGATCGAGTCTCCTTCTTAAAGATTCAATCATTTGACCCACGTACGAAGCATACAAAAATGAACTTTATTCTTATAGCGTTACATTACTTAATTGCTTATTTGTAAAATGATCGAGTCTCCTTCCTAAAGATTCGATCATTTTACCCACGTACGAAGCATACAAAAATGAACTTTATTCTTATAGCATTACATTACTTAATTGCTTATTTGTAAAATGATCGAGTCTGCTACCGCTAGTGAACAAACAAGATGTGTCTATCCTTATAGTTCATTTACAAAACGTGATAGTTTCCTCTTACTTTGTCCGAAATGAATAAACCGGTATGTTTGGGTCACACAGGTCGCGTGACCTGTGAGAGCGAAGAGCAAATCTGATTATTTCTCGCTCATGGTTCGCGGCAGTTCGCGGGTCGCATTGATCATTCGGTCGTACAAATGAACCGCGACCCAAATGATCGAAACGATCGAATCTTTTAACCCGATCACCAAACGAGTGGGTCGCGAGCGACCCGGGTCTCGAAAAATTATCGAATTACCCAGCACTATCGTCTGCTCCACTAACTACTGTCCCTCGACAAATCAACAGAGTAATTAATAAATACAATATGTTAAGAAAACCCTGTCCGACCCGTAAGGATAATAAAGGTTAGGTAAACACTTGACCAAATATAATATAAAATTTTACATAATCATCATAGTAACAATACTATTGAATTTTGAAATAATCCTTTTTTCCCGGGAATTAATTCCAATTTCCCAAAAATTTGGTAATTTTTTTAAAAGTGACAACTCCGGTATTATTATGATCGAATAGCGAGGCGACCACGTGCCGCGTGCTCTGTCCCCCGCCCCCCGCGGTAGGGTTGCTAACCGCACATGTATTAAGCTAGCTCTTTTTGCGAAATAATATTTATTTCTTTAGGGGGATTTTTTTTTAAGTTTAGCCCGGCTTTGTAGGCATTAGTAGAATTAGTTATCGACACCTAACAATACCTTCACGGATCGGACAGGGTTTTCTTTACATATTGTATATACGGACAGCCTCCGTGGCGTAGCGGTAGCGGACGCGGCCGTTGCGCAAGGAGGCGCGGGTTCGATCCCCGCACAGTGCAAATATTTGTATGCATGAATATGAATATTTGCACTGGTCTGGTCGTGCCTCGGAAAGCACGTTAAGCTGTTGGTCCCGGTTGCCATACGAACATCTAGTGGCAGTCGTTACGGATTATTGGAGCCCTCAAAAGTCCAACAATTGGTCTAACTGCAATGCTTCGATGTCGCCTTCGGGTTTTCCGTGAAGCGACTGCCGTCTGACCTCCAGACGGCAGTCGCTTCACGTAAAATGTCGAAGTTTAGCCATATCAGCTTATCAGCAGTTGGACTGGTAAAGCGGACCCCAAACTCCAAAGCTGAAAAGGCGACTGGGATTAACGCTGGGATGATGAATTGTACCTATATATATATACGGACAAATCACACAGATTGAGCTAGCTCCGATGTAGGTTCGAGACTTGTGTTATGGGATACTAACTCAACGATACTATATTTATAATAGATACATATACAACATTATTTTTTATTTATGCGAAACCCGAAACACGTGTCCAGTATTTTTAAGTAAAGAATCTATGTACAAAATTTAAAAAAAAGATATCATGAAAAATCACAAAGTTAAGAGCTTGCTATTCTACTTGGTTGTCCCAACAAAAATATGGTCAAAGCTCCGCTCGAGTGGACGAGCGCGGTGCGTTTCCCTCTGGCATCAGCTGTGGCGCGCGCGCAAGTTCTAATCTATCGTAACCGCTCGGTAACCACTCTGCAACAATTTCTAAATGTATTTGAGAAAAAATATAACATGGTGTAAAAATTATTGGAATCCATTCAGTTACTTATTCTGAGCAAACTATATTCAGGTTTCGCATAAACAAAAATTAACGTTGTATAAATAAACATCCAAGACACAGGCCAATCAGGAAAAGATCGTTTGCCATCATGACCTGGCCAGGGATCGAACCCGGGACCTCCACGTCGCAGGCAGGCGTGTTGATCGCTGCGCCACGGAGTAACAATTTTCGTCAAATCAAATCGTGACAAATTTTTCGAACATACTACTTAAGCAATGGATTAACAATATGCTTCAAACTTATTCCGATTGATTTCAATAGTTTGTTATGCAATTAGGGTGCTGGCCAGCCTTCTTCCACTACAGTTTGCCAACTCTGCAAACTGTCTCTGTCGTTAATTCTGGATAATGGTCCTAATTCCCCTGTTAACAAACTAAATTTAAATTCAGTGTAGCAAGTTCAGTCTTTTTCTTTATAATTAACTAGCTTTCCGCCCGCGGCTTCGCCCGCGTGGAGTTCGGTTATATCGCGCTTTTTAGATTTCCCTCGGGAACATCAAATTTTTCCGGGATAAAAGGTAGCCTGTGTTCTTTCTCGGGGTCTAAAGATTATCTGTGCTAAATTTCATCAAAATCGGTTGAGAGGTTTAAGCGGGAAAGCGTAACAGATAGACAGACAGACAGACTGACAGAGTTACTTTCGAATTTATAATATTAGTATGGATTAAGAAAAGGACAGGATATAATACTTACCTACCTTAGTTTAGACCTGTCAAATTAGTCCGCGCTTGACGTAAATTGATGTATTTTTGGTCACCATGTTTATAATTTCGTATGACATACACGCGAAGGAATATATTTGACAGGATTAAACTAAATGTTATCTTCTATCCTTTTCTTAATTACTTATATAGAAAGAAAAAGATGAAGAAGTTTGTGAATAATCAATCGGGTATAATTGGACGTAGTTATGCAAAATAGATCCAACCCACAAAAACCGTTTTTTGAGTTACTGTCATAAATGTCTAAAATAAACAAATCAACTTTAGTATATGCAAAAAATATCAAAAATCCGCAAAAAGTTTTTTTTATATAAAGTACAGGAAAATACCCATTATTTAAAAGGAAATTTAAATCTACTGACATGCTATTTAAATATATAAATTTTACTTCATACTCTATTTTCTCAAACGCAAGTTTGCGGGCTGGATCCGGGCCATAACAAACGCGTGTGTTATCAAAGCAAATAGTTAAGTTATAGTCCATACAAATTCCATAACAGCATTATTTGTCATTTCGAATAATTATGGAACTGATCGCCGCCGCGTGGCTCCAGCCAGTGAGCAGCGCGCTGTTCCATATTTGAAATGGCAAATAATAATACTAATGGCGGGAAAGCAACAGTGAGCATTCACAGATTGAGTTTATGTAAAATAACTGATGTCCTATTTGAAATAAACAAATTTGTATTTGTTTGTATTTAAATGAGTATTTGTAAAAAAAAAAAACAGTTTATTCGGTAATTTAAAAACTTGACTGCATGCTCTAGCATCTTTGCCAACATTTTCACGCAGCTACGGCAGAAAATAAACCTCGCGCCATTTTTCTCAAATTTTCTTTTCTTTGTACTTGTATTCTGAATATCTTTTTTTCTGTTTCCTCGCAAGTGTGTTAAAAATGTCGTACGATATACGTGCGTATTGGTTATAACATGCTCGGCTCAATTACACCCTCGCCTTCGGCTCGGGCTGAAATTCCGCCTCGCATGTTATAACCATCATTACGCACTAATATCGTAATGTACTATTTTAACACCCTTGCTCGTAAAGCTGATGTAATTCCACCGGTTTTAAATATGTAAAGCGGGCCATAATAAACGCGTGTGTTATCAAAGCAAATAGTTAAGTTATAGTCCATACAAATTCCATAACAGCATTATTTGCCATTTCAAATAATTATGGAACTGATCGCCGCCGCACGGCTCCAGCCAGTGAGCAGCGCGCTGTTCCATATTTGAAATGGTAAATAATAATACTAATGGCGGGAAAGCAACAGTGTGCATTCACAGATTGAGTTTATTTAAAATAACTCGTCCTATGAAGATACTCACACATTCCTTGTACTTCCATGTTTCAGACCACTTACCACAGAAGAGGTACAGATCGCCTGCCAAGAAATAACATGGCGCCGCACTCGCTTCTTCCTGGTCCTCATGTTCTGGGCATTAATGGCGATGTTCCTCTCCATCATCACCTGTATCCTGATCACGGCTCCTCGGTGTAATAAATATGATAGTGGAGAGAACGTGCCAAGTGTACCGCCGGTGCATATGACCTTTGCGCCTTTGATTTATAAGATGAACGAGGATCAAGCGTATACTTTGTAGAAAAGTTGGGACTCTGTGAGTGGTGGACGGAATACTGAAACTTGGCTTGGGATGTGTGGATAAAGAGCCAAGATCAGCAGGTTAGGCTATTTGACAGTATGAATTTTTTGTGATTATTTGCTTTAATTGCATAAAATGAGGGTTCTTTATGTCATTTACATGAGTTTTAATAAAAATAATAACAATTAATATATCCAAAAACACAAAAATATTTTTGACTCTTTGTATCTCGCGCCGCGCTCGTGAAACGATCCGGATTGGCTAATGTCACGATGACGTCATACGCGCATCAGCACTTGTTGTTGTTCTGTGTTCTCAGTTGTTTTATCGATGTATTTGTACAACCCGGTACAGCACACCACTTGTAAACCATTTTATTAGATAAACAAAACAAATAACAGATAAATACAAACACCACTGCGGAATCGAAAATCGTTTATATTCTTGTGACGTCACTTACAAGGCGCGACGCAATATTGCTGAATAAAGCGTTTCGGCGGCTTATTTGAATTTTGAATTTTTATTTGCGTGTTTCTTACGAAATACGTATTTAATATAAAATAAAAATACTTTCGGTGAACTTCTTAACCGCAACCAAATAGTTCAAGATAGAAATTATAAATCTGTCAAATAGCCTATTGCGTAAAACACTATGAGCCTGTCCAGAAAGCGCGATTTACGCGCGAGTCCACTCGCGCGTAAGCACTCGCGCGTTCTCGAGTTACTAGAGCTGCATACATTCCGTCCAGATGCTCTCGCGCGTTACCGCACTCGCGCGTAAAACGCTTGCAATGAGCGGGACTCTCGACTCGCGCGCATTACGCGCGAGCGCCGCGCGAGTCGAGATACTCCGGCGCCGTTGCAGCGTCCAGTACTACGCGCGTGTCTGTGGCGAGTGGACGTATTCGTTTATAAAAATGGAGCGTGAAAACTTTGACACGGAACTTTTTATTGACGAAATTGAGAAAAGGGTAGCTATATGGGATATGGAATCGTCAGATTATTCTAATAGAACCATTACGCGTAGGAACTAGGAAGAAATAGTAGAATTTTTTTGTGAAGCTGGTGATTGCGAGGAGAAAAAAAAAAACTTGTAGGTCATTCTGTCACGTAGAATGGGATGCACGTTAAATCGTCGACTTTCTCTTCGTTTACGACGTTTCCATCGACGGTATGCAAGGCACAACACAACCACAGTATCCGAGTCCATTTTTATAACTGACCAAATCCGTCTCATCACATACGCGCGTGATTTCGCCGCATCTGGACGCAATACAAATCAAAACGCGCGAGTGGACTCGCGCGTAAATCGCGCTTTCTGGACAGGCTCTATCAGTAGCAATCGGTTTCAATTTGATAGTTCAACATCTTACATTGCGTTATTTATGTTGTTGAGCACACATTTTCCTAACAGATGGAGAAATGGAGTAGCAATTGGTTTCAAAATGATTCCAATTGATAGTAATAGTGTGTGGATGGCTTTACCTTGAAAGTATGATTGTAAAAAGAAGTAGGTAAAAAAACTCGAATAAAAATCTTTCGTCCCCAAGTTTTGGAGCACCTCTAAAATGTATATGAAGTTTAAATTAGTCATTCACTAATTCAATATTTTATATCAATTGTTGGGCAAATGCTATCAAGCTACAATAATCTGTCAAATTTCGTTATTCCGATTTTCAACTTTATTTTTAAAACATTAAGGCTCGAGGTTGTTTGGGAATATTTGACAGTTTCGGGTAGCTTGAACTGCTGAGGTCCGTACCTATTTTGAATCTTTCATCGGTCAACAAAGTTTGCAAAAATTATGTTATTTTTTCTGTAATTATTTTACAACTACCTTATTCCGTAAAAAAAGAAATATTTTTTCTTAATTATTTCATAAAATACCACATGCCTTTTCATATTTAACTGTTATTATTTTATTTTATGATTTATATTCTTTAAGTATCAATATTAGTAGTTTAAATTGTACCTATAAGACTGAATATTTAACTTATGATAATAAAAAACAGAACTATTAAAATACAATTTCGTTTATTTTATTATTACAAACTATTTTTGTTCTAAAATATTGACTATTGACAAATAACTTGCCCTCTCTTCATAAGCGTTGCTTTAAGTTAGCTAGTTATTTGAGACTGTTTAATCACACGGTTTTGACGTTTGCACATCCCTTAACTTTAATAATCAATAGGGTAGTTGACTAAAAAGAACTAATTAGTCCGTCAGTCAGATTTCCAAAAAAATACTAGACACGTATTTTTTCTTTTTTCATATAATCAAAAAATGAAGACGACACAGTGTGTTGAAAACTCGTGTGACGTCACTGCACACTACACTTTTTAGCGAGCAGTGACGTCACCTGCCACCACTCTAGCCCCCTAATCGGGGGATTGTAATTTGGGATCCCCTAATTTGGGATCTTTGGACCGAACAGACCAAAGGGCGGTCCGAACGATCCCAACTGATACCAACTAGTCGCAATCATTTGACAAAAATGTGTTCGCCGATTAAGGGGCTGATCTTTCATGCCTTTTATATTTGATAATTTTTATTGACATGATAAAACAAAATATACGGCATCCAATATTTTTCTATAATCTGAATGACGGACTAAATAGAATCATTTTTTTTTACCCAGTAAACATTCCTATTACGGACAAACCCCTTAAACAGTATGGTGTTTATTTACAAACGATTATTAAAGTTAAGTGACGTTAAAACTTTAAAAATGTGTGGTCAAAAGTCACTAATCTCTAGTCGCCTATAAGCAACGTTTATTAATAGAAGGGTTTCTGTTTAAGCTGAAGTCAGACAATCCGTTAACAATTATATTTTTAACTCTGACTGTGTCACTATGATTTATAAAATTTTAACCAGTATCAACAATAAAACCATTTAAAACTTACACTATGAATATTAGTGATTGTCGATATACACACATTCATCTTATCACTTAATTTGTGGGACATTCGTATTCACTTCAATAATATACTTAAAAATATTCACATACATTCATTGTATGAGAGAAGTTCACTATTGTTCAAATATCACGTGGCAGATGTGAACCTTCAAAAATGTTCGATTTAACGAGATGAATGTTAAATGCTATCTCTCTCACTTTCTCCCACGTTAAATCTTATTAATACATGTGTCTGTCTCTTTTTTTGTTTCATCAACTTTCAGAACACAACGAAACTTCCAATAAAACGGTTAATGTTATACTTACTTACTAAATCAATGTACTAGGGTTTGTCTGCACCAAAGATTTAAATCATTAGATTCGCCCGACGGCGACAATAAGTCATGTTTCTCTTTCATTCTCGTTCTCACTCACTCAAACTGAAACTATTGTCACTAGTAGTTCTTTTGTACTCAAAGTTTGTAGTCACAGTTTCATCTCTGATAAGTGAAATGGCAGATTGATCTTTATGTACCTTGATATAAGGTTGATATTAAATAATTGTGAATGAACAGTATTTCAAGTGAAATGTGCCAAAATGCATTTGCTTATCGAGGAAATTGTGACATTATTTGCTTACATAAGATCTTAATGTAATACTGGGCGAGGTGGGTGTTAGTAACGCGCGGGCTGGCAACGCTGATAAAAGTAGACCACGGTACCTTGGTTTTAAAAAAATATATCACGAACAACCACTAGAAAGGCGGCGTTGCCAACCCGCGCTGGAGGAATGCTACAATGTATGAATGAATTCAACTATTCCTGATAAACCTAACTGACGTAAAAAAAATAGAAACACATACATAATTACAAAATACACACACAAATAAATCACATTTCAAATACTACTTACTAATCATTTACGTACACATAATTATTACAATTAAAAGATATTAAATGCTTAACATAAGGTATTTTTTTCAGTTTTACACTTTTAAATAGTTTACACAAATCAGAATTGATGAAACACTTAAGATTACGGACTTACGTACATACTTTCATTTAGTTTCGAATTTTAATAACAATGAAGTTGGTAATTACGCCTCGAGTTACTGGTATTATACAAACCTACTGACAGAAATTAAAAAAATCATCATTAAAAATAAACACTTAAAAAAAGAATACTTGGCATTCAACCCAGCTTGTACTGAAAACTATAGTATCCTAACGGTCGCCGATGATGCCCCACTGCGGACTTCGATACTTCGCTACTTCGATGTCACCTTCTAAGAGCTAAATTGCGATCTCGAGATAGCGAGCCAATCCGTGATCTTGAAGTAGGAAAGTAAACCGCAATTGCGAGGTAGCGAGCTAAACCTTGATCTCAAGGTACCTAGCGAAGTAAACAGCAATCTCGAGGTAGCGAGCTAAAACTTGATCTTGAAGTAGCGAGACAATACGTGATCTCGAGGTAGGAAAGGAAACCGTGATCTCGAGGAAGCGAAGTAAACAGCGATCTCGAGATAGTGAACTAAACTTAGAGCTCGAGGTAGGGAAGTAAACAGCGATCTCGAGATAGCGAGCTAAACCTTGATTTCGAGGTAGCGAAGTAAACAGCGATCTTGAGGTAGCGAGCTAAACTGTTATCTCGAGGCAGCGAATTAAACCAAAATCTCGAAGTAGCGAGATAAACCTTGATCTCGAGGTAACGAAGTAAACAACGATCTCGAAGTAGCGAAGTAAACAGCGATCTCAAGGTAGCGAATTAAACCGCAACCTCGAGATAGCGAGCTAAACCTTGATCTCGAGGTAGCGAAGAAAACCGCAATCTCGATCGAGATAGCTAATTAAACCGCAATCTCGAGGTAGCGAACTAAATTGTGATTGCGGGGTATCGCAGTGAAGCATCTTCGGCTTGTAATTACCCTAAGTACCGTTGGTCACGTGATTAATCGACATAATGAATCAGGTATAGAATAAAGAGCATAAAGTTGATGTTCCTCTGTCGCCCTGGATTGGTGGTTCTGCTTAGCTAATGTTCTAAGCTCATGGAGAGCATCCTCGAGTATACTGCGGCGTTTTGGGTATCTGGAAATAATAATTATAATTGTTTAAAGTAATACAAAGACAGATTCAGAGTAATAGATACACAATAAACATCAACGGCTGTTAGGATGTACATGAGCGTGGGTCAGGGTTGCGGGTTGGTTAAACAAGAAACCGTGGCCCTTGTCGTCGCACAGGCAAGAGAAGAAACACGGGTGGGTTTTAGTCAGTACAAGTCTGACACGCCTTTCCGCTCCGCCCAGAGCGGAAGAAGTCATTTGATGACTTCCCACCCCCACCAAAAAAAAAGGGGTTAAAGTCATGAAATGTATAGGCAAAACATGAAAACATTTCTAGTGCTTAACCGCAATCCCGCCTGATGGTAAGCAGCGATGCAATCGTTGATGGTAAAGCGCGCAAGTTTATTAACAGCCAATTCACTCTTAAAACAGAGTGAATAGGAATGAAGACGGCATTTAAGTGAAGAGATGCAAAGTTACACCCAACAACGCGACCAACGATGCTGCGCCAGAGGGAGATTGAAATGAAATGAAATCGTTTATTAAGCAAGTAGGACCACTGATCACTTTTACACGTCATATGTCATATGTTATTTTTTTTAACTAGATGAAGCCGGCATTTCCTAACTGACTACCTCTGAGAAGAAATAGCCGAAACAAACTCAGGGATCATCGTCTTTTTTCAAGTCCAGACATTAAAAATGAAAGCATATAGCTTAATAACAATGCTTAATAGAGCGCGCCGCTCAGTCTCAAGCTTTTTTGTCTTCTAAATAATCTGTGATTTTATAATACCCCTTTTTGCAAAGTTTGGCCTCTATATAGTTTTTAAATCGTTTAATGGGTAAGATTGATCTGGAGACCCTCCACGACCAAACTCCCGACACAACAACATTTGGCGCATCATACCCGGCACACATCGCAACACAACTGCTCAGACCCGTCCTCCGTACGGCGTCACCAGACATCATTGTATCACTGTTTACCATCAGGCGGGATTGCCTTACCGACAAGCTCTAGTTTTTAATTAAAAAAAAAAAACATACTTTTCTTCGATCTCATCGAAAATTGTGTGCCTTTTAATTAGTGTCAGGTTTGTTACTTGGCTATGAACAAAACAAAATCTAAATATATACCACTTGTTATCAATGCATTGAACTTAAACCGTGTAACTTTGCAAATACATGCATTCATATTAACAAATAAACTTATATCTTATCGTTCCGTTTCTTGAACTCTTGGCTCGATATTACTTATGTACTTTTGTATCATTAGTAAACGCATTTATTAAGGGCAGTGGTAATGATAACCGATTGCATACTAATGTATATTCCAGTCTCAAATGGAACTAAAGACATGAGATAGGATATACGTTATTTTTTCTTTTACGAAACCTGGATATAGTTTATTCAGAACAAGCAACTGAATGGATTCCAATCATTTTTACTTTTTCCCAAATATATTTAAAAATTGTTGCAGTGTGGTTACCAAGTACACAACACAGTTCACGACAGATCATAGAGGACCAAGGCGCGTGCGCACAGCGGGAGGGGCTCCCGTCTCGTTATGCAGGGGTACAATAGTAAATGATACTACATTTTATTTTATAATTTACGGCTGCATTTTGAGGTACATAATATTAGCTACCTACACTTGACTGTACAGTGTAAAGCTTACAAGTGTGACGGAAAATATTATCACTAGTTAATTAAATCAAATCAAATCGTTTATTGCAATCCATAATGTACAGTAACAGGTGGTAAATATAATAATATAATATTGGAAACAATTATGGACCCTGTTGGGCACAGCAAGTTTTAAATAAGTAGAGAGAGGAAGAGCACTTCATATTTCCATTTATTTATTTAGTTTTATATAATTTTTATTCATTTATTTTTATTAATTGTATTAAAGTGAGTATTTATTCAATTGCTATCTCTTTATATTATATATATTATATTAATATAATATATATTAACAATTAATTGTTAAGTATTCATTCATTAACAATTTCTTTAAATATATTGATATTATTTATAAATTACAATAAGAACAGAAATTATTATCAACAAATGCAAGTACATACTGCAGGACACCGCGCCGCTGCAGGTGCGGGCGAGAGAACGGTACGTTGACCATGTATTTGGAAGGACAACGAGGTAACATAACAAGCTCGTAAGTTTATGATTTTCCGTGATAGCTTTTTGAAATTTTGTACATAATTGTTTACACAAAAATACTGGACACGTGTTTTGGGTTTCGAAAAATAACGTTGTATAATCTTATTGTAACCAACGACAGTAGGTCAAGCTACCCGAAACTGTCAAATATTCCCAATTAACCTTGAGCCTTAATACATTTAAAGATAAAGTTGAAAATCCAATAAAAAATCTGGCAGTTTGTAGTAGCTTGATATGTTGTTGTCTGTACCTAAAATTGACAATGGCCCCGATTCCCAAACAAACTAAACTAAATTTGAATTCAGTGAATCTTTTTCTTTTTATGTCATGAAATTTTAAGAAGATAAAATTAAGTATTAATTTAGTCTTGTCAAATTACCCAACTGACGTATTTTCATACGCCATCTTTTTAATCAAGTCTAAACTGTCTATGAAGTATTTTAATTTGATACGACTAAAATTCACTAATATGTTATCTCCTATTCTTTTCATAACGAAGTAGAATGAAAAAGATGCACTTAACTTAAATTTAGTTTAGTTTGTGAACAAGAGATGCATGATTTAATTCCCCCATCTCCGTTCCACCAGCGGACGACCCGTCGTACGGCTGGTTTCCACCCTTACGTTGTTAACACCACTACGACCCGGACGAAGCGTTTCGCCTCCTCCTTTATACCGCGTACATCGAGGGACTGGAACAATTTGCCAGCGGCGGTGTTTCCGTCGGACTACAAATTGAGTGTCTTCAAGGCTAGAGTGAATAGGCTCTTAATAAACTGAAAAAAGTTTATCCATACTAATATTATAAAAGCGAAAGTAACTCTGTCTGTCTGTCTGTCGGTCTGTCTGTCTGTCTGTCTGTCTGTTACGCTTTCCCGCTTAAACCTCTCAACCGATTTTGATGAAATTTGGCACAGACAATCTTTGGACCCTGAGAAAGAACATAGGCTACCTTTTATCCCAGAAAAATATGATGTTCCCGAGGGAAATCTAAAAAGCGCGATATACCGAATCGCGGGCGAAGCCGCGGGCGGAAAGCTAGTAATATATAAAAAAAAAAAATAGAGAATGAGAGCCATTGTTATTCAAGACTAAGTGGATGTCAATTTGTCGGGTCGTTTGACGGGTCTGAGCAGTTGTGTTGCGATGTGTGCCGGGTATGATGTGCCTAATGTTGTTGTGTCAGGAGTTTGGTCGTGAAGGGGCTCCAGATCATCCTCTGGCGCAGCATCTTTGGTCGTGTTGTTGGGTTAAACATTGCATCACCTCGCTCAACTGCCGCCTTCCTTCTATTCACTCAGTTTTTGAGTGAATGGCTAACTAGTACGCTTTATAATCAACGATTGCATCACTGCTTACCATCAGGCGGGATTGCAGTCAAGCACTAGTTATAACTAATAAAAAAAAAAAAACAGATTTCCGTGGTGCTGATTTTAGTTCTGAATCGGTTTTAGTTTTTTAGAAAAATATAATGAGAACATGCCTACTATGTTACATTGCATTTGGACATAAGTACCGAATTGTGGGCATACGATAGATATTGTTTAACTCGTCAGTTCCCAGTGTCACCTGTAGGTGACGGATGTTTATAGATTTTTTTCTTCATTAAATAATATAATAAATTAATAAAAAAAATATTTTTAGGATCTTAGTAAATTGTAGTATTTATGGTTTTTTTGTGGCAACACAGACGTTGTGATAACTGTCAAATCAATTCAATTGTTTCTAACGGTTTTTCAATTTATCGGCGTGGGAGTGACTTGTTCTGAAAAAAGTTTGATATAGAATGTCAAAAGGGTGAGTTTTATATTTTTTCTTATTGCATGTAGTTTTTCAGTAAACAGACTAATGTAATCAGTGTATTGCATGAATAAAATAATAATAATAATAGCAAAATTATGTGTCCAAAGTTCGAGTGTCACTTGTAGGTGACACTGGGCAATATTTGAACTAAAACTAATTTGGTGGAAATTGCATATAGTTTGTTATTGTCGTTTAGGTTGACTTTGGCTGACATTGTTGAAAAGTTGGAACATGGAGATGATCCGGGCGACATTATACTGTTCCTCCCGTTGATGGTCAGATGACTGACGAGGATAGTGGGGATGAGAATTCTGCCAGTTTTGTTCAATTACCCGGGAGAATGCTAAGATCAGCAGTGGAATTGCAACCCAGAGCTATTGACGTGAATCAAACGGATTCTTCATATGAAGATACAGAACGGACTGGACCCAGGGCAAAGAAAAAGAAGAAGAAAGACGTTACAGTAATACTTCTCAGTTTGCATCGTGTGGAAAAGATGACTGTGACGAAGAAGATTTTAGCAACTGTGTAGATGAAATGAGTGCCACAGATTGTTTTGAATTATTGTATGACCACGAAATAGTTCAATATAAAGAATTAGTCTCTTCTAGCATAAGACGTAACAGATTTTTGAAATACAGCAGTAGGTACTTACATTTATGTGATAACACAAATTTACCACAAAATGATAAGTTTGCAAAAGTTCGTAAATATTTCAGTATGTAAATATTTCAACAATAATTTTCCAATGAAATAAGGGTTGGAGGTCCTGCAGGAGATCATTTTGAAAAAAAATATTCTCAGAGACGTTGTGGATTCTGCCACGAACGCACAAGGAAAATGGAACATGGAAAATGTAATATAGGTTTACATTTGTAATGTTGGTACAAATTCCATAATAAATAAGTGTACTGTTACTATAATTAAGTATAATAAAATTTTGATAAATATAACATAACTCTTTACTGCAATTTTTAACTCCCAAATCTATCGTATATAAACTACATGTATATACATATAATGCCCAGTGTCACCTGTGGGTGACACCCAGTTTTAAAAAAAACCCTTCAGGATTATTTTTTTTTATTAATATTATCTTCCTTCAAAGCCTCTAAATACAATATATAATATAGAAACAACACGTTTTTTCTATTGGTCTTGTCTTGGGAATTGAAGAGTTAAACTGAAATGGCATACTTTACTACTTTAGTTAGTTAGTTTATTTAGATGTGTGCAATAGTGAATTAGTTTGTGCGAGCGTGCGTGCGTGCGTGCGTGTGTTTGTATGTGTGTGTGTGTTATTGTAGTTGGACATCAAATCCAAACTATGCATGCTTCTAAATTTAAATCTGGCAACTGAACGACCAACCACAATTGTGTACGTGCATTGATTCCATATTTAAAATATGCTTGCGTGCGTAAATGCACAAGTGAGGCGCATCATTTTGGCTTAGACGATGTCTACAACTCTGCCCAACCTTTCACGAAGTATAACTGTGATGTCGTTATATACTTACGCTTCGAAAACCGGAGTGAACGCCTGTGCCAGCTCCTCGACGTCAAGCGGCGCGGATATCGATGCCGCTAACATACGCACGCAGGGCGCTTCGCATGATAGCGCGAATACATTCACCCGGACGCGACATAATACTGGCTGCAAGCCCAAAGTCACTAGGATGGATGTTATTTGTGTGTTTATCTATGGAAAAGAAAGAAAGAAAAAAAATATTATGTTAGAAGAAATCTAAATCAAAAGTTATTTGTTCAAACTAGGCTGAGAATCAGCACTTTTTGAACGTCAATCCATACTAATATTATAAATGTGAAAGTAACTCTGTCTGTCTGTCTGTTGGTCTGTCTGTCTGTCTGTCTGTCTGTTACGCTTTCCCGCTTAAACCTCTCAACCGATTTTGATGAAATTTGGCACAGACAATCTTTAGACCCTGAGAAAGAACATAGGCTACCTTTTATCCCGGAAAAAAATCATGTTCCCGAGGGAAATATAAAAAGCGCGATATAACCGAACTCCACGCGGGCGAAGCCGCGGGCGGGAAGCTAGTATTACATAAGACAAACGCCTACCTATCAACACTTCCTAGTGCTTTCGCTGGGAATAATACCTTATCCCTAAAATAGCGTGGAGGCATGATGAACAGGGAGTAAAGTTCACTCATCGTCCATAGAAAAGGGAGGGGATCCTCCGACCAGACGGGTGTTAAGTCTGACGTGTAGTAGCCCAACGGTTGATGTTGGATAGTTTTATGTATGCTAATTGCATCATCTTCAACCTTTTTATAGTCCCACTGCTGGGCACAGGTCTCCTCTCATACATAGAAAGATTAAGCGTAATCACCACGCTTGCTCAATGCGGGTTGGCGATTTCAGACTAAAGTCCAGATTTCCTCAAGACGTTTTCCTTCACCTTCAGTCATTGGTGTCCAAGATATACTTAGAAAGTACATATAACTTAGAAAAGTTACATTGCTACTTGCCTGACCTGGAATCGAAGCCGCACACTCATACTGGAGAGGCTGGTATTTTAACCACTAGGCCACCACGACTTGCGCTTTTTGAACGCTTATTGCATGGTACAATTTATTCACCTCGCGGTTCATTACCGCTGCTGTTTAAGTATACTATTTACACTGACCTGGTTCTCACAATGCCTCTTGGAGTTTTTGCTGATTCTCTCGCTGGCAGTGATGTAGGTGACGGATATCGTTTGACTGCTACTTGACTTCTCGGTTTCAGACGAGCTCAGTGCACGATTTGAACCTGCTGGGTTTTTCTTAAATATTATTTCATGTTTTTGTTGGTCGAAATTATACGATGTTGGAGCAGAGCGATGTGGCTCAATTGGAGTTGGGTTGATTACGCGCAGTGCTGCACTCCCTACTCTATATCTAGTAAAGCAAACAACAACTTTTTATACGATGTTGGAGCAGAGCGATGTGGCTCAATTGGAGTTGGGTTGATTACGCGCAGTGCTGCACTCCCTACTCTATATCTAGTAAAGCAAACAACAACTTTTTATACGATGTTGGAGCAGAGCGATGTGGCTCAATTGGAGTTGGGTTGATTACGCGCAGTGCTGCACTCCCTACTCTATATCTAGTAAAGCAAACAACAACTTTTTATACGATGTTGGAGCAGAGCGATGTGGCTCAATTGGAGTTGGGTTGATTACGCGCAGTGCTGCACTCCCTACTCTATATCTAGTAAAGCAAACAACAATTTTTATACGATGTTGGAGCAGAGCGATGTGGCTCAATTGGAGTTGGGTTGATTACGCGCAGTGCTGCACTCCCTACTCTATATCTAGTAAAGCAAACAACAACTTTTTATACGATGTTGGAGCAGAGCGATGTGGCTCAATTGGAGTTGGGTTGATTACGCGCAGTGCTGCACTCCCTACTCTATATCTAGTAAAGCAAACAACAACTTTTTATACGATGTTGGAGCAGAGCGATGTGGCTCAATTGGAGTTGGGTTGATTACGCGCAGTGCTGCACTCCCTACTCTATATCTAGTAAAGCAAACAACAACTTTTTATACGATGTTGGAGCAGAGCGATGTGGCTCAATTGGAGTTGGGTTGATTACGCGCAGTGCTGCACTCCCTACTCTATATCTAGTAAAGCAAACAACAACTTTTTATACGATGTTGGAGCAGAGCGATGTGGCTCAATTGGAGTTGGGTTGATTACGCGCAGTGCTGCACTCCCTACTCTATATCTAGTAAAGCAAACAACAATTTTTTTTGCAATAGGTATTAGTTGATTTCAGACTGATTCATCATCATCATCATTATTTCAGCCGAAAGACGTCCACTGCTGGACATAGGCCTCCCCAAGGTTCTCCACGACGACCAGTCCTGCGCCTCCCGCATCCAGCGGTTTCATCGGTTCGATCGGACCTTCACCAGGTCGTCGGTCCTCCTTGTCGGGGGCCTACCCATGTTACGTCTTCCGGTGCGTGGTCGCCACTCGAGAACCCGTCGGCCCCATCGACCATTAGTCCTACGGGCAATGTGTCCAGCCCACTGCCATTTCTTCGGGCTATGTCGGTTACTCTCGTTCTTCTGCGGATCTCCTCATTCCTGATTCGATCGCGCAGTGAAACTCCAAGCATAGCGACCACGTCTCAATTCCATAAGTCATCACTGGCAACATACACTGGTCGAAGACTTTTGTCTTGAGACACAGCGGTATTTCGGACGAGAAGATCTTCGACTTATTAGCAATATTTTAAAAGTTATCGTAAGATAGCGTAAGCCAACAAAATGTGTTTAGTAGTTATGTATATGTTTGCTTTTGCCAATACAATAGGACATCCTTTTTAGGGGTATACAAACTATTTATCGTTTTTCTTTGCCAAACATATACATTTTACTACTTTTAGTAAGTGGAAGTTACTGTGGCTGGAAAAATAACTTGGTATGGGCAGTCGATTTATTATATTAGTGCATCAATACATAGTATAAAACAAAGTCGCTTTCGCTGTATGTCCGTATGTATGTGAGTATGTAGAGTGATTCTTAAGGAAGGTTTGTATGTATAATAAATGCATAATATAGTAGAGAAACACTGAGAAATCTAAAAAGCGCGATAAAACCGAACTCCACGCGGGCGAAGCCGCGGGCGGAAAGCTAGTGTCTTATAAAAAACAGCTAAGTAAGTAATCCTATTATAGATTACAATTCGAAAGTTAATAATTTACTTCTTACACTCTATATCTTAACGGCAAATCCTAACCTAAAAAGTAATATTGAGTAAAATTAATGCAATTAAAATTATTTTAATTATATAGGAATTAAAAAAGAAAAGTTTAAATCGTAAAAATGACTGAGACGTTATTTTAGAAACTTACGGGTAATCCTTTCCGGAAATACTACATGTATTTCCCACTTAAGATTTGTAGCGAGTTAAAGTTTTTCGTCAAATGAACGGCCTGGCAAGTCGGGGTCCTAAAATATGTGGATAAAAAAATGCTACTTTTTACTTACATTCAGGGCTCTTAACACTCTCTGGGTTGAGTTTTTGTTTGGTAAAGTCTATAACATGGATGTATGGCACTTTGTATTCTCTCCATCTGTAAAGATAAAATTGGTGGGTTGAAATAAATTTCTAGAAACTTTATGTACAAAAGTGGACCGCAAATTATGTTCGTAAGAGTAAGTTTTTCTTGAAGCTGTGACTATTAGAGCTGGACAGTCTATTTAAAATGACGTATTGTGTACCCTGGACAGTCTATTTAAAATGACGTCTTGGGTACCCTGGAGACTCTATTTAAAATGACGTCTTGGCTACCCTGGACACTCTATTTAAAATGACGTCTTGGGTAACCTGGAGTCTATTTAAAATGACGTCTTGCATAACCAAGACAGTCTATTCAAAATGACGTAATGCGCTATTCAGATGAACGAACGTATAGAAGTAAATAAAGTGTAATGATTTGCCTGTAGCGGTAAAGTACCATGGGAAAATACTATTATTTTAAATATATCATAATTATATATTATTACTCAAGAGTATATTTTATGGAAAACTTTATTGGTTTGGGCTCTTTTTTGCCGCAACTAAGGTACGTCGTAACTTCCTTCATACTTTATCAAAATACATAAATGAGAGATCATTTTAAAGCTTTTCTGGACCGCTACACTGGTACACACGGAATATAGAAATGACTCACCGTTCAGTGGTTTTTCGAAAAATTACGATTGAAAATCAAGGAAATATGCAAATCACGTGTGCGGATCACGTAGTGTACATACAATATGTAAAGAAAACCTTTCCCACTCCGTGAAGGTATTGTTAGGTATCGATAACTGATTCTACTAGTGCTTACAAAGCTGGGCTAAAATTGAAATAAAATCCTCCTTAAAAAATAAAAATTACGATTGAAAATGAAGGAAATGTGCGAATGCTTCGCACGGTTCACCTAGTATATATATATATAATAGAAGTTTATAAAGGCAAACAAGGCCTCTGACTACACAATTAGGCCGCTGCCTCGAATCTTGCAGGCAGCGGGGTGGCGGCGGCGGCGGCGCGGGAGCCGAGCGGGCATCGAAGACACGTTCTCGAAACTAGCGGGTAGATCGCGCGTCACTATAGCCGCGTAGTGTTGTGTTCGTGATTGTGTCGACGAGATATTTGTTTTTATTCGCGAAAGAAATGTCCGAACAATAGCGGCAACATCTTTTTGATTCAAATTTATTTCTAACGCTCGATTACCGCTCACTGCCCGCAAGATTCGAGCGCGAGAATTACACCGCTCGCTACCCGCCACCGCCCCGCTGCCGCGCCGCTGTTTTCGAGAACCGGTCCGTTTGATTTTACGCGTAAGATCTTGCTGCTCACTCGCCGCCGCCGCCGCCCCGCTGCCCGCAAGATTCGAGGCAGCGGCCTTAGACCTCCGAGTTCTGTCTTAACTTGCCATGGCCTGAGATTAGATCAAAGCGCTATTACCTGACGTCATCCCAGCACGCCACCCTGACGGTAGCGTCGTCCTGCAGCAGCACGACCCTTGCCCGCGCCAGCTCGTGCGCGTCGTTGGTGCTAGCAGACGAGCTGGCGGGCCAGCCGGCAGCCGCCAGCCCGGCGCGCCACAGGTCCCGCGCCAGCCCCGCGCGCCGCCCGGCCAGCTGACCGTCGCGCCCCGTCCCCGCATTGCCCCACAAGCACACGCAAGTCAGACCGGGCTGAGGATTATACGGAGTACAAATATAATAGACACAAATATTATTCTAAATAATATGCCATAATTTTGGAACAAAGTTCAATCGTCACGTGACGAAAAGTGTGGACAGAGAGAGGGGGAGAGGGAGAGAGAAAGAGAGAGAGACGTGGAGAGGGTGAGGAAGGTAGAGGGAGCGAGAGAGGGATGAAGACAGAGAGGGAGAGAGGAGAGAAATGGAGATAGAGGCAGAGATACCTCTCTCCCTCCCTTTCTCCCCCTCTGTCTCCATTTCTCCCTACCGTGAGAGAGGGGAGGAGAGGAGAGAGAGAGGGGGGGACGGAGAGGGGTAAAGAGAGGGAGAGATGTAGACAGAGGGAGAGGGAGGGAGGGAGGGAGAGAGCGAACGTTATACTGTCAAGCGCTAGTTCGTAATTTACATAATTTACGGCCTAGACCGTGTTTTTTTTTAAGCTAGTTATTAATAGGTATTGTAGTCCAGAAATACTCACCTCTACATTTGGCAGTGACATAGAAGGTACCTCACCCTCCATCTTCTTCAAAAATGCGGCCATTCTTTCTAGTGAGATGGATAACCCGACAGAACTAGTCTTCAGTTCGGAACAGTCGTTGTCCTTCTCTGTGCGTGCTACTTTCCAGAATTCCTCTACTAATGAATCGTATCTGTGGAGAATAAGATATTAATACGCATTACAATAGAGTTGGAAGCTGGAGCCTATAAACCGAATCTCTGCTTCAGTGTGGCTACCATGTGTTTTCATAACAAAATGAAATGAAATCGTTTATTAAGCAAGTGTGATCACTGATCACTACACGGCATATTCTTTTCAAACTAGATGGAGCCGGCATTTCCTAACTGACTACCTCTGAGAAGAAAAAGCCGAAACAAACTCAGCGATCATCGTCTTTTGTCAAGTCCAGACATTAAAAATTAAAATGTTTACAACAATTTACGTGATATAAAAAAAAGGTTTAAAATGTCATTATTGTGGCATAATTACGCATATTGGTTAATAACAATGTTTAGCAGAGCGAGCTGCTCAGAAGCTCGGACACGATCATCGATATCGACCGCGTTTGATTCATCGAGTGGCCCGCTTCATGGTTAAAAGACTCTCAACCAATGAGAGCGCCAAATGCTGTCGATGCGTATGATCGAGTCTCGTAATGAAAACTCATGGTAGCCACACAGGACACCACAGGGGCAATTGGGCCCAGCATCTTTAACAAAAGTTGTCTTGGCAACTTAGCAAGGGTGCTGGTGTCGCCACACTATTGTTTACATCCTTTTAACTGTGTGTACTACATGTTTCAATGTACTGTAAAATTTGATGCAAATAAATTATTATTACTATAAAATTATTACCTACATCAATTCTCGTCTCAGTCAATGCGCCAACCGAGTCATTATACAATGTGTAACAAAAAGGGTATATACATACCAAGGTCATGGCATCTTTAGATGATATCAAACGATATCTGAAGGGTTTCAACTCAAAATAAAATACTCAAAAATTTGGTACCAAATTTTCGGTTTCGTGTGTTTCTTAAAATCAAATCATAACAAACGTGGCAGCACACTACATACGTTAATAACTACTCGTTACCCGTCACGTTACTAAACAAAATCCGATAAATGTCTTCAATATCTCTGTGCGACTAGTATGATAGTAGCCTATCACAGGCGGTGTTTTTCCTCCTAAACTTCCTAACATAAAAAGATAGGATTAAAAAACCCTTCCAATATCGTTTGATATCATGTAAAGATGCCATGCCTTTGTTATGTATATACCCTTTATGTTACACGTTGTATAAGACGTGTGTGTGTGACATGGCCACTAAAAACACCAATTTTTGTGTTATAAAGATTATTATTATTACATTATTTCAATTCTTACCTTCCACCAGCTGCTATTAAGTCAGTTGAGCGATGTTTCACAATGGTCTTATGTTCCATGTTACTTACAACGGCCATTTGCCAGAATATGCCGGAGTGTTGGGTCGCGTTGTATGCCAGGAAAGGAGCTACCGTCATTGCGCACTGAAACAATTTAAGCGGATTAGAAAAGGTAAGTTTTTGTGGTGAAACTGTGGTTGAGTGGTGGCGTACTGAGTTGCTCAATTAATCTATAGAATATGTAAAGAAACCCCCGTCCCACCCATAAGGATAGGGAAACACATGACCAAATAAAATATGAAATTTTACATAATCATCAGAGTAACAATACAAATGAATTTTGAAATATTTTTTTCCGCGAATTAATTCAAACTTCCCCAGAAATTGGTATTTTTAATAAGTGAAAACACCATTTGTGACGGTATTATTATGAGCAAATACCGATGCGACCGCGTGCCGTGCCCCCTTTCGCCCGCGCATGTATTGTGTACCGCACATGTATTGCCTACCTCCTTTTGTGAAATAATATTTATATTTTAGGGGGATGGTTTTTTAACTTTAGCCCGGCATTGTAGGCATTAGTAGAATCAGTTATCGATACCTAACAATACCTTCATGGATCGGACAGGGTTTACATTGTATATAGCGATATCTACAACGCCACAAGTGAACAACGCCTCATACTGACGTCCGGCAATTGCTGCATCTCGCAAGCAAAGTTTAACGCGCAACTAGCACGTTATACAACTCCCCGACATCAACCGTCGGGTAAGTGCCCGCCAGACACAACCTGCCTGGTCGCAGGATCCTTCCTTTTCCATGGAGGATGAGTGAACTCTACATTGTGTTCCTTATACGTCTAAATATTTTTGACATAAATTGCCTCAGAGAGAGTTCAGAGTTACAATTATTATCTTGATTAAAATCTAAATAGATCGAGTATTGTGATACTCTGTCTCCCACATCATCATCATCATCTCAGCGTTAATCCCAGTCGCATCTGAAGCTTTTTTTCCCAGCTTTGGAGTCTGGGGTCCGCTCCACCAGTCTAACTGCTGATTTTGGCTAAACTTCGATATTTTCCGTGAAGCGACTGCCGTCTGACCTTCACAACTCGAAGGTGATTTCGAAGCATTGCAGTTAGACCAATTGTTGGACTTTTGAGGGTTCCAATAACCCGCAACGACTGCTACTAGATGTTCGTATGGCAACCGGGACCAACGGCTTATCATGCTTTCCAAGGCACGACCAGACCGGTGCAAATATTCATATTTATGCATACAAATATTTGCCTGCCTGCGCCTCCTTGCGTAGCGGCCGCGTTCGCTACCGCTGCGCTACGGAAGCTATATCGGAGGCACACGCCTCCAGATTGTGTGCTAAAGACACCATTTTGTAATAAAGATTTTCTATAATTACCTCACAACCCAGCGCTATAGCGTTTCTGTACACGGCTTTCAGTTCATGCACCGCTTGCGTGACCAGCTTGCTCCACTTGGTTTGCTTCACAAAGGGAGTGACCAGCTCAAGCACCTGGTGCGCGTCCACGTCCACGTCCATGAGACGCAGGAGATTGGACACGTCGCGTTTGGTCACGCACAGGGAAGTCAGGTGGGTTTGGAGTTGGAGCGATGTTATGCGGCCTGGGTAAAAGGTAAAAAAAAAACTTTGGTAAGGAGAAACTGGAGGAAACATACGACCTGCCTCCTAATCGGCGAACACATTCAAATGATTGCGATTAGTTGGGATCAGTTGGGATCATTTGGACCGCCCATTGGTCCGTTTGATCCAAACGATCCCACCTAGACGCAAGCATTTGTCGATTAGGGGGCAGTTGTCCACTCTAGCTCTGAGTTAAGACAGTTGGAAGTCTGTAGGGTTTGCTCAGCAGTGGGAGTGATGGAAGCTATAGTAATAGTGACAACGGTGCTGAAGGGAATCAGAATGTTCACAAATTAAACTAAATTTATGCTCAGTGCGTTTTGTTCTAACCATTACAATTAAAAAAAAAAATAATAATAACGTTGCCCGACACTAGGAATTACTCCTGTATCGTGAGTGCCCTGTTGCGTGCCGCCATTACAATATAACGTCACAGCGTTTGCCCCACTACTACATAAATCAAATGAGCAACTTTTATTGTAATTATATCGTTATCCACGACAAATTAATATTCATAGACAATTTAAACGTGATTAAGGATGGAGACTAAAATACGTCAATTTACGTCAGGACTAAACTAATATTTATCTTCTGTCCTATTCTTAATCTAATCTATACTAATATACAACGTGTAACATAAAGGGTATATACACAACAAAAGCATGGCATCTTTACTTGATATCAAACTATTGGAAGGGTTTTTTAATCCTATCTCTTTATGTTAGGAAGTTATGAGGAAAAACACTGCCTGTGACAGGCTACTATCATACTAGTCGCACAGAGATATTGAAGACATTTATGGGATTTTGGCAAGTAACGTGACGGGTAACGAGTAGTTATTAACGTATGGAGTGTGCTGCCACGTTTGTTATGATTTTTTTAACACCCTTGCTCGTAAAGCTGATGTAATCCCACCGGTTTTAAATATGTAAAGCGGGCCATAACAAACGCGTGTGTTATCAAAGCAAATAGTTAAGTTATAGTCCATACAAATTCCATAACAGCATTATTTGTCATTTCAAATAATTATGGAACTGATCGCCGCCGCGTGGCTCTAGCCAGTGAGCAGCGCGCTGTTCCATATTTGAAATGGCAAATAATAATACTAATGGCGGGAAAGCAACAGTGTGCATTCACAGATTGAGTTTATTTAAAATAACTGATGTCCTATTTGAAATAAACAAATTTGTATTTGTTTGTATTTAAATGAGTATTTGTAAAAAAAAAACAGTTTATTCGGTAATTTAAAAACTTGACTGCATGCTCTAGCATCTTTGCCAACATTTTCACGCAGCTACGGCAGAAAATAAACCTCGCGCCATTTTTCTCAAATTTTCTTTTCTTTGTACTTGTATTCTGGATATCTTCGTTTCCTCGCAAGTGTGTTAAAAAATGTCGTAAAAATGTCGCATCATTACGCACTAATATCGTAATGTACTATATTGTAAGAAACACACGAAGCCGAAAATTTGGTACCAAGTTTTTGAGTATTTTATTTTGAGTTGAAACCCTTCCGATATCGTTTGATATCATCTAAAGATGCCATGCCCTTGCTATGTATATACCCTTTTTGTTACACGTTGTATAAAGCTGAAGAGTTTATTTGTTTGTTTCTTTGAACGCGCTAATCTCAGGAACTACTAGTCCGATTGGAAAAATTCTTTTTGCGTTGGATAGCCCATTAATCCATATAATATCACGCTGCGACCAATAGGAGCGGAGCATAACTAACTCCACGCGAACGAAGTCGCTGGCGGCCGCTAGTCAAGTAGAAAGAAACAGACGGACTGAAGGGAAATTTTATTTAGTTTGTTAACAAAGGACTCGGCGTGAATATTTGTATGGGTAACATACCAAAGCGCACATCGACAAGTACAGGATAGATGTCGGCATGTTTGTCCAGCGGAACGCCACAGGACAGCAACAGTGTCCGCAGCAACTCTGTGTGGTTCAACTGTAGCGACACTTTGAGGCCACATTCTGCTGCCGCTCGACTCGCCACTACTAACAGCTCTGCATCCGGCCATAGAGAATCTGGAAATAAAATTACATATATAAGTATAGTGTAGTCGTGGTGGCCTAGTGGTTATAACACCAGCCTCTGAATATGAGTGCGCGGGTTCGATTCCAGGCAAGTACCAATGTATGTAATTTTTCTAAAGTTATATGTACTTTATACGTATATCTTTGACACCAAAGACTGAAGGTGAAGGAAAACATCTTGAGGAAACCTGGACTTTCAAGTCTGAAATCTCCAACCCGCATTGAGCAAGCGTGGTGATTACACTCAATCCTTCTCTGTATGATAGGAGACCTGTGCCCAGCAGTGGGACGATAAAAAGGTTGATGATGATGATGATGTTATAGGTATAATTTTGTTTTTTTTTTTTTTTTGGGTGTGAAGTCTAAGCAGTTGTGTTGCGATGTGTGCCGGGTACGATGCGCCAAATGTTGTTGTGTCGGGAGTTTGGTCGTGGAGGGTCTCCTGGTCGATCTCCCTCTGGTGCGGCATCATTGGTCGTGTTTTTGAGTTTAACATTGCATCACCTCGCTCAACTATCATCCTATTCACTCAGTTTTATTGAGTGAAAAGGCTCTTGATAAATTAGCATGCTTTACCATCAACGATTACCATCATCGACACTTACTATCAGGCGCTCAATCATTGGACCATCATCTCAGCGTTAATCCCAGTGGCATCCGAAGCTTTTTTCAGTTTTAAAGTCTGGGGTCCGCTTTACCAGTCTAACTGCTGATTCTGGCGAAACTTCGACATTTTCCGTGAAGCGACTGCCGTCTGACGTCCACAACCCGAAAGCGATATCGAAGCATTGCAGTTAGACCAATTGTTAGACTTTTGACTGAGGGCTCCAACAACCCGTAACGCCTGCCACTAGATGATCGTATTGCAACCGGGAGCAACGGCTTAACGTGCTTTCCGAGGTACGACAAGACCAGTGCAAGTATTCATATTCATGCATACAAATATTTGCACTGCGCGGGGAACGGACCCGCGCCTCTTTGAGCAACGGCCGCGTTCGCTACCGCTAGGCCACGGAGGCTGGCACTTACTATCAGGCGCTCAATCACTGGATTATTATGTATACGTATAAAAAAAATACTTCACCCGCTCTGGGCAGAGCCTGAAGTACGTGTCCAGAATTTTTTTGGCTTAACCCCATGTTCTTACATTTTCCTGGTCGTTAGGATCGACGGTAAATTGATGTTATTTCATGTTAAACAAATATCAACTTTATTTTATTGGTAATTAAGTTGATTTTAGAGTGCCTAGTGCTCTTGGAAAAGATAGAAAAATGTTTGAAGTTGTAGCGTAAACTGACCTTTATTGTGTAGGAGTTTAGAGTTAGATTTCCATAAAGTCACATTCGTTTACACTTTTGGCAAATAAGTCAAGATTTTAGAATATACAATATGTAAAGAAAACCCCATCCGACCCAAAAGGACAATAAAGGTTAGGTATACACATGACCAAATAAAATATGAAATTTTACATAATCGTCATAGTAACAATACTAATGAATTTTAAAATAATCTTTTTTTCCCGCGAATTAATTCCAACTTCCCCGAAATTTGGTAAATTTTAAAAAAGTGACAACACCATTTTGACGGTACGCTTATGCGATTCGACCACGCGTCACGTGCCCTGCCCCCCGTCGCCCGCGGAAGGGTGTCCTAACGCACATGTATTAAAATACCTCTTTTTGCAAAATAATATTTATTTTTTTAGGGGTTTTTTTTTAACTTTAGTCCGGCTTTGTCGGCATTAGTAGAATCAGTTATCGATTCCTAACAATACCTTCACGGATCGGACAGGGTTTTCTTTACATATTGTATATAATTTGAACAATCAACTTTTCCAGCTAGTAACACCTATATTTTCTGCAAACAATTGATATTTAGTACTAACGAAAGTAATAACTTACCATTCCTAGGAGTAACAATATCGAAGGCGCACTCGATAATTTCCCTTGGATGGAACCCGGGCACATGTCTCTCCCTAAACACGCGATCAACTACAAAACGACGCATGTACTTGGTCCCTGAGTACGCTGTGTACCTGCGAACATAAGATTTATACTGAGTGGTGCTGACAATACGACAATAAATGAAAACACAGACCATGCTGGTTCATAGGAATAATCCTGAACCATAGAAAAAAACCTAGCATCAAAAATAAAAAAATGAAAATTGTAAACTAAATAGCATAAAATTGCAAACAGAATAGAACATCTTTTAAAATACTGGTTCAATGACCCCCGATCGGCAACAGCGCGGACCTGTATCGACTTGCTTTTTCGCGCCATTATTATTAAAGTTTAGTACCGCTGGATGCGGCGGTCATTAACCTGTACCTGTGCTTCCTTATCAACATGTACATCTTGTAGAAAATGCGAAAAATGAAAAATAATTCCCTGTGACTAAACTAATGGATATATTTATACAATATGTAAAGAAAACCCTGTCCGACCCATAAGGATAATAAAGGTTAGGTAAACACTTGACCAAATATAATATAAAATTTTACATAATCATCACAGTAACAATAATAATGAATTTTGAAATAATCTTTTTTTCCCGGGTATTAATTCCAATTTCCCTGAAATTTGGTCATTTTTAAAAAACTGACAACACCATTTGTGACGGAGCGAATAGCGATGCGACCACGTGCCGCATGCCCCGCCCCCCTTCACCCGCGCATACATGCGCGGGTAAAGGGGGGCGGGGCTGTCGGGTTGTCTACCGCACATGCATTAAGTTACCTCGCTTTTTCGAAATAATATTTATTTTTTTTTGGGGATTTTTTTTTTTAAGTTTAGCCCGGCTTTGTAGGCATTATTAGAATCAGTTAACGATACCTAACAATACCTTCACGGATCGGACAGGGTTTTCTTTACATATTGTATATTCTTTTATGGGTAGACTGAGAATGTGTTGAGGTACACTATGTTTAATTTATTGTCGTATTATCAGCACCACTCTATACAGTGTACATCTCATCTTCATATACGAAATATTTTATGAGGAATATAAACCCCCTTATTCATAAAAGTTGCTTCAAGTTAAGTAGTGATTAGCGATTGTTTAACCATACTATTTGGACGTTTGCATGTCACTTAACTTTAATCATCGTTTATGAATAAACCCCTTAAACATTGTGATGTTTATCCATAAACTATGATTAAAGTTAAGTGAGTAAAAAGCGCGATATAACCGAACTCCACGCGGGCGAAGCCGCGGGCGGAAAGCTAGTCAAGAATAAATAGCTTTTCTAATCATTGTCGATAGTGAAACACCGTTTGGAAAACCCATCCCTACAAAGTTAGTTATCAGTCCGCACACGCCACCGACTTGTATAGAAGTAAATCTGTGACGTCATAAGCGGACGGGTTTCAAGGTCATAGTGACTTTGTGCATTTTAGTGTAGTGCAATGTTTACATGTTGACTTGGCGCACGTGTTCTTACAAAAAAAATTGTGACTGTGATTATGACGAATTATTGAGAGTTGTTCAAGTCTGAATAAGAATTTTGAAATAGTTCGTCGACTTGACATTCCGTTAAGTCGTCAACTTCCGTTTCAGGAATGTACTTCTGTTTTCTATTAGTTTCTACAAACAAGAAAAATCATAGCGAATATTTTGCGACACCATTAAAAAAAGGATTTGTAACATCTGCGTAAAACCGTCACTTACCATCCATTTTAATAAAAAACACATGGAAAACCACGTATCTAGCTTCTATTGGTTGTATTTGTTGTAAGTAAATAAAATAAATTAAGCAGGAATCGGTTGTGTTTATGCACGTGTAACTCGACCACAGTGAATATAAAAATAAATACCATAGTAATCCAGACATCCTTATATCAGAAAGGATTTTGAAGTGCCTCGAGCGCCAACTACTTGATATTATGGTAAAAGAATTACATTTGGAGACAAATAGGAATGTGCCTTCTAGAACACACGTCTAATAAATTTATAATTCCTTTCTTTATTTTGGGAAATATTGGATATATTTCCCAAAATAAAGAATGGTTTTCATATTGATCTTTTTATGAAATAAAATAAAATATGAAAATCAGTTACAGTTTTTATTTTAGCTTCGTAAATTGGTGAATAAACATTAATTTCAACTTACGATATCATTTGTCGATAAGACATTAATCCCATCCCACGTTTTACTATAGATACGTTATACATTTGTAGCGTAGCGCTGGAGGACATATCGCGTATTATATAGATAAGCGTTCAAAAGGTTAAAGAATCGCTAATCACTAGTTAACTTTAAGCAATGTTTATGAAGAAGGGGGAATATTTTCAGGTAAAGAAGGCAACACAATACTTTCTTTTTAACATGATTAATTAAAATAAATAATAATTTTATAATAACTTGACATTTTACATAAAATCTTTACTGCTCTTAATCATAATAAATATATAAAAATAAAAGTTGCCCCACACTAGAAATTTCTCCTAATATATGAACTTACATACACACACAGACCCGGAACAACTGCCTACTTGTAGGTCATCCAAATATGAAAAAAAAAAAGAACATGTACCTTCCTTTCACTGGTTTCATACAATAACGTCACATATTAACCATAGTACCTAAAACATTAGCCCATAAGTAACACCTACCCTTATTATAAGAAATTTCAAATAAAGCTTTATTATTATTATCATCATCATCCCAGCGTTAATCCCAGTCGCATCCGAAGCCTTTTCAGCTTTGGAGTCTGGGGTTCGCTTTACCAGTCCAACTGCTGATATGGCTGAACTTCGACATTTTCCATGAAGCGACTGCCGTCTGACCTCCACAACCCGAAGGCGACATCGAAGCATTGCAGTTAGACCAATTGTAGGACTTTTGAGGGCTCCTACAACCCGTAACGACTGCCACTAGATGTTCGTAGGGCAACCGGAACCAACGGCTTAACGTGCTTTCCGAGGCACGATCAGACCAGTACAAATATTCATATTCATGCATACAAATACTTGTACTGTGCGGGGATCGAACCCGCGCCACCTTGCGCAGCGGCCGCGTCCGCTACCGCTACGCCACGGAGGCTGTCAAAGCTTTATTATTATTATGTACCTTGCAAACGGCAGCCTCAAATCGTGTGGTAGGTGGACAACGGACCCCGAAACCGTCATGACCTTCACAGCATTGGGGTACTGGTCCCAGGCAGAGGCGCGAGGAATCAGCAGGGGAGGGGAGAACTCTGTGGCACCGTGACTACGGAAGATCTGTGGACAAGATACAAATCTTACTAATATTATAAATCGGAAAGTGAGTTTGTTTTTTGTTTGTTCCGCTTTCACGCCGTAACTATTGAACCGATTGCTTTGAAATTTTTCAAACGTAAAGTTAGAAGTCCGGACTAAATAAAACGGTACCTACTTTTTATCCCGGAAAAATTTGATGTTCTCGAGGGTAATATAAAAAGTGCGATATAACCGAATTCCACGCGGGCGAAGCCGCGGGCGGAAAGCTAGTAGGCTATAATTTGAGGTTGTCTTCACAGTCACTCTTCCATTTATGGTCTAGAGGACTGTTCCGTACCTAAAAGATAAAACGGAACCCTATTCATGAGACTTCACTGTCCGTCTGTCCATCCGTCTGGTGTATCTCATGAACCGTAATAGATAGACAGTTGAAATTTTCAGAGAATATGTATTTTTGTTGCCGCTATAACAACAAATACTTAAAATGAAAAAATACAATATTTAACCCCCCCTTAAATATTGTATTTTTTAATTTTTAGTATTTTTCCCATACAACAAACATGATTTTATTGCTAACTTTTTTTTTTATTTTTAATAACGGAAATAGATAGACGCTTGAAATGTTGACAGAATATTTGGTTAAGTATAATATATTAAAATTAAAAATAAATAATTAAAATAAAATAAATATTGAATTAATATCCCCATAACAACAAACGCGATTTTTTGGCGTTTTTTGCTCCATATTGATAACGGACATAGATTTTTTCCGTTGTTTTAAAGATTTGTGCGAGAGTTCGACTCTCACTTGGCCGGTTTTTATATGTATCACGTCTTGTACCCATATGGGTATGAGGATGCCCGCGAGGATTTAAGTATACAACGTGTAACAAAAAGGGTATATACATACCAAGGGCATGGCATCTTTAGATGATATCAAACGATATCGGAAGTGTTTCAACTCAAAATAAAATACTCAAAATTTTGGTACCAAATTTTCGGTTTCGTGTGTTTCTTAAAATCAAATCATAACAAACGTGGCAGCACACTACATACGTTAATAACTACTCGTTACCCGTCACGTTACTTGCCAAAATTCGATAAATGTCTTCAATATCTCTGTGTGACTAGTATGATAGTAGCCTCTCACAGGCAGTGTTTTTCCTCATAACTTCCTAACATAAAGAGATAGGATTAAAAAACCCTTCCAATATCGTTTGATATCATGTAAAGATGCCATGCCTTTGTTATGTATATACCCTTTATGTTACACGTTGTATAAATCCTCGCGGGCATCCTCCACCCGAGAATGGAAAGTACAGTGTAAGTAATAATGTAAAGTTTTCGAGGCAAAATATCCGATTAATTCTGTGCATTTTGATGCACCCTAATTGTGAAAGTATTACTGTCAATTGGAATCATTTTGAAGCATATTGCCGGTCTGTTGCATCATATGTCGAAAAATTTGTTAGCTCAACAGCGTAAATAACGCAATGAATATTGTTGAGCTGTCAAAATGAAACCCATTGCTACTGATAGTGTTTTTCGCAATTACCCTGCTGATTTGTCAAGTTGCGTATAAGAGGAGAAAGCAGGGATCTATACAACAGAAATAATATGATAGATTAGTTGTTTTTTGTTTCAATGCCACTAACCAGAGGGGAATTTGTCGTGTTAAGTATAAGGTAGTTGTACCATAGAGTGCATGAAATTGGCGCTAGCAAAAGTATTTATTTACGTAATGCTTCAAACGTAACAATATTTAAAGAAAATCATAACAATTTTAATTATTAAACTACATTCAGAGTTATTAAAAACTTGTCGCATAAAAATAGTGAATCTGCAAAAAGAATCGACGAGGATGGGATTCGAACCCACGCGTGCAGAGCACATTGGATTAGCAGTCCAACGCCTTAACCACTCGGCCACCTCGTCATGTGACACTAACCGTGTAATTATGTATTACATTGAATACATCAAGATAATTATTTCAACCTTGCACAACAGGCATGAGTTAAGACAGAAAAATTATTGAAAACCGTAAAGAGGTTCGATACTTTATGAAATAGCTGTCCGCCGCCATTTTGACTTTGTTATTATTTCCACGCACTAAAGAGAAAGAAAGTACATACAATATGTAAAGAAAACCCTGTCCGACCCATAAGGATAATAAAGGTTAGGTAAACACATGACCAAATATAATATAAAATTTTACCTAATCATCATAGTAACAATTAATTCCAACTTCCTCGAAATTTGGTAATTTTAAAAAAGAGACAACACCATTTTGACGGGCACGCGGCACGTGGTCGCGTCCCTTATAATACTATAAGCGATGCGACCACGTGCCGCGTGCCCTGCCCCCCGTCGCCCGCGCATAGGTTGCCTACCGCATATGTATTAAGTTACCTCTTTTTGCGAAATAATATAAATTTTCTTAGGGGGAATATTTTTTTAAGTTAAGCCCTGCGTTGTATCCATTAGTAGAATCAGTTATCGATACCTAGCAATACCTTCACGTATCGGACAGGGTTTTCTTTACATATTGTATATGAAAACGGTTTCGGATTGGTTAAAAAAGAAACCGTGGCCCTGTGGTGTGATGGTCTATAGGCTGCATTTTGGAGAGTTTTGACGGGAATTGCATAACTTAATTCCCCCATCTTCGTGCCATCATCGTACGACCCATCGTACGGTGAGTATCCTTCCTAACGTTGTTGACACCACTACGATCCGGACGAAGCGTTTCGCCTCGTCTTTTATGCCGCATACATCGAGGGACTGGAATATTTTGCCAGCGGCGGTCTTTCCATCTGACTCTAATCTAAGTGTCTTCAAGGCTAGAGTGAATAGGCTCTAAATAAACTAGCGGGATTTACCATCAACGACTGCATCACTGCTTACCATCAGACGGGATTGCCGTCAAGCACTAGTTTATAAAATCATCTTCTCCTTTCGCAGGTCTGCTGGAAGAAATTTCTAAAGAAATAAGCAGCATCTTTGTACTCAGATTTTAATTTTGTCTTATCCTTATGTATTTTATTGTGTGCACTTCCTCTCTCTTTAAACATGTCATTATATTTTATTTGCTCTTGTATGATGTTTATTAATTAGATGTATATATTTATTAGACTAGTATGATACACTTCACGTACATATTTATTATATAATCTATGTAAATAGTACACTGTAGATGTAGGTAACATTATTTCTCTCTCCTTCCCCTTAGTATTCCATCCAAAGGTTGTCTGTAAAAGATGACTCTTAGCGGTAAGACCGCCCATTGTGTCACCCTTTGTAATCCATACTATGTCTGTCTGTCTGTCCGGCTTTCACGCCAAAACTACTGAACCGATTGTAATGAAATTTGGTACACAGATAGTCTAGAGCCTGAGAAAGGACATAGGCTATATAATATCCTGCTATGACCAATACGAGCAGAGCAGTAACAAAAAATGTTGCGAAAACGGGAGAAAACGCGGACGTACATACATACTACTCTCATTATTTTTACAGGCGCCTATTTTATATCAACTGAGCTCTTTCGGTTCGAAGCTTACGCGGGTGAAACCGCGGGGCACAGCTAGTATCTTTATATTTATGTTTCTGTAATCTATATGGTGTACATAAGAAAGAGTATTCTATTCTACTATATTCTAAAAACAAAAATAGACTGTACACGTTACCTTTACGACAGCATCTTTGATGTTCAGCAGAACATCGTGGGCCTTATTCTTCATTTCATTATGGTAGGTATAGTCCTCGACTGGCGAGGGTCGCTGGTCGAGGCAGGCGGCTATCAATCTCTTGTATCCCCTGGCTGACCGGTCACTTAGCGCGTGTGACAGCAGGCCGGCCAGCGCGCCCTCGGGAACGGCGCGCGGCACGTGCTCGCTACACAGGAGCTCCGCACACGTGGGACGGAGAGACGGCTCGTGGTTCAACAGCCATCTGGAATAAAGGGTATGCATTGAAAGAAAGAAAAATAAATATATGTTAAAATTAAATTAAGTAGATACAATTAAGAGGGGACTCTGGTGCCGAGGAATTTGGAAAATGGGTATTTGAAGAAATTATAAAAGAATGAAAATGAAATATTATAATGAAGAAAATATAAGAGCCTTTGCGCTGCTTCCAACCTCTTCCGGTAAAGTACGAAAAGGAGATTTGCAGCTCAGGCTGATTTTTTTTATTATTGAACAGTAAATATTATACTAGCTGTTGCCCGCGGCTCCGACTGCGATCCAGGATGAAAAGTAGCCTATATCCTTACCCGAGTCAAGGTTTCCCTGTGTGCCAAATTTCATCCGAATCCGTTGAGCCGTTTCAGCGCAAAACCTAGACAGATTTACTTTCGCATTTTAAATATTAGTATGGATTTACCTGATAACATGAATCTGCCTACTGTTATCCTCTGTTTCAAAATTTTTTGGCATGATGATATTTTTGCTCCTCAGATTCGAGAGAACCAGCATCCTTTCCATCCCCGTGTCCAAGGCCGGGTGGAACATCTCGAAGAGGATGATACCTAAGGAATAGATATCCACTTTCTGGTTGTATATGACTTTAGTTCCTGATTGGAGGAGTTCCGGGGCTACGTAGAGGGCGGTCCCGATCTGGAAAAAGTTAAATGATAATTTTATTACTGTAAGTAATTTTATACAGACTTTGACAAGCCAATAAGATTTTATTTAAACTGGTTGAGTTAGGCGTTCCCAAACTGACTGCGACTGAGGGAGCAGTGGCCTAGTGAGGCAGGGGTGGCCTAGTGAGGCAGCGGTGGCCTAATGAGGCAGCGGTCGCCTAGTGAGGCGGGGGTGGCCTAGTGAGGCAGTGGTGGTCTAGTGAGGAAGGAGTGGCCTAGTGAGGCAGGGGTGGCCTAGTGAGGCAGCGGTGGCCTAGTGAGGCAGGGGTGGCCTAGTGAGGCAGCGGTGGCCTAGTGGTATCGGCCGCGACTTACAAGTTGCAGGTAGTAGGGTCGAACACCGTCAGGCGCTTTACTTTTCGTAAATTATTTCATCACCACTGCTCTCAAAACGGTAAAGGAAAAACGTTGTGAGAAAACCGGCATGTCTTAGAAATAGACCGGCTCAAACTTCGAGGACATGTGCCATTACCAACCCGCACTGGGTCCGCGTGGTAGATTACTGCCTACTCACTTTCATTGAGAGGAGGCCTGTGTTCCAGGAGGACTTGTTAAGTAAACTGACTGCACTGAGAAGAAAAGCTGAAAGAAACTCAGAAGCCACAGTCTCTTTTAAAGACCAGACCTTGGTCAGATCATATGAAGATCATGTGGAATCAATGTCTCAGATGGTCTTTTGAGGAAAGAACCACTCAAATTGAGAGGACCCGTCGAGTGAGTGCACGCACTTGTCAGAAATCGTGCAGCTCAATTTAAAATTTAAGAAGCTTTTATTTGTGGATGGCATCTCCCGCTCTGGTGGAGCGGAAGGGTGTGTCAGACTTTTACTGACTAAAACCTACCCATGTACCTTTGCTTGCCTGTGCGCCAGGAGCCACAGTATCACTTTCAAATAACACAGGACCTTGGCAGAAACTTAAGGAGCTCAAATTATAAAGGTATTGTTAGAAATTGGACATCTTCGAAGTGACCCACGCGCGCCACTCTTAACGTCACGGGGGGAGTCAAACACCTCACTCATGAGGGGGCACAGTGGCACAGTGGCAGGCCAGCACCAATCGGGGAAGCAGTGTTTGTTCTCGCAACCCACGGCGTAGGTGTGAGATGGAACACCGGGGTGGTTATTAGAGAGCAAGTGTCTGACAGATCGCACCGCCCACCCCAGGGCGGCGGTCATCATTGAGGATTTTCCAAACCAGAAAAATAATACATTAGACATCTTGTAAAAAATATACTCATAATAAGAGTATATACAATATGTACAGAAAAACCTGTCTGATCCGTGAAGGTATTGTTACGAATGGACCTTATGTCGATGGCATAAGGTTCAATATCGCGTGACAAGCAGTATGTCACTTTTAAGTCCTATTTCGCCAGATCTAGACATTTTCTAGGTACAATAATAAAACGCATTGCTAGACTTAGGACGGCCTATCGAATGGTACAGGTCTCAACAGTTTTGTCAACAAAGTGTCGACATCGATATTTCTGGAAACCCGTTTCCGGGAATTACCATAGGTACTTACATGGCCAGTGACCTCGAAGTTATGCAGTATTATTATTACGTCTAGAGGATTCCGGAATGTTCAATCAGCTGGCCTATATATAGGCGCCGCGATGCCGGCGCACAGTCAGTCTACACTCGACTAGCGATACGAAAACAGCAACAGTTAAGAAGCGATCTTTGAGAATACCTACTGCGACAACTGTAACGAGAACTGTGAGTACTACGAGAAGTAACATCCGTAGAGTTATTGTGTGTTTACGACACGAACTTCGTGGACGTAAGAGAAGACTTCAGTGTAACGTCAGCGACATTCTACTTGTCATTGCCTACAATCGACTGTACCTTCGTTGCCAATAAACTTCGTAACCCTTAACCGGCGTTTAAGTACCCCTAGCCCGTAACAGTATTGTTAGGTATCGTTAACTGATTATAATAATGGATACAAAGCCGGACTAAACATAAAAAACATCCCCCCACAAAAATAAATATTATTTCGAAAAGGCGAGGTAACTTTAAGCATGTGCGGTAGGCAACACGTTAGGCATACATGCGCGGGTGATGGGGGGCAGGGCAGGCGGCACGTGGTCGCATCGCTATTCACTCCGTATCAAATGGTGTTGTCACTTTTTTCAAAAATACCAAATTTTGGGGAAGTTGGAATTAATTCGCGGAAAAAAAATTATTTCAAAATTCATTAGTATTGTCACTATGATGATTATGTAAAATTTCATATTTTATTTGGTCATGTGTATACCTAACATTTATTATCCTTTTGGGTGGGACGAGGTTTTCTTTACATATTGTATATCTTCTCACAGCTTGAACGCAGGCCTATTCCCTGTGTGATGGAGTGGACATCACACGGGTCCAGTGCGGATTGGTAGATGACACTTGTCTTGTTCTAGAACATACCAGTTTTTTTAGTCTATGATAGTTACACTCTATTACAAACGTTTTCGTACCTGACCAGTAAGCGAGCCACGCATTTCCTCCTGTTTAGCCTTATCTGAAACATAATTGTACCAAAAATTACTACTACTATACTAATTTGTTTTGTATTTTCCTTTTAGGCATTATCTTTCATCTCATAATCATTGTCATCTGTTATTAGATGTTTTTATCAGTAGCGACATGGCCGTGTAATTTGGAAGCCTGGAGACCTGTAACATAGGTATTCCTAGTACAGGCTCCAACTTTCACAATATTAATGTATTTTTATATTCACAATTCGCTCAGCGAGCTATGGAGCGGGCTATGTTGGGCGTCTCTTTGAAGGACCGCATCAGAAATGAAGTGATCCGACAGAGGACCAGAGTTACATAGCTGAGAGGATTAGCAAGCTGAAGTGGCAATGGGCTGGTCACATATGCCGCAGGACCGACAACCGTTGGGGTAAACGAGTCCTTGAGTGGAGACCGCGTCTCGGCAAACGTAGCGTGGGACGCCCTTGGGCGAGATGGAGCGACGACATCAAAAAGGTGGCTGGTAGTGGCTGGCGGAGAACTGCTCAGGATCGAGCTTGTTGGCGTGCCACGGAAGAGGCCTATGTCCAGCAGTGGACGAGTAAAGGCTGATGATGATGATGATGATATTCACAATTATGTACTATCATGTACTACTACTACTGGAGTGTGCGAGGGAATTGCATGATTTAATTCCCCCATATCCTTTCCACCATCGGACGACCCGTCGTATGGCAAGTTTCCACCTTTATGTTGTTAACACCACTGCGATCCGGAAGAAGCGTTTCGCCTCCTCCTTTATACCGCGTACATTGAGAGACTGGAACAGTTTGCCAGCGGGGGTGTTTCCGTCGGACTACAATTTGAGTGTCTTCAAGGCTAGAGTGAATAGGCTCTTAATAAACTACTGCGTTTTACCATCAAGGACTGCGTCACTGCTTACCATCACTTACCATCAGGCGGGATTGCGGTCAAGCGTTAGTTTATAATTTAAAAAAAACACCTATCAATATGGGTAACATTGGCAGACAAATGCGGTATTTAACACAAAAACCCGATTTTCTAGTTTTTTTTATTTTTTTTTTACATATTATAAACCAGCGCTTGACCGCAATCCTGCCTGATGGTAAGCAGTGACGCAATCGTTGATGGTAAAGCGCACTAGTTTATTAAGAGCCTATTCACTCTAAACTGAGTGAATAGGAAGGAAGAGGGCAGTTGAGTGAGGTGATGCAATAATAAACCCAACAATACGACCAACGATGCTGGGCCAGAGGGAGATTGATCTGGAGATTGCGGGGACGCCCGAACCCCCCCAGGGATCGCCATCGGGGATCGGGTCGGTCTGTCTAAGTTACCGTCATTACATGGGTAACTTTGACACACATTGATAGAAAAGCAAAAATAATTATATTTTGAACTAGCTTTCCGCCCGCGGCTTCGCCCGCGTGGAATTCGGTTATATTGAGCTTTTTAAATTTTCCTCATGAATATAAATTTCTTTCGGGATAAGAAGTAGGTACCCTATTATTTAATACAGACTTCTAACTTTAGTTCTGCAAAATTTCAAAGCAATCGGCGGCGGAACAAACAAACAAACAAACTCACTTTCCGATTTATCTATATCTATACTAATATATAAAGCTGAAGAGTTTGTATGTTTATTTGTTTGTTTGAACGCGCTTATCTCAGGAACTACTGGTCCGATTTGTAAAATTCTTTTTGCGTTGGATAGCCCATTAATCGAGGAAGGCTTTAGGCTATATAACATCACGCTGCGACCAATAGGAGTGGAGCATACCTAACTTCACGCAAACCAAGTCGCTGGCGGCTGCTAATAGTAGTAATACATATAAGTAAGGATTAATTTGCGTAACATTGGTTTGTTTTCATAAGTATGTCTCGCTGTATCAAACACGGTGTCGGGTCGGTCACGCTTACGTGAATTCAGTGCATTTTCCCCATTCAACAAGTGTTCAATGTTGCTAAAGAAATTTTTACTTCAAAAGTAAATTCTTTCTTTACTTTGATCTTGTATAACTTTTAATTTTCTTACCATCCACAGGCAGGGTAGTGAACGCTTTGGTAGCAAGTCCGAAATCTCCGATCTTGACGTGGTCGTTAGAATCCAAGAATATGTTGACAGGCTTCAAATCTCTGTGGATCATTCCTCGTTGATGGACGTGAGCCAAACCTTCCACTATCTCCCTGGAAATGTATTAACGAAGAATTTAAACTTTATTTATTTATCTATAATATTATTTCTTTTTTATTTATTTACACATATTTTTTTTTCTGCTATACTAATATATAAAGCTGAAGAGTTTATTTGAACGCGCTAATCTCAGGAACTACCGGTCGGATTTGAAATATTATTTTTGCGTTCGATAGCCCATTAATCCAGGAAGGCTTTAGGCTATATAACATCACGCTGCTAAAGGAGCAGAACAGTAGCGGAGCATAACAAAAAATTAAAACGTATGCTATATATTTTGGGGTTAAAATAAAATGTTCAAATAACTAACTCCACGCGAACAATGTCACGGCGGCCGCTGGTTTAAAATATATATTTTACAGAAATGTACAGAGGCGACTAAAGGTTATTTGTCTAACAAAGTTTGTAGAATAATTAATGTGACATATTTGGACATTATGGATTTGAACATCATCACCATCATCAACCTTTTATCGTCCCACTGCTGGGCACAGGTCTCCTCTCATACAGAGAAGGATTTGAACATACACATGGTAATTCTCATCACCGGGCTGCAGACAGTCCAAGGAAGCCATGCCATCCCTGGATGACAGGTTAACCAAACGACCATTTCGCTTAAGCAGGGAAGGTGACGGGGCCATTACGGGTCACTGATCGCTGAACAAACACTATACACAATAGGCATAAAGGACAGCCCACTGTGCAGAGCTTGCATGGAGGCTGATGAGACCCTTACGTATGTGCTCTTCAAGTGTACAGGCGTCACACAGATTATGCCAGAAACCCTTGGGTCACCCAGATCTTACCAGATGTTCTGAACAGACCAGGCGACTTAATAAACTTCTAGAAGGAGGTGGGCTGGTTGGAATAACCACCGCTAGCCGCCACGGCGTACGCAAAATGGTGCACTTGAAGGACTAAAGGCGAAAACTAAAACCCTTAACAAAGAGCATACACATTGCCACACCATTGTGGATCCAAAAGTCATAACAGTGTTTCAAGCCGAATGCATGGTTCTCTCTAGCCGCTACATTCATCACGCTGATCCTAAGGACCATTTGTTCTGCATATTTATTTCTTGTACCTATGGGTTCATATAATTTGCTTTTTTACACACGCATAAATATGTTAGCTGTCACGCCTTTTATACCTGGGGCTTTTATTTAGGTAATAAGTTTTTACTTTACGTATTTTTGCGTAGCTAGCTGGCATATGGTTAATAATTTCGTTATTATGTTGTGTTCATTACTATACACGGTGTTGTATAAAGTCATGTCTTTTTTTATTAATGAACAGACAGCTGTGCTGCTGGGGAATTTGTTTGTCACAGAAAGCACTAGGAAGTGACGAAGGCCGGTTGTTTGGGGGTACTATCTTATGTATATCGATGTTCAAAAAATGCTGATCCTCAGCCTAATTTGAATAAATAAAAGCGCTAAATAGTCACATCATTGACTGTGCTAATATACGCGTGCTACCAGTGCCTCAATCAGGGGGGAATTAATACCACAGCACGGAATTTTGAAGATTTGATTCATTCTAGGGTTTCAAAATTTGTATGGAAGTATGCAACTTTTTGTCGGGCCAGTGATGCAATCTTCGATGGTAAAGCACACTAGTTTATTAAAAGCCTATTTATTCGCTCTAGCCTTGAAGACACTTAAATTGTAGTCCGACGAAAAGACCGCAGCCGGCCAATTGTTTCAGTCTTTCGGTATGAAAGACGAGGCGAAATTCTCCGTCCGGATCAACAACGTAAAGGTAACCCCTCGTACGACGGGTTTTCCGATGATGTAAAGACAAAACTTACCTGAACAGTCTCCAAGCTCTAAAATGTTCCTGGGACAGTCCATTATCGATAGCCTGCCTCAAGGTGTGCTTCTCACAGAACTCCATCTGTATGTAGAGGACCTGGTGCATCCGTTCTGATTGCTGCCGAGGCGCGGCCTCCGCGTCCTCCGAAGGTATGGTCTGCGATACATTGGAGTCTACTTCGAATTCTATACTGGAACTTGATTCATCTTGTGGTCTGGAAATTTGGTTATAAAAACATGTGTTACATGTTTGCGAGCAACTTTGTGCAATTTTATTTTAAAATAAGAGAAATTATTCACAGGCAGGATTGCGGTCAATCACTAGTTTATAATTTATTTAAAAAAAAGCTCTCAGCTTTATCGCTAAAGGATTAAGGCTCAATTTTGGTTGGGAATATATGACAGTATCGGGTACTTGCGTCTATTGAAAGAGCTCTCAGCTTTATCGCTAAAGGATTAAGGCTCAATTTTGGTTGGGAATATATGACAGTATCGGGTACTTGCGTCTATTGAAAGAGCTCTCAGCTTTATCGCTAAAGGATTAAGGCTCTATATGACAAGAGCTCTCAGCTTTATCGCTAAAGGATTAAGGCTCAATTTTGGTTGGGAATATATGACAGTATCGGGTACTTGCGTTTATTGAAAGGACAGACTCCCCTCCCCTTGACAAGGATGACCTGCTGTCGTCCGTACGTACAAACACTTTTACAAGGCAATCATTTTTTTTTTTTTTTAACTAGATGAGCTCGCAGTTTCCCACCTGACTTCTCTGAGAAGCAAGACTAAAACAAACTCAGAAGCCACAGTGTCTTTTAAAATTCAGTCATAATCTTGGTGCGATCATTTGTTTAGGATTTTGTGTTGAGTTTTTTTTTTTCTAATTATAAACTAATGCTTGACCGCAATCCCGCCTGATGATAAGCAGTGATGCAATCGTTGGTAGTAAAGCGCGCTAGTTTATTAAGAGCCTATTCACCCAAAAAATCTGAGTGAATAGGAAGGAAGACAACAGTTGAGCGAGGTGATGCAATGTAAAACAACAACACGACCAATGATGTTGCGCCAGAGGGAGATTGATCTGGTAATCCTCCACGACGAAACTCCCGACACAACAACATTTGGCGCATCGTACCCGGCACACATCGCAACACAACTGCTTAGACCCGTCCTCCGTACGGCTTCACCAGACATCATGCCGGAACACGACGAATCGCTTGGCGGGTGGGTAACCTCTGCCGGCAGCCTATGCCTACCACCAAGCTCTAACAGACAAAGGCAACGCAATTAAGGCGCTGGCTGGAAGTTTCATCGAAAAACTAAAAAAAAAAAAAAAACAACTTTTGTTACTCACCTTCTGATAGTAAACCACGGATCCGGTTCATCATCATCGTCATCTTCTTCCGTGTCAGAAGGAGTGTTTGTCTTCTGTACTGGAACTTCGGATATCGACCACTCCAGCTTCACATCCTGGCCTAACTTGGCCACGATGCCTACGGAGCATAATTTATGATAAATAGATATTTTTTTTAAATCTAGGTGAATGGTGTCTCAAGGGGTAATTTAATGTGACGGGGCCCACGAAGACCGATGCCTCCTGAGTCAGGGCTGCGGGTTGGTTAAACAAGAAACCGTGGTCCTGGCCGTCGCACAGGCAAGCGAAGAAAAACGGGTGGGGTGGGGTTAGTCAGTAAAAGTCTGACACGCCCGTCCGCTCCGCCCAGAGCGGGAGAAGTCATTTGATGATTTCGCATCACAACAAAAAAAAAACGGTAATTTAATACACCACAAAGGTCCAATGCGGGTTACTAGATAACATATCTATATCTAATTTTCTGTTCTAGGACATTCTAATTTCCTCACGTGTGTTTTCCTTCGCCTGTTTGAGAGCAGAAGAGATAGAATTATTAACTCAAAGCAAACCGGCTGTCTTGGAGCGATACCGTAGCCCAGATCTCGTAAGCCGTGGCCATTTCCACTGATTCCCATTATTATTTTTGGATGCAAAAATTCATTTAGACAAAATGTTTATATATTTTTAATTTTAAGTAGTGATTTTACAGTCTCATTAAATCTTACCTGTTTCCTGTAAGTAGCTAAGACCTGTACAAAATAAATAGGTTCAACTGTCACTTATACAGAGGACAGCAGGTCAAGCTACCCGAAACTGTCAAATATTCCCAAACAACATTGAACTTAATGCTTCAGCGATAAAGTTGAAAATCTAATAAAGAAATTTGACCGATTCTAGTAGTTTGATTTGCTGTCATCTGAAGTAAGAAATATCGCAAAAATGCCTTTTTTAATGTTTTGTTATACAGCGTGGAGTTTTAATGACGATATTAATAAACATGGGTTAGGATAGCAGCCAATGCGTAATTTGAAAACTATCGCCTTCCTACCGCCGTCGCTCGCCGTCGAAGGCGATAGTTTTAGTTTTTAGTTTCTCTCTTTTTCCACAAATTTACCTAATCTTTGCACGTTATTCGCTTTCATTTCATGAGACCCAGCAAATAACCCTGCGCGACTATTATTTAAGTAGAAATGAATACAAAATACTACCTATTTCTTAAAATTAAAATTAATGTTGCCATTATAACAACGGATTGTGTTTGGTGAAAAGTAATAAAATGCCTTTAATTACGGTATACATGACCTAATAAGGTACAAATAACAAAAAAAAAAAAATAGAAAAATGTGTAACATCCACGCAAACGGCTATCACTCAGCATTATGCTACGACCCTAATGAATAAAGGAGACATAAATGATGGCAACGGGCTTAGAATAGTACCAACCCATATCCTCCCGTGGGTGTCGTAAGAGGCGACTAAGGGAACTCACCAGGGAAGCGGGCAGCAGTGCTTCCCCTGTGGAATATCAAATTACTGCGATCCCCAACCCAACGGACAAGTGTGGGGATTACGGCAACCCCCCAAAAACCAATGAAAGCCTTGGGGGAGGCCTTTGTCCAGCAGTGGACCTCCATAAGCTGAAGAAGAAGAAATAATGTTACCTTGAAGACTATTCTCCCTCTTCTTCTCTCGCGGCAACTCAATCTCAACACTGCTGTCCTCTTCCTCTGTTTCAACACTGGACTCGATCCAAGCATTATAATACCTAACCACGTTCTCGTGGTTAAGCCTAGACAACAGTTTAACTTCGCGGGTTATCTTCTTGTTCAACTGGACGCTTTCTGGGTTAAGCTTGACACGTTTGATCGCGTAGAAGCCGCCATCGAGTTTGTTTTTAACCTGGAATGTTCTGTTTATATTGGAAAACTGATAGCAATACGTTTAGTTAGTTCAAGCTATGCGTTACAAGTACATTTTTTATTTACCTATTTATTTATTATAAAAAAAACGTTGCCGCACACTAAGATTTACTCCTGTATCGTGGGTGAGTTTACAAGCAGTTAAACTCACACACACATACAGTCAGACCCGGAACAACTATAAAATAAATAAATATATACTTATACGCACAAATCACACAGATTGAGCTAGCCCCAAAGTAAGTTCGAGACTTGTGTTATGGGATACTAACTCAACGATACTATATTTACAATAGATACATATATAGATAAACATCCAAGACCCAAGCCAACCAGGAAAAGATCGTTTTTCGATCATGACTTGGTCGGGGATCGAACCCGGTGCCTCCACGTCGCAGGCAGGCGTGTTAACCGCTGCGCCACGGAGGACGAGGAACGACGACTATCTGTGGCTACCATGAGTTTTCATTACGAGACTCGATCGTCGATATCGATATCGCTTCAAGGTTGTAAGAACTCTCAACCAATGAGAACGCCAAATGCGGTCGACATCGACGAACGAGTCTAGTTATGAAAACTTATGGTAGCAGCACTGTAGGCCATACAAATACTGTACTATTGCGGAGTACGTGCAGTAATATAAATGGTGACTACTGAGTACTGAGCCGGTGCCGCAATAATAATGACCCAGGTAAACCGGTACGGTGGTTAACCCGTACACGCGGAATTACTTGTAGGTGATCCAAATATTTGCTTCGTGCGGGGATCGAACCTCCGCAGCACAGGAGTCATCGTACAGCCACTGCGCTAACAGTGTCGTCAAAACGGAGTTTGTCTCCCGACCAAGGCGTCTCTTGCGGCGGCTAGTGGCGTGAGGGCGCTGGGATTCCCGCTCCCTCACGCGCTCCGCCGCCTCCTTTGCCAGCATCATTGCTTCGCAGAAGGCGGTGACGGCCTGCCATACACTCTCGCTCCGGACCATGGCCTGCACCAGGTCCCCGCCGACAGCCGCCACGAGGACATGGTGCTGCTCCACCCAAGCCGGGCAGACCTCCACCGTGTCCTCAGAGCGATCCACACAATGGTGACACCCTGGCGTTTCCTCCTGCCTTATACGGAACAGGAACCTCCCGAAACAACCGTGTCCGGTGAGGACCTGCGTCAGGCGGAAGGCGAGGGCGAAGAGGGGACTTACTTCCGCTATTGTGGCGTGCCCAGCACTGGGTTGCGACAATCACACTCTCCATGTCGGTGTCCTGGTATCCTATTATATCTGGTGGTTCCGAATCAATATAATGCATAAAGTTTGTAAATCTAGTTGTATACCTTCAATACATCGCCGAAGGCTCCTTTGCCGAGCCAGGTGAGCACTTCAAACTCTGCATGCAGACGAGAATGACCTCTGGTCATTGGACTGCCTTGATGAATCTTCTTCACCGCTTCATCGTCCTGTATTACAAGGTGATTTTCGTTTTATGTACACACGACAGCACACCATGCTATTAAAATCTGTCAAATTTCTTTATTATATTTCCAACTTTATAGCTCTGGAATTAAGGATCACAATTGAGTGGGAATATTTGACAGTTTGGGGTAGCTTGACCTGGTGCCGTTCTTACATCTTACATCTATTTGTAACGGAAAGGTTATATACAACATTATTTTTTGTTTACTCGAAACCAGGATGCATTTCGGGGAGTGTGCGAGGGAATTGCATGATTTAATTCCCCCATCTCCGTTCCACCAGCGGACGACCCGTCGTGCGGCTGGTTTCCACCCTTACGTTGTTAACACCACTACGATCCGGACGAAGCGTTTCGCCTCCTCCTTTATACCGCGTACATCGAGGGACTGGAACAATTTGCCAGCGGCGGTGTTTCCGTCGGACTACAATTTGAGTGTCTTCAAGGCTAGAGTGAATAGGCTCTTAATAAACTAGTGCGCTTTACCATCAACGATTGCGTCACTGCTTACCATCAGGCAGGATTGCGGTCAAGCGCTAGTTTATAATATGTAAAAAAAAAAAAACTCGAAACACGTGTTCAGTCATCAACCTTTTTATCGTCTCAGTAGATATAACTTTAGAAATACATATAACTTTAGAAAAGTTGCATTTGTACTTGCCCGACTTGGAATCGAACCCGCGCACTCATACTTGAGAGGCTGCTGTTTTAACCACTAGGCCACCACGATTTATTTTTATACGACACTTATAACCAAAATACTATTTTGAACATTATTGTCACTACCGAAAGTCGCACTCAAAAATATGCAAGTACCTTCTCTATTTTCCTTATATTTTTTTTTTATAGCTAAAGCACCTGCTATCTAATCTCTTCACCACCCGTGGTTGACTGGTAGAGAATGCCTAGCGCATTAAGTCCGCCTGTGTACATTATTTTTGTGCGAAAGTAAATAAATAAATCCATACTAATAATATAAATGCGAAGGTATCTTTGTCTGTCTTTCCGGCTTTCACGCCGAAACTACTGAACCGATTGTAATGAAATTGGGTACACAGATAGTCTAGAGCCTAAGAAAAGACATAGGCTATAAAACATCCCGCTGTGACTAATAGGAACAGAGCAGGAACAAAAAATGTTGCGAAAGCGGGATCAAACGCGGACGTACATATTGCTTCCATTATTTTAACAGGCGCTTATTTTATATCAACTGAGCTCTTTCGGTTAGTCTCTTACGCGGGTGAAACCGCGGGGCACAGCTAGTTAATTAATAAATACCTCAGAGCAACTGTCGTCCACATCCCTCATCTTGCTACTGGGAGGTCTGGAAGGCGTGTCGATGAGAAAAACGTGATTCATCAGCTGTACCGCCGACCATTGAGATTGCTCGTCTTCAGTCAAACACCTGAGAGGCAAGTTCGTATTTTAAAAACATTCACAGACTCGATGTCCGAAAAGGTTTCTAGTTTCTCTGCACTATTGACAAGTGTTTGATATTGTAGATGAGATTACATTAGGAGAATTGTGGCTATCATGAGTTTTCATTACAAGACTCGATCATACGTACGCATCGACCGCGTTTGGCGCTCTCATTGGTTGAGGGTTCTTACAACCTTCAAGCAGGCCAATCGATGAGCCTAACGCGGTCGATATCGATAATCAAGTATTCGTAGTCGAAAATATGACTGTATGAGAATAAATAAAAAAAAATGACAATGTAACCAGTATTTTATGCAAACAGAATAGAAATCAAAATCGGTCAAATGGACTGAAAAAAGGTTGGTTTATAGAAAAATTAAGTACTGTGATCTGTGAACCAAACACGGTGAGCCAAACACGGTCGATATCGATGATCGAGTATTCGTAATGAAAACTCTTGGTAGCCACACTGCACCCAAATCGCGTAACACATTTATCATCTCAGCGTTAATCCCAGTCGCATCCGTAGCTTTTCAGCTTTAGAGTCTGGGGTCTGCTTTACCAGTCTAACTGGTGATTTAGGCTAAACTTCGATATTTTCCGTAAAGCGATTGCCGTCTGACCTCTACAACCCGAAGGTGACATCGAAGCATTGCAGTTAGACCAATTGTTGGACTTTTGAGGGCTCCAACAACCCGTAGCGACTGCCACTAGATGTCCGTATGGCAACCGGGACCAACGGCTTAACGTGCTTTCCGAGGCACGACCAGACCAGTGCAAATATTCATATTCATGCATACAAATATTTGCACTGCGCGGGGATCGAACCCATGTGATATAAGCAATCTGTAATTTTCCATTAGGTTTATAGAAAGAGTATAAGTAGTGTGATTACACTACTTATACTCTTTCTATAAACCTTGCAAAGAAACCCCTTATATTTCTAATATACCTTGCAAAGAAATCCTTAGCAGAGCTGGGCAGGTCTGAAGGTATTTCTAAATAGGTTTGATCTTGTGACACGATTGACAGTAGCATCTGTCCTGTAGCAAAAATGTCTTGTGCTTCTGTTTGTCTGAAAAAGAGTGAAAAATATACTATGTGCTTTTTAGTTTCCTATATCTCCGGGGCATAAAAGAGGCCATATTATCAAAGAATCAACTGGCATAACAGTTTTCTATTTAAAACAACCTTGGATAAAATATGATAACAAGGGTTCCTTAATAAGCTTTCAATATGAATTTGATATGATGGCTATCATGGTTTGTATGGTAATGAATTGATAAATATAATAAGAAGAAGAAATAAGCAGCACGTTTGTACTCAGATCTTATTTTTGTCTTATCTTTATGTATTTTAATGTGTGTGTATAAATAATAAAATAAAAAATAAATACTTAAATAATATTATTTATCAATGAAACTTAAATACTTGCACACATTATACAAATATTCTAGGGCTTATTGTATTATTTTTACTTAGAATACAACCCTAGAATTATGGGCAAGGAACTAGGGGGCAGGGACTGGAACAATTTGTCAGCGGCGGTGTTTCCGTCGGACTACAATTTGAGTGTCTTCAAGGAGTGAGTAGGCTCTTAATAAACTAGTGCGCTTTACCATCAACGATTGCATCACTGCTTACCCATCAGGTGGGATTTCGGTCAAGTGCTAGTTTATAATATACTAGCTTTCCGCCCGCGGCTTCGCCCGCGTAGAGTTCGGTTATATCGCGCTTTTTGGATTTCCCTCGGGAATATCAATTTTTTCCGGGATAAAAGGTAGTCTAAACCTTCCTTAAGAATCACTCCATCTATTAAAAAAAACCGCGTCAAAATCCGTTGCGTAGTTTTAAAGATCTAAGCATACATACGGACATACAGCGAAAGCGACTTTGTTTTATACTATGTATTGATAAAAAAAAAATGGTTTATAAAATAAACAGGGTATGTTTCTCTTGTAGCGGGCTCAAATTAAAGTTCTAATTAAACATTAATAAATAATTGTGTACTTTATACTAATATCTTAAAATAGTAACATTGTTTTAGTGAAGTTAGAATATATTTTGTTTAATAAAAACGGTTAACGGGTCTCCCGTTTCCTACAAAAGCAAAAATAAATTAATGCGGGTTGTGACCCTTGGTGTGCCCTTGGTACCGGTACCTACTGGTATTGTGAACATATTTTTTTTACTTTAGTGTTAGGTTGTATAATCGTCATTTCTACATAAATGAAATCAAAAGAAAATATAGAGAAATAAGATAAATAAACAAATATAGAAGATAGAAGAAAATCAGGATCATACCTTCAACTTACCTGTCACAATATGCGTCCCCATCCATCATCTCTGCGAGCCTCATATCAAGACCAATTCCCACCAGCTTGACTCCTCCAAAGTCGTCCAGAAACACATTCTGAGTCCGCACATCTTTATGCACGATTCCAAGGCTGTGTAGCTCTTTTAACGCACCTAACACACCTAAACCCACATGCCTTAGCAGCTTTAAGCCTTCATACCGGTCACTTAAAACACTCAGCCTATTTTTGACACTTTTTAAATCACTTCCTAGTACAAAATTCCTGAACAAATATATGAACTGTTTTGATGTCCGTTTGTTAGAGTCTTTAAAGGTCTCCATGGCTATGTAGGGGATTAATGTGGGGTGGTTTAGTCGTGACATGGCTTTCAGATCCTGGTGCATGGAGGTCAGTTGGCGGGTCCTCGTTTGGAAGTCGTTGGCTGGAGGTGTGATCCACTTTTTCGCAATTAATTTCTCGCCTTCTTCGTCGATCGCTAGGTGGGTTATGGAGCCATTTGAAGAGTGTCCTGTTGAGAAAACTTGACTGTTAAAATTTTCTGCGATACTCCACCGGTTTTGGTAGTTATAAAAGGCACCTGGGTTTTTTGTTTCATCATCATCAACCTTTATAACGTCCCACTGCTGGGCACAGCCCTCCTCTCATACAGAGAAGGATTACGCGTCATTACCACTCTTGTTCAAATTAAATCAAAGCATTTATTTCAAATAAACCAGTTACAAGCACTTTTGAATTGTCAGAAGGTCGGTCAGTCAGTAAGGTGAAGCTAGTTGCCCATTCCAAAGAGTAGGTAAGCGCTTGACCGCAATCCCGCCTGATGGTAAGCAGTGATGCGATCATTGGTGGTAAAGCGCGCTAGTTTATTAAGAGCCTTTTCACTCTAGCCTTGAAGACACTCAAATTGTAATGTGACGGAAACACCGTCGCTGGCAAATTGTTCCAGTCCCTCGATGTACGCGGTATAAAAGAGGAAGCGAAACGCTTCGTCCGGGTCGCAGTGGTATCAACAACGTAAGGGTGGAAACTCGCCGTACGACGGGTCGTCCGATGGTGGAACAGGTAAGAAACTCCATGGACACTATCTTAAATTATCAAGCTACTAGCTTTCCGCCCGCGGCTTCGCCCGCGTGGAGTTCGGTTATATCGCGCTTTTTAGATTTCCCTCGGGAATATCAAATTTTTCCGGGATAAAAGGTAGCCTATGTTCTTTCTCAGGGTCTAAATATTGTCTGTGCCAAATTTCATCAAAATCGGTTGAGAGGTTTAAGCGGGAAAGCGTAACAGACAGACAGACAGACAGACCGACAGACAGACAGACAGAGTTACTTTCGCATTTATAATATTAGTATGGATTTATACAAATATTTGATTACATCATTCATTTTGGAATCAACCGTGTAAGAACGATGCAGAAATATATTGTACGCTAAGAGTGTCCATTATAGAAAACACACACAAAAAAAAACAACAAAAAGACTAACCCCACAAATAGATTCTTTACAGCAAGTACATTGTGCTCACACGTGTGCCATGCAATTATACAATACTAAGAAATTGAATCTACACAATGCAAAAATAGTTTCGTCCAAGGTTCAGCAGCTCCAACAGTGTTCCCGAATACTAAGTTTACTAGTTTAGTTCAATGCGGGTTGGCGATTTCAGACCTAAAAGTCCAGGTTTCCTCAAGATACTTTTCCTTCACCTTGTCATTGCTTTTTTTATTTACCATTAGTTAATTGGGAGCAGAGCGCTCCCGGTTGTTGCCCTTTTAAAGTATTTATTGATAGGATCGGAGGGGACTGGTCATCTCGGAGGGGACTGGTCATCTCTTAGCTGCCACGGCGTATTTTAATTTCTGAATTGATTTTTGTATGTCTTTCATAATGGACGCTCTCAGCGTACAATTTATTTCTGCATCGTTCTCACGCGGTTGATTTCAACATGAATGATGTAATCAAATATTTGTAACAATAGCTTAAAAATTTAAAAGAGTGTCCATGGAGTTTCTTGCCCGTTCTTCTCCATAGGTACCTACTCTTTTGAATGGGCGACTAGCTTCATCTTATTGACTGACCGACCTTCTGACAATTCAAAAGTGCCTGTAACTGGTTTATTTGAAATAAATGATTTGATTTGATTTGATAAATGATATATTTTGTGTACGTAAGTTTGTACAAACGACAGCACATCAAACTACTACAGTCTGCCAAATGTCTTTATTAGATTTTCAACTTTCTCACTAAAGCTTTAAGGCTCAAGGTTGATTGAGAATATTTGACAGATTTGGGTAGTTTGACCTGTAGGGTAATTAATACACAACCTATCAGTAGCAATGGGTTTTATTTTGACAGTTCAACAGCCGACCGCTCAGCCATTGCGCAAACCGTGTCATCACACGCTTGGTGTAGTGACAGCGATCAACTGCTGCGCTGCGTGTCGCGGGTTCGATCCCGGCACTGAACAAATATTATTTTATTTTGACAGTTCAACAGCCGACCGCTCAGCCATTGCGCAAACCGTGTCATCACACGCTTGGTGTAGTGACAGCGATCAACTGCTGCGCTGCGTGTCGCGGGTTCGATCCCGGCACTGAACAAATATTATTTTATTTTGACAGTTCAACAGCTGACCGCTCAGCCATTGCGCAAACCGTGTCATCACACGCTTGGTGTAGTGACAGCGATCAACTGCTGCGCTGCGTGTCGCGGGTTCGATCCCGGCACTGAACAAATATTATTTTATTTTGACAGTTCAACAGCCGACCGCTCAGCCATTGCGCAAACCGTGTCATCACACGCTTGGTGTAGTGACAGCGATCAACTGCTGCGCTGCGTGTCGCGGGTTCGATCTCGGCACTGAACAAATATTATTTTATTTTGAAAGTTAACAGCCGACCGCTCAGCCATTGCGCAAACCGTGTCATCACACGCTTTGTGTAGTGACAGCGATCAACTGCTGCGCTGCGTGTCGCGGGTTCGATCCCGGCACTGAACAAATATTATTATGATCTACAAGTAGTTGTTCCGGGTCTGGCTGTTTATGTACGTTAATTTAAATGTTGTAAACGCACCCGTTGGGGTAAACGAGTCCTCAAGTGGAGACCGCGTCTCGGCAAACGTAGCGTGGGACGCCCTTGGGCGAGATGGAGCGACGACATCAAAAAGGTGGCTGGTAGTGGCTGGCGGAGAGCTGCTCAGGATCGAGCTTGTTGGCGTGCCATGAAGGAGGACTATGTCCAGCAGTGGACGAGTAGGGGCTGATGATGATGATGATGATGAAACGCACCCACGATATAGGAGTAATTCCTAGTGTGGGCAAAGCTTTTTTAACAGATAATAAGATAAATACCAATAACAAACAGTAATAAAAACTTACCTAAACAATTCCCAACGAAATGCTTCTTATTATTTCGCTGAGTGATCCGTATAACTTGAATTCCTTTATTCTTACAAGTGCAGGGTATGTTCTCATTTTTCGTTCGGACTATTTTCTTTGCTGGCGACATGTTGTCGTCGGCGTAACTAGAAATAACAATAGGATAGTAATTAGTTAAACAATGTATAAACTATATACAATATGTACAGAGAAAACCTTTTCCGATCCGTGAAGTTAGTATTAGGTATCGATAACTGATTCTACTAATGCCTACAAAGCCTGGCTAAACTTTTTCTCGGTGGTAGGCCATAACATCGGCTGCCGGCGGAAGTTACCACCCACCAGACAAAGTCTTGCCGCCAAGCTATTCGTCGTGTTCCGGCATGATGTCTGGTGAAGCCGTACGGAGGACGGGTCTGAGCAGTTGTGGTGCGATGTGTGGCGGGTACGATGCGCCAAATGTTGTTGTCTCGGGAATTTGGTCGTGGAGAGTCTCCAGATCAATCTCCCTCAAGCGCAGCATCGTTTGTTCGTGTTGGTCTTGGGTTTAACATTGCATCACCTCGCTCAACTGCCGTCATCCTTCCTATTCCTAAGTTTTTTAAGTGAATGGGCATAATAAACTAGTGCGCTTTACACTCAACGATTGCATCACTGCTTACCATCAGGCGGGATTGCAGTCAAGCACTAGTTTATAATTATTAAAAAAAATAACTTAAAAAAAAATAAAAAATATTTCGCAAAAGGAGGTAACGCGGTCAAACAAAATGCCACCAGTATTGTACATTCATTCTTATAAGGTACTATCAGCTGTAGAAGTCCATTTCCACCTTAAAGACTACTGTCGCCTGCGCTAAACCGGCCATGCACACTACCGCATTATTTTTTTATCGCAGTCTTCGTCTTTCTTTAAAGTAATGCAAAATTTCGTTACTTCATTTGAAGTTGAGTTAGCGGCCGCACTTGACTTAACAATGGTGCTATCAAAAGCGAGCGATTGTGGGTTCGATCCTTATTATAGGCAACTCTTTTTGTTGTTTCATATAATTTAAAATTATGATAATTGATTTGTATTTTAAAGTAAAATGTTTGCAAATAATATTTAAACAAATAGGAAAATTTATTGAATATTTATCCCAAAAAAGGGTTTTATTATATGTTTTAGTTTACTATAGGGGTAATATAATAAAAAATATATAAAAATAAAACAATAAGCATATTATAATGCAATATATTATAAAATTATATATTATTCGGTATAGATATACTTATACTAACAAATGAAACAAACATTGAAACGGCAGCATTGTAATATTTTATATAAAAGTAATCCTTGACAAACTTATGATATTGTTATGGTAAAAAATACAAAAAACATTTTTGGTTGTTAGATATGAAAATTATAATATTATACGTATATTATGATTAAAGAGGTTATAGCTTAATTATTCATTTTCTTAAAGAAAAGAGGATTGAAGCTTAACCTGAATATTATTACAATCATAAAATAATCTATACTTAGAACACATAATAGTGCTTATTACATTTATATTTTTTTTTGCGTGTATAGCATAGTACTAGTGCTGCCATCCTGCAATGCCTTTTTTCGGAGTTTGAAGGCATGAGATTATAATCTTCAAGCGCTTTCTTAGTTCAAAAGTAAACGAACTTATTTCTTATCGAATTCCGAAATTATTGTTTTTATAATTTGCCAAAAGTAATTTGTATTGAAATTGCAAAAGGCGACATCTGTTAGCCATTAAGCCAACCGAACATATTACTATCACTTAGCTAAATTACTTTAGAGATGGTTTAGAGTCCGTTATTAAGATATTTATTGGTATATATTTAAAACACTCTGTAGGACACTTCTGCACTGTTTTTGTTATAAATAGTTTTTTTTTGTTTAGCTCGATAACACTCCACCAGCCTCGCCAATTTATTTTTAAACCACAAATGCAACCTATCTTCTTCGCATGATTTAAAAGTTTATTCAACGGTAAATATTGTCGTTTCGTTTCACTTGTCTCGACAGCTACCTTCGTCCTCCAACCTCTTGACCTTGACCTCCAACGGCTTACAGTATTTATCTAAAACAATAACAATTTTATTACGCACTTGCTGCAAGCGATTGGTTTGCACCTTACATAAATAATAATAAAAACAACTTACACAAAAGCCGGTTTCATATGATATTTGAGATATATTGCTGCATATGCCTGCATATTGATTAAAAAGTAAAACTAATAACACAAACTGGTAACTATATGTTCACCAACCAACAACAGCTAAGTAATATTAATTGAGTTATTGTAGCTAATAATAGTTATTGTAGGTAGCGGAATATTTTTTGTGAAGTAGAAGTAAAAGTAGTAGTAGTTGGAAAGTATCATCTTTAAGTTGCAGATCGATATTTTTAGATATTTTTGTTGTAAGCATTCATAACTCACCAATAAACATTTAAAAAATATTTTTGTAAGTTATTAGATTCGAACTCGAACCACCTTGAACGCCTATCAAGGCGAAAACCGTTACGCCATTGAAACACTTACTATAGACGTTGAAATTAATAAGTAGTACCTAACAATCATAAGCGGGCAGCAAGTGTATGAGCGTGTATCAAACTTTATTATAGAAGAAGGTCGTAACTACAACTAGTATTGCTTGGCCATAGTTTTGTGAGATTGCAACTCGACTTTTGGTCTTGACTGTACCTACCAATAACACCGGCGAAAATGGTGTTGCCACTTTTAAAAAAGTAACAAATTTTGGAGAAGTAGGAATTAATTCGCGGAAAAAAAAAGATTATATCAAAATTCTTTAGTATTGTTACTATGATGATTATGTAAAATTTTATATTTTATTTGGTCATGTGTTTATCTAACCTTTATACCTATAAGAATACTTATGGGTCGGACGGGTTTCCGGGTGTCCGATCCGTGAAGGTATTGTTAGGTATCCCGTATCCATAACTGATTCTACTAATGCCTACAAAGACTGGCAAAACTTAAAAAAAATTAACCCCTAAAAATAAATATTATTTCGCAAAAGAAGGTAACTCATATGGCAATAAATGCGCGGGCGACGTGGGGCAGGGCACGCGGTTAAACAAAATGCCGCCAGTATTGTAAATTCATTAGAAAACGACGTTGTCACTTTAAAAAAAAATACCAATTATTGGGGAAGTTGGGAGTTAATTCGAGGAAGAAAAAAAGATATTTCAAAATTCATTAGTATCGTTGTTATGATGATTAGGTAAAGTTTCAAATTTTATTTGGTCATGTGATTACCTAACCTTTATTATTCTTGTCGGTCGGACGGGGTCTGTTGTATGTCCCATGGAGAAAAACTGAAACTGTTCTGTATAGCTATCTATACTAACATACAAACAAACTCTTCAGTTTTATATATTAATATAAAACTGAAGAGTTTGTTTGTATGTTTGTTTGTTTGTTTGCGCTAATCTCAGGAACTACGGGTCCGATTTGAAAAATTCTTTTTGCCTTGGATAGCTCATTAATCCAGGAAGGCTTTAGGCTATAACATCACGCTGCGACCAATAGGAGCATAACTAACTCCACGCGAACGAAGTCGCTGGCGGCCGCTAGTATACGATAAGACTGTTTTTTTTTTTGTACATGGACGCAATTAAACTGAGAGGACTCAAAATTAAGTTATTTTCTATGTACATAACATAATCAACCTTTATAGGTTGATTTTTAAACCCCATATTATATAGGACCGAGACAAAAACAAAATTCTTTGTTTTGTTTTTTTTTGTGTTTTTTTTTAACTCAGCGCATCCAGATCTATATGATTATCTATAGTGGTGAGGGTTTTGAGCAACTTCGGGCACATACATACATACAGACAGACATACAAACATACGCACTTTATAGAGATGGATCCCGACTCCTGGGACACAGGCCTCCTCTCGGTGAGAATGAGTGACCCCTAATCTACCACGCGAAGCCAGTGCGGGTTGGTAGATGTCAAACGTGTTTGAAATTTTGCTTCTAGAACATGCCAGTTCCCTCAGGATATTTCCCTTCACCGTTTTGAGAGCAGTGGTGATGTAATAATTTACACAAAGTAAAGTGCCTGGCAGGGTTCGAACCTACGACCTACATATTGTAGGTCACAGCCGATACCATTAGGCCACCACTGCACTTTATGGAAATTGTTTATTAAGCAAGTGGGATCACTGATCACTTTTACACGTCATATTTTTTTTGTGTATGAAATGAAATGAAATCGTTTATTAAGCAAGTGGGATCACTGATCACTTTTACACGTCATATTTTTTTTGTGTATGAAATGAAATGAAATGGTTTATTAAGCAAGTGGAATCACTGATCACTTTTACACGTTATATTTTTTTTTTCTGTAACATTTTTGTTTTATTATAACTGAGTCCAAATAACTCAGCCTCAGCCGCGTGACGCCCTGTGGCATCGCATCAACTAACTACCCGCAGTATTGTTTCTCTCTGTTCAGTGATTTTTGAGTTCTGACTTTATTTCTTTTAGTACTGCTCCTAAAAGTGACAGCGTCATGTTACTTAGCCAAAAGCCTTCCTCGAAAATTGAAAACTATCAAATACAATTTTGTATTTATTTTTTTTCTGTTTGATGGCTATATTAATATTTTGTAATTGTGTTCTTTTTGGTGCGTTATATTTGCAGCGTATATTTTTTTTTTAATTTCATAATCTACTGCTTGACCGCAATCCCGCCAGATGGTAAGCAGTGATGCAATCGTTGATGGTGAAGCGCAGTAGTTTATTATGAGCGTTATGTGACATTTCAGTTTCTTTTTTTTTCTATAACATGCGCCGCGCTGAAAGCTCGGTTGAAATTGACAGCTAGCGCCGCCCCCTTTCCCCCTTTTTAGTTTTAAAGAAACTTTATTTCTCAAAAAGAACATAATACAATTAATGTACAATAATACAATTTTGGCGACCTCCGTGGCGCAGCGGTCAACACGCCTGCCTGCGACGTGCAGGCCCCGGGTTCGATCCCCGGCCAGGTCATGATGGAAAACGGTCTTTTCCTAATTGGCCTGGGTCTTGGATGTTTTTCTATATATGTATCTATTATAAATATAGTACCGTTGAGTTAGTATCCCATAACACAAGTCTCGAACTTACTTTTGGGGCTAGCTCAATCTGAGTGATTTGTCCGTATATATTTATTTATTTAATGTACAAATTATCTCGTCTAGTGACGAAGCATGCAGACACACAATAGGCAAAACGATAACAAAGCAAAAACCACAGTGTGGGTAGTTACATAGTACATTTACAAACAAGTTAACCCATTCATTTCGGCAGAGAAAATTAACTTTATATTTCAGGTGCGGGGTGGTTTTCATCTATAACGCCGATGGGCGTCGCAATGATTTCGCAATTTTTTTTATAGTTAAAAATCCGGAAACTATCAGTACTTTGTGCATTTAAAACATAGCACCTATTGCAAAATTGTTCCTATTTTAGGGCTGGTTTTTGCCAAGATATATACAATTGTAAAAAAAACGCCGATAGGCGTACTCCGCACCTGAATATGAAATAATAAAAAACGCCGATAGGCGTCTGCCGCAGCGAATGAGTTAATACGGCTGGCCAATTAGAAATCAAGGCCTCCCCCTCCTCTCCCTCAAAACCTCCTATGTACTGATTATTTACTTTATGAGCAAATTATTGTATAGATGTGCTTATGTATGCAACAAAATATATTTTATATGTATTTTTTCATTTTAAATATAATGGTTTTATGATATAAAAATGTTAAATGCCTTACTACACAAGTTCGGGTGCATCGCCTTGAGCATCCAGACTGTCGTTTTCCTGGCTTATACTGGACCTCTGTATGCGCTGTTTTCCTGCCTTCAAAATTTCCTGTCGCCTTTGAATTTCATCCTTCATTTTTTGTCGCTGAAACAAAATCCTACCATATAGGTACTACACAGATATAACAATATTTATAGCTGAAGAAGGTAGTTTTAGCACGTGTTCAAAATTGGAACTACTGCTGATATACTGTTTTTAGGGACCTTATTACTTTATTGTTTGTCTGTGACATATTAGTTGGAATGATGAGTTTTAGCGGGAAAGTCAAGCTAAGTGTCACGCTCATTTTTCATTGAACTATTAAAATTATTTATAGTGTTGTTTACTAAATAAAAGCGCGTGATTTATGTAGTAAAAAGTGCATTCAGTGAATAATTTATAAAGAACATTGAAATATTATAGCATAGTGGCCACATCATGACTTTACCCCAAAACCCACCTAGTCGGCTCACGCGGGAAACGAAAGGAGACAGGTTAGGTTAATTTAAATTAGGATAAGTTAGGATATAAACTTAATCAAGAAAAAACATACTCAAGTCCAGGCTGTATGGCGTGTCATGCCTTTGCCTTTTACGTTCAGAAGTACGGAAAGAAGTAAACAAAAAGAAATATTGTTGGAATGACAGTGCACTTCACCTAAGTATTCACGATGAGATGGTTAGGTACAGAAACATCAGACATCGCACAGAATCTCACTACTGGGCTACATTCATTGAACCATAATAAGTAGAAACTTTATTCACAGTTTGTTTGTGCGTGTCTGAATGCATGCATGCGTGCGAGCGAGTGTGCGAGCGAGCGTGCGTGGGTGCGTGCGTGCGTACGAACGTGCGTGCGTGTGTACCGCTCCAAGTAAAATACTAGTATTCAGCCGCATCAGGTCAGATTGGAAGCCGATCCCAAAATAGTTGGGAAGAGGTTAGACACATATCGATAATAATAATGATTACCTCTTCATTTTCCTTAACTTTCAGATCATGTAGTTTTAACTGTTCCAGCTCATTTTTCTGTTTCAACATTTCATCGTAAAAAGACAGTGTTGGTACATTGTAGTTGTGAAGAAATTGCTGAAAAAAAAAACAGAAATCAATATTTAATTGCTTGTTGAGCTCAACGATTGCATTAGCAGAGATGTAATCGTTGATGGTAAAGCGCGTGTTCAATGCTACCTTTGAACAGTGATTCAGCATTTCGGCAGCGGACGCGCGGCCTACTTCAAATATTGTTGAAATTGCAGATTTCACGTATGGAATACCAAGACGTTTGTGTATTTGTGTGTGTTGGAAAAAAGTAGTATATAAGCTGTAATATTGTAAAAATAAATCAGATTAGAATTTATTCTGGTCTCATTACCCCTCACTGTGGCCAAGACACCCTTAGCCATCTCTGATCAGTCCTGTGAGTCTGCTGGACTGGCAGTGAGTTTACCCTTCACCCTTACCTGGAAATCCTACCTACTATCCGTCTGTTACCTTAGGTCTCTTGGTGCAGACATCCCGCACTTATTTATATATTTATTTATTACGAACTATATGGTAGGTTAGGGCTGTAGGGCTTATAGGACTTAGGGTCGTAGGGACTGTAGGGCTTATAGGTCAGTTAAGGCTCAGTTTAGGTTCTGTTACCTTTCCATATAGGCGCATGTACTGCCGCTACTAAGGGTGGTCGTACAGCGCGCTAGTTTATTAAGAGCCTATTGACTCTAGCCTTGAAGACACTTAAATTGTAGTCAGACCGAAACACCGTCGGTGGCAAATTATTCCAGTCCCTCGATGTACGCGGTATAAAAGGCGAGGTGAAACGCTTCATGAATAACAAATAAATAATAATAGTAAAAAAACCTAAAATACAGACAAAAGCCACGTACTCAAATATAAAAATTAATAAACAATGTCGGCACATTATTTGACTAGTTTTCATTGAGAATTCACAAATAAAATAGGATAGGTAGTTGACTAAAAAAACTAATTAGTCCGTCAGTCAGATTTGCAATAAACACTAGACCGGTATTTTCTTTTTTCATATAAACAAAAAATAAAGACGATACAGTGCGTTGAAAACTTGTGTGACGTTACTCCTTGGTACGCTTTTTAGCAACGAGTGACCACAAAAGGCCCCACTCCTGATCTTGCCTTCTATATTTGACAATTTTTATTGATTTGATAAAACAAAATATACGTATCCAATATATTTCTATAATCTGAATGACAGACTACAGAGAGTCAATTTTTATTAACCCCGGTAACATCCCTAATAAAAATCAACTTGAAGCGCACAAGTAGATCCTTTTTTATTAAACATTAACACATCACATCGTAGTGAAATGGTCGTAAGGGCGTGTCAGACTTTTACTGACTAAACACGCCCGTGTTCCTTAACTTGCCTGAACCAGGGACCACGGAATCTCTTTCGAACAACGGCAGCCTGGGCAGGTATCGGCCCTATGCGGAACCTGTCACAACGTGCAGACATCTCTTTGAGGCGCGCCTGAAATACCTACAACGCGCCGTCGACCCCCACCTGGTCGTAATTGGGGTTCTCCTTATCCTTACCTGGGTTTGATATCCAGCCCCCTAATCGGCGTACATATTTTTGTCAAATGATTGCGACTAGTTGGGATCGTTTGGACCGAACGGACTAATGAGCGGTCCGGATCCCAACTAGTCGCAATCATTTGACAAAAATGTGTTCGCCGATTAGGGGGCTGGTTAGGTAGTGTTATTGGAATTTTTCCCATGAGATGGTAATAGCCTCGTATCTACGTAAAATTAAATTTAAAAAAAAAAGTATTGTATATACGATAATAGATCAGACTGATAAATTGTCAAATTTCTTTATTAGATATTCCACTTTATCGCTAAAGCGTTAAGGCTCAAAGTTGATTGCTTGACCTGCTATCGTCCGTATCTACTATGAATAACTTTCACCATTATGAATAACCTTTACTGGTACTATGTGACCATTTTAATTAAGGAATGTAATTTCTACAGGGCCGTATTTTGACATTGTAGATACGAAGACCAAATTAATTTGATTTCATATTATTTTATCTCTGTATTGATAACAAAATACAACGTAAAATCGACGCTCAAATTGTAACCATCAATTCAGCACATGATTCTAAATTCCGTGGAGAAGAAGTTTAACTTTTGACATCGACTTCCGAAATCAGTTATTTTTCACTTTGTAGGTAGTTTTTTTTTTTTTTGGAAGTCGGTTATCTTTTTTATTGTAAAAAAAGTCTTTACTTCACACTTGTTAGTTGTGAAAATTACTGTTCAGCTGCATCTGGTCAGACTAGGCGTTGACGCTAACATAGTTCGAAAAAGGTCTGCAAGCAAACGACCTAAAGGACATCAGGCACTTTCCATACATTGCGGGTACAAAAAAATTAAATTGCGCGGCTCGACCTAGATTTATGTCCTAGGTATATCTAAACCATATTAAGACCTATAAAAATTATATGACAACCCTGTTAAAAAATGTCGTGGTGGCCTAGTGGTTAAAACACCAGCCTCTCAAATATGAGTGCGCGGGTTCGATTCCAGGTCAGGCAAGTACCAATGTAACTTTTCTAAAGTTATATGTACTTTCTAAGTGTATCTTGGACACCAATGACTGAAGGTGAAGGAAAACATCTTGAGGAAACCTGGACTTTAAGTCTGAAATCGCCAACCCGCATTGAGCAAGCGTGGTGATTACGCTCAATCCTTCTCTGTATGAGAGGAGACCTGTACCATAGAATAAAGAGGGGAAGTAGGTTATCTGCGACCCAATCCGCGATTTAATTGCCTACTGTCTTAGGGTTGACAACTGTCCGCGCTTCGTCGGTTACGGTTGTCGCCCAAACCGCTAACAAATATTTATAGACTAAGAGCTTATGTTTAAATTATTTGCTTAGTATTTACTTTACATATACTAGTCAGTTTTTTTTTGTTGTAATTTTTATTTTTAGTTTTGTACACATAAAGAACCATATTTATTTTTATTTTTAATTAATACAAATATCGTCGGTGCGCTTGCCAAAAGCCGTATGTGGTTTTTATCAACTTTTCAGGAAGCAGAAAAAACTGTTTTTTATGATAACTAACAAATTTAAGACAAATCTAAAAATGCAGAATGTTGGAAAATTAGGTTATTGTTATACTGAGAAAAAAATATTTTTATAGTATCACTTTATTTGGGCCCAAAATATATTTTTTTGTATTTTACGTGCACATATCAGATTTTGTTTGGTCGTGCAAATTAAGGTATGTTTTAAAATGCACGTAAAGGTTTTTGTTTTGGAAACTTTGTAGGATATTTTTGTGGCTATGTGCTTAACATTTACATTTTTTTTTTATCTAGCAGCCTGCAAAGTAAGTAAAACAACTCTGTGTTATCAATGAAATGCTATTATTTTTAGAAAATTTAAGTTGGTAATACGTACCTACTCAGAAAAACTTTAGTATGTACTACAAAAATGTAAGCCACCTGAGATAAATATCAACAATAATTACGTGCTTTACAATACTAGTTCTACTACGTTTTGAATATTTCAATAAGTAGGCAGTTAACAATGACATAAATTAGAACCTTTTATGAAATCAATCTATATTTTTTGAGTATCACACAATCTAAACAAAGTTTCTTAGTTAATTAAAGGTCATAATGTCAGTAGTAAATAAAGTAGTAGTAATGTAAAGCCATGCATTCATGCATGGCTTTATTTTTACATTACTATACTTATAGTACCTATAAGTCCTTTATTTAGAACCAACAAAACATTTATACAATTACACCATTAATCACGCTAAAGATTGACAAAACCAATGGTTATCCCTATGCATGTATTGATTTAAAGAAAGCAGGCTATTATATTTAGATTTCTCAATATTTCTTGGTGCACTGTAAAGGCTGGAAAGGCTTAAGTTACCAGCCCGTAGTCTTTGTGGAAGCGGTTGCCACTCATCTGGATGTCGCAATTTTTATAATACACTAGGGGCAGCCAGCGACTTCGTTCGCGTGGAGTTAGTTATGTTCCACTCCTATTGGTCGCAGCGTGATGTTATACAGCCTAAAACCTTCCTGGACGAATGGGCTATACAATGCAAAAAGATTTTTGCAAATCGGACCAGCAGTTCCTCAAATTAGCGCGTTCAAGCAAACAAACAAACTCTTCAGCTTTATATATTAGTATAGATTATGCCGTTTTTGTATAGAAGACCTAGATATTGGTGACCACAGGATCTTCGGCCTTTTTGCCAGATCCAGGATGGATGCCCTTTCAACATTTTTAAAAACTTGTAGTCTACATTGTGAATAACATAAGGCTTACTGCGAGCTTACCCCATTAAGCTAATATAGTCACTAGGACTGTAAATTGGAGGTTTAAAGAGCCGTTCTAGTGTAGAATGGACACTGTCCACCTGCATCATCGTATGATCCTTTTCAAGAATTAATTATTGTTCTATCTCAATGTCTTTTTTTAGTGACACCATATCACTACAAAAAAATCTTATTCCGATTTTGATAAGAGTCATTATCTCAGCGTCTATCCCTGTTGCATCCGCGGCTTTCGCGTTGGAGCCTGGGGTCCGATTTTGATAAGAGTATCCATCTGAAATAAGTATGACTTTCTTGTAACCTTCGTCTATCTTTAGGTTTGAAAAATTTAAAAGCCAAGTAGTAAACTCACTTGCTGACACTCCAGCATTTTCTTTGTCCCATATCATACAACTATACTTCCTTATTATTGTAAATGTAGTACGGTGTATAATTATGCACCTGCAGTTTTTGTTTATAGTATTGTACGGATACTTGTAGCTTTGGTGATAGTAATACGCTTTGTACATCCACAGTTACTACAAAAATTTCTGGAGAACACAATGATTCTGCTTTCTGTTTAGCATCATAGGCTTCCTATTTATTTTTTCTATAAAACTCGAACTCTTTTTGGGTCAACTAGTGTATGCCACTCAATTGGGGGGCGAGGCCCTAGAGAAAAATGTCTCCCTTGATGTCTCGAAAGCCTTCGACCGGGTTTGGCATGCTGATCTTTTGAGTAAGCTTCCAGCGTACGGCATTTTCCCTGGCCTGACTGGCTGGTTAAAAGACTTCCTGACTAAACAGTCCCTCCGAGTTGTCGACGGATGCTCATCGGAGCCCATGTCGACTAATGCCTGTGTTCCTCAGGAGTTTGTTCTCTCTGCAACTCTGTTCCTGCTGTATATTAACGATCTGTTGATACTCGGTATCTATGGGTAATGGGTATGCAGATGACAGCACAGTTGTGGAGAGATACCTACCGGGTGCTCGAGCTACTAAGGAAACAATCTGGTCAGAAAGAAAGACTAAGGTAGAGCGTACGTTCTACCTTAGCCTCTCTTTCTGAATAGAATGTTGAACTACGTCTCTAAATGGGCCAAAGCCGATTTTGTAGTATTCTATGCCACTAAAACACAGGCGTGTCTATTCACCGCGAAAAGAATCCAGGTCACCTTGGCTCCTACTTTTCGGTATGTATCCTTGGAGTGCACCGACCGACTACGGCTTTTGGGAGTTGAGACTTCCTTGAACCTGAACTTTGAGCGGTTCATTGGGTCCAAGGCCAAAAGCTGCCAGGAAACTTGGCGTTATCGCAAAAGTCTGGTGATACTTCACACCAGGACAGCTTCTAATGTTATACAAAGCCCAGGTACATTCGTGTGTGGAGTACTGCAGCTATATTTGGGCTGTTGCTATAAAATGCCACCTGGCTACTTTGGATTCAGTGGAGAGGCGTGCAAAGAGGCTAATTGGCGACTCAGATTAAGCTCTAAACGGTCTCCAAAGCCTGGAGCAAAGACGTAGAGTAGCCAGCCTGCGGTGTTCTACAAAATGCATTTTGAGGAGTGTGCGAGGGTAATGCATGATTTATTTCCAGCAGAACACCTGTTTGGTCATTTAAAAAAAGTTTTAAGTAGATTTTTAATTCTAAATAGGAAGGGTTCTCTGCCGTTTGGTCAGTGGGGTTTCAAACATGTGCCCGGAAAATCTGCTATGTGTTTATCATTCTTTGAAAATCTCTTTATGTGCACGTATTCGTCACATAACAGTTTTTTCATTGAAAACAAATACATAAATGAATTGGCGAATCGAGATTCAGTGAGAATTTTTACATGAGGGTCTTGGCAATAGACGTGAAGTACAAAATTGATGAAATTTATGAAATAAAAAAAAAATCAAAAAAGTCCACATACGGGTTTTGGCAAGCGCACCGACGATATAAATAATACAAACATAACATCTATTGAATCACACATTTAATACAAAATTACAAATTAGCTACAGAAAAATACCTACTTTCTTCGGTTTCGACTATTACGAAACGCGTTGTTATTAAACTTTAATGTGTAATATATCCGTATCCTTGTAAATAACTTTTAGAAATATAATTTGAAAAATATAAGTCTTTTATTTGTTCATAAATAGACATACCAACTTTGCAGTTTATGTGATCATTTTTTAAAAGCTAATGTGCCGAAAAGCCGTGACGCGCGAACCTCGTTCCGTGCTAGCCGCGACTAGCGCAGTCATAGGCACTCTAATATTGTGTTTAGGTGTGCGTGCGGCGACGCATAGATACTATGGCGCACACATACAAGCCGCGCGCGGTCCGTTTGTATGAAGATAACATACTTCCCTCTCTTTATTCTATGCCTGTACCCAGCAGTGGGACGATAAAAAGGTTGATGATGATGATGATAACCCTGTAGCTGCAAATTCTAAGTAGTTATTGCTGCTGTAATAGTAGACATTGACTATTCAAAAGTACCAAGTGATGGTTAATTTGAAATAAACAATTTTGATTTTTGATTTTATTTAATTATGAAAAAATATGAAAGGTCTTAAATCCTCAAACTCTGCCATATCTTCTGACATAAGTCTGAATTGTGCTCGTCTTCTGTTGTAAATGTATCTTTCAACAATTTAAGGTTTTATTTCTAAGTCTGACCGCGCAATTTTTCCTTTTTTTTTACTAACAATCTAAGGAATTTGGCATAACTACTCTGAATATGCAGCTAAAGGGTTAAGTCATTAATTTTTTTAAAGGTCTTAATCCATACTATTATTATAAATGCGAAAGTAACTGACAGTCTGTTATGCTTTTCCGCTTAAACCTCTCAACCGATTTGGATGAAATTTGGCACAGACAATCTTTAGAACATGAGACAGGACATAGGCTACCTTTTATTGAAAAATTTGATAATGCCGAGGGAAATCTAAAAAGCTCGATATAACCGAATTCCACGCGGGCGAAGCCGCGGGCGCAAAGCTGGTAGATCAAAGTTACATCCCATTCCCACTAATATGTAAGAATAGTAGATAAAAATTAAAGTCAAAAAAAATTGCGAAGGGCCACAGTTTCTCTTTTGACCAACCCGCAACCCTGACCCAGACATCGGTCTTCTTGGACCCTGTGACGATGTGCTGACATCTCTTTGAGGCGCGCGTGAAACACAACGCGCCGTCGGCCGGCGCCTTTGGTGTCCGGGAATTCGATGATGATAAGTCTATATTGGAAATAATCCTAAGTGTGACCAATATAAGTCTATATTGGAAATAATCCTAAGTGTGACCGCGCAATTTTTTTTTACTTTAATTTTTATCTACTATTCTTACTTAATTATACTACTTACTTAACTACTACTTACTTAATACTCTTACTTAATACTTTTATTTTTTATATTCCTGTTTGTGTTTATTGAAGCTGTTCTCTCACCATTTACAATTGGATAAAATTTTCATATGTTTTTATTTTTACTGTACTACCGTCTCGATGCCACTTTTAATTGTTTGTATGTTTTTATTTTTTGTTGTACTTTTGTGTTTTTATTGTTACTGTACTACCGTCTCGATGCCACTTTTAATTGTTTGTTGCACCGGGTGACGTCTTTACGTCGGCGCCGGTTGTCGCTGAAAACCAGCGCTGGGCTCTGTTTTGCATAGAGTCTCAGCATAATGCTGAGCGACAGCCGTTTTGCGTGGATGTGACGCATGTTTCCCTCAATTATGTCTTATTTTTAGTGTTTTTGTAAACTTTTGCGTCATGTTTACTGCAAATAAAAGTTTTTTCTTTATTTCTTTCTTTTCTTAATTGACTTTAATTTTTATCTACTATTCTTACATATTAGTGGGAATAGGATGTAACTTTGATAAAACGTATCCAATAAGTTTGTTATTAAGAAAGAAAAATATTTACTGTGACTCTTACAGGAACATAGCAACTACATCGATTGTATTCATCGCTATGTCAAGCATTATTATGTTCTCATCTTTGGGGGCTTGCAAAGTGCTTGATGGAGTGGGAATCTCAGCGCCCTCACGCCTCTAGCCGCCGCAGGAGACGCCCTGGTCGAGAGACATCATCGAATTCCCGGACACCGAAGGCGCGGGCCGACGGCGCGTTGTGTTTCACGCGCGCCTCAAGGAGATGTCAGCACATCGTGACAGGGTCCAAGAAGACCGATGTCTGGGTCAGGGTTGCGGGTTTGTCAAAAGAGAAACTGTGGCCCTGGCGTACAGGCAAGTGAAGGAATACGGGTGGCTTATAGTCAGTAAGTCTGACAAGCCCTTCCGCTCCGCCCAGATTGGGAGAGGTCAATTTTGATGATTTCCCATCCACACCGCAAAAAAAAGAAAGCGTTACTTAGTTACCTGAGCATGTTGTGCGAGCTGGTATATACAGACTTCTCCGCGTAGTTTTTGCGCCATATCCTCCAACTCTGACAGCAATTTTTTACTATTTTCTGTGGATAACCCCCGCACTTTGTGGATCGCCAGACTTAATGGCCTGTAAATATTAGAAATATTATTTATTATATTCGTGCCTCTGAAAAGACGTTAAGCCAGTGGACGCCCCAAATCTTAGACCTCCCCCAAGGCTTTCCATAATCTGTCTTGTGCTGCCCGCGTCCATCGGTTCCCCGCGACCTTCAACAGGTCATCGCTCCACCTTGTTAGGGAGGCTCTTGTTGCGTCTTTCGGTACGTGGCCGCCACTCCAGAACCTTACTGCCCCATCGGCCATCGGTTCTACGAGAAACGTGCCCCACCCACTGCCACCTAATTTTAGCGACTCTGAGAGCTATGTCTGTGAATTTGGTTCTTCTGCGGATCTCCTCATTTCTGATTCGATCGCGCAGAGAAACTCCGAGCTCTTTCCATCGCCCTTTGTGTGACTTTTATCCTTCGTATGAGGCCCATTGTGAGCGACCACGTTTCAGTTCCGTAAGTCATCACTGGCAACACACACTGGTTAAAGACTTTAATCTTGAAACACTGTGGTATCTTGGACGACGAGGATGTAGCGTAGCTTCCCGAACGCTGCCCAGTCGAGCTGGATTCGCACACTGATCATGAGTATTTATCCTATAGACCGTGTTCTTCGCATTTACCACGAACTTTGGCAAACGCTTCTGTAGCTTTTACAAAACAAATCTATAAAAAAGCAAAACCTAAAAATGCTTCGTTACAAAGATATTTGTAATTTCCTATTTTATACCTCACGTTAGGTAGGTGAAAACTAAAGTGTTGATAAAGGGCGAAGAATTGAAATCTGAAGACAGCACAGTATTCTTCAATGGCGTCCACATATAGAAAAAAAATATGTTCTGCTGCATACGCAGTTAGAACAAAGTTTAGTGTACTTTGGCTATTTCCATAGCGTAATTGTAGGCCATACAAATATTTATTCCGTGTGGGAATCGAAGCACGCAGCGCAGCATCGCTGAGCCACTGCGATAATCGTGTCGTCAGTGTTTTATTTTACACTAAAATTATTATAACACTCCTCAAATAAGCGCAAAACAGAATTATAAAAGTTCTATTTCACTATCACTATCTGACCCCTACATACAAAATTTATAAAGAAACAAAGCTTTTCAACATTTCTGACATATATTTCTATAATACATGTATTTTAGTTCGTAAAATTCTTTCCAGAGACTTACACACACAAATGACACTCACAAAAAATATACAGGTGCGAAAACGTCTTCTGAGACGAGCTCAAGACTTACACATTCCTAGTACTAGAACTATGGAAAACAAACAGTTATACATGAGGGAGCAAAACTTTATAACTCGCTACCAAAAGATGTTAAAAATACACAATCCTTTTTTTTTAGTTTTTTTTTTTGTTGGGATGGGAAATCATCAAATGACTTCTCCCGCTCTGGGCAGAGTGGAAGGGCGTGTCAGACTTTTACTGACTAAAACCCACCCGTGTTTCTTCACTTGCCTGTGCGACGGGCAGGGCCACGGTTTCTTGTTTAACCAACCCGCAACCTTGAGCCAGCAGGCATCGGTCTTCGTGGACCCCGTCACGACGTGCTGACATCTCTTTGAGGCGCGCGTGAAACACGACGCGCCGTCGACTCGGGCCTGGTCCTTACCGAGCGGCGAGCTGCCCACTGCTCACCGCCCGCAAGCCCGCGCCTGCGGTGGCTGGGAGTTTAGTGTCATCTCCCGACCAGGGCGTCTCCTGCGGCGGCTAGTGGCGTGAGGTCGCTGGGATTCCCGTTGCCTCACGCGCTCCGCCTCCTCCTTTGCCAGCATCACTGCTTCGCAGAAGGAGGTGACGGCCTGCCATGCACTCTCGCTCCGGACCATGGCCTGGGCCAGGGTCGGACGCGAGAGATCGCCGCCGATCGCCGCTACGAGGACACGGCGGTGCTCTACCCAAGTCGGGCAGACCTCCACCGTATGCTCCACCGTGTCCTCAGGGCGATCCACACAATGGTGACACCCTGGCGTTTCCTCCCGCCTTATACGGAACAGGAACCTCCCGAAACAACCGTGTCCGGTGAGGACCTGCGTCAGGCGGAAGGTGAGGGCGCCGTGGCGCCTCTCTAGCCACTCCTCAAAGAGGGGACTTACCGCCGCTATTGTGGCGTGCCCAAAAATACACACCCCTAATTATTATTTAAAAAATTACTAAAATGCCACATCTTAAAGAGTCATAAAATAATTGGTTTAAATAACTAAAAACATTTATTTGCTCTTAGTGTAAACATGCCCTTAGATTTAGAATCACAACAATGTTACCTAGTCATCGTACAGCGAGCGCGATTTAACAAAACTTTTGGAAACTACCTTCTTACCACACATATTATTACCAAAATGTTAACATTGTAAGCTTTTGCTACTCCTGGACTACAAAAATGTACCTAATTTAATCATATTAAGTACTAGCGGCCGCCAGCGGCTTCGTTCGCGTGGTTTAGTTATGCTCCGCTCCTATTGGTCGCAGCGTGATGTTATATAGCCTAAAGCTTTCCTGGATTAATGGGCTATCCAACGCAAAAAGAATTTTTCAAATCGGACCAGTAGTTCCCGAGATTAGCGCGCACAAACAAACAAACTCTTCAGCTTTATATATTAGTATAGATATAGATTTATTTCTGTAAAGTGATTTGTAATCTTTAGAAATAAATGAATTCAATCCGTAAATACAAGGTCACTCATTTACAGGTTAATCAAAACAGAATTCAAAATTTCGAAAGAAAAATATAACTTACTCATCAGGATAATTTTTAGAACATTTGAAATGCAGTGTCACTGAACAGTGCACGCCTTTAATGTCCGAGTTGTGCAGTGGAAGCAGTGTGAGCATCAGATCTATAGGTCTCCATATTTTCCAAGCAACAGTCTCTCGATTATCCACCACAGCATCACCGTAAATAGCCTGCCAACGATAAATTTATTATTAGTTTTATTCAGCAGTTAATTAATACAAGTAATCAAAAATGCGAAATAGGGATTGTTAACCCAACCAACTGCTTCTTTGCCTACAGAGGTCCACTGCTGGACAAAGGCCTCCGGGCCGGCCGGCCACAATCACCGGTCTAGTGCTGCCCGTATCCATCAGCTTTCCGCGACCTTCACCAGGTCATCGGTACACCTTGTTGGGGGCCTCCTTACGCTGCGTCTTTCGGTACGTAGCCGCCACTCCAGAACCTTACTGCCCCATCGGCTATCGGTTCTACGAGCAATGTGCCCCGCCCACTGCCATTTCATTTTAGCGACTCGAGAGCTATGTCGGTGATTTTGGTTCTTCTGTGGATCTCCACATTTCTGATTCTATCGCGCAGAGAAACTCCGAGCATAATAGCTCTTTCATAACTTTCTAACATAACGTAACCAACACTATTTTGGAATTAATGAAATCAGATCAGGATACATTTATTTGCTCAAACATGTATACCCCACTGCCATTTAATTTTAGCGACTCGAGAGCTATGTCGGTGATTTTGGTTTTTTTTTTTTTTTATACAATATAAACCAGCGCTTGACCGCAATCCTGCCTGATGGTAAGCAGTGACGCAATCGTTGATGGTAAAGCGCACTAGTTTATTAAGAGCCTATTCACTCTAGCCTTGAAGACACTCAAATTGTAGTCCGACGGAAACACCGCCGCTGGCAAATTGTTCCAGTCCCTCGATGTACGCGGTATAAAGGAGGAGGCGAAACGCTTCGTCCGGATCGTAGTGGTGTTAACAACGTAAGGGTGGAAACCAGCCGTACGACGGGTCGTCCGCTGGTAGAACGGAGATGGGGGAATTAAATCATGCAATTCCCTCGCACACTCCCCGAAATGCATCCTATAGAACACCGAAAGGCTGGCTACTCTACGCCTGTGCTCTAAGCTTTGGAGACCAACTCGAGTTAGATCAGGGTCACCAATCAGCCTCTTTGCACGTCTCTCCACTGAATCCAAAGTGGCCAGGTGACACTTGGCAGCACCAGCCCAAATGTGGCTGCAGTACTCCACACACGAACGGACCTGTGCTTTGTATAACATTAGAAGCTGCCCAGGTGTGAAGTACTGCCGGACCTTTGCGATAACGCCAAGTTTCCTGGCAGCCACCTTGGCCTTGGACCCAATGAACCACCCAAAGTTAAGGTTCGAGGAAATCTCAACTCCCAAAAGCTGAAGGCGGTCGGAACACTCCAAGGACACATTTCGAAAAGTAGGGGCCAAGGTGAACGGGCTCCTTTTGGCGGTGAAAAGACACGCCTGTGTTTTGGCGGCATTGAATGCTACAAGATTGGCATTGCCCCATTCGGAGACTGCCTGCAGTGCAACACTCGTTCGCTCAACCATGGCCTCTCTTTCGGACCGGATTGATTCCCTACTAGCCCGAGCACCCGGCAGGTATCTCTCTACAACTGTGCTGTCATCTGCATACCCATAGATACCAGGCATCAGCAGATCGTTAATATGCAGCAGAAACAGAGTTGCAGAGAGAACAGACCCCTGAGGAACACCGGCATTAGTTGACATGGGCTCAGAAGAGCATCCGTCGACAACAACTCGGAGGGACCGTTCAGTCAGGAAGTCTTTTACCCAGCCAGCCAGGCTAGGGGAAATGCCGTACGCTGGAAGCTTACTCAAAAGGCCAGCGTGCCATACCCGGTCGAAGGCCTTCGAGACATCAAGGGAGACAGCAATCGCTTCCCCATTTTTCTCGAGGGCCTCGCCCCACAAGTGAGTGGCATACACTAGTGGGTCCCCAGTTGACCGATTGCGGCGAAACCCGTACTGTCGGTCACTGAGGAGATCGTTACCTTCCAGGTATGCCAAGAGGCGCGAGTTCAATACACGCTCCATAATTTTGCAAAGTATGGAGGTGAACGAAATCGGCCGATAGTTGGCAGGATCGGCACGACTACCCTTCTTGGGCACGGGCTGCACGTTAGCAAGCTTCCAGGACTTGGGCACTATACCAGTCCTAAATGAGAGGCGATACAAGCAACGGGTACATACTCTAGGTTCTTCTGCGGATCTCCACATTTCTGATTCTATCGCGCAGAGAAACTCCGAGTATAACAGCTCTTTCATATCTTTCTAACCTAACGTAACCAACACTATTTTGGAATTAATGAAATCAGATCAGGATACATTTATTTGCTCAAACATGTATACACACACAAAAATATTTAATAAACGGATAACATTGAAAATCAGACAAGTTGCCACTTAGTATGGTGTGCAAATATTAAGAACAGATTATATTATTAATGACATATTTCAAGTCCAAACGTAGCGTGGGACGCCCTTGGGCGAGATGGAGCGACGACATCAAAAAGGTGGCTGGTAGTGGCTGGTGGAGAACTGCTCAGGATCGAGCTTGTTGGCGTGCCATGAAAGAGGCCTATGTCCAGCAGTGGACGAGTAAAGGCTGATGATGATGAAGTCCAAAACAGTAATGTAATGGAATTATTAAACAAAACTAAATTATAAATATCAGCACTATAAAATAGGTATATTTAAAAAATAATAATGCATCAAAATCTATGCATGTCAATATAACATATTTAAGACTACCCTCATATAATATTATCCCCTACTAAAGTAATAATGCATTAAAATCTATGCCGATAATATTCATAATAAGTAATACATATTTGAGTTTACCCTCAGATAATATTATCTTCCTACCCTACTTTTATGATTTATCCACATGTATTTTTATGCTCCTTAGGCAAGATTCAGTTAGTACAGACAACAGCAGGTCAAGCTACCCGAAACTGTCAAATATCCCCAATCAAACTTGAGCCTTAACACTTTAAAGATAAGCTTGATTTGCTGTCGTCCATCTCCACACAATAGGCATAACGGACAGCCCTCTGTACAGAGCCTGCATAGAGGCTGATAAGACAGTTGAGCATGTACTCTTCGAATAAACAGGCGTCATCCAAATTAGAAGCAAAACCACAGGGGCATCAAGATCTTACACAGATGTTCTCGACAGACCAGGAGACTTAATGGCCTTCTGGAGGGAGGTGGGCTGGTTGGAATAACCGCCAGGGTCCACACACAATAGACCACTGGAGGAACCGAGTGACGAAACAAAACCCGTAACATAGAACATAGATGTGCTGTCATCTGTACAAGTTGGTAAATTATGGACTGGTGTCCCAGCTTCTTTGCTTTGTTGAGATTCGAAAGTCAATGAAATGAAAAAGCAACAGTAAAATTTTAGATGTCAATACCTTAATTGGCAAATCCGCTAACTCGATAAAAGCAAATTTTTCGGGAGATGTTTAAAACTGAATATTTTTTATACATCACTTAAGGGAAAATCTAAAATACCTTTGGTAGGTAGAATTTTGGGTAATGTTTGTTTCATAACATTTTTTTTTTTTTGTGACTCCTAAAAACAAGAACCATAAAATTAGTAGGTATTTTAATACTATCGTGTTTTTAGGAGATACCTGCAAAACTAAATGTGGAGTTAGCCAATTTGCAAATTAAGGTATGTATTTGTCTCATTATTTCGCCTCCGTGGCGTAGCGGTAGCGGACGCGGCCGCTGCGCAAGGTGGCGCGGGTTCGATCCCCGCACAGTGCAAGTATTTGTATGCATGAATATGAATATTTGCACTGGTCTGGTCGTGCCTCGGAAAGCGTGTTAAGCCGTTGGTCCCGGTTGCCATCCAAACATCTAGTGGCAGTCGTTACGGGTTGTTGGAGCCCTCAAAAGTCTAACTGCAATGCTTCGATGTCACCTTCGGGTTGTGGAGGTCAGACGGCAGTCGCTTCACGGAAAATGTCGAAGTTTAGCCATATCAGCAGTTGGGACTGGTAAAGCGGACCCCAGACTCCAAAGCTGACAAAGCTTCAGATGCGACTGGGATTAACGCTGGGATGATGATGATTTGTCTCATTATTTTAAAACCAAAATTGAATGTTAACTTCTATGATGTGTGAATTAAATAAATAACATACATGTTTTTTTTTTTTTTTATTAAAGAAATAAAACCCAATATTTTAGAATGTCTTGATTTTTATGATTTAAAAAGGGTCCTTTTGAGATTCATACCCGTTCTTCTCCATAGACTCACATTTGGAAATGGTTAACTAGTTTCAACTACTTTACTAATTAATGAATGCTCCAACAACTTACAGGCAATATTGTACTGCCTTTAGAACTGAATTTGCGAAGGGGCTACTACCTGCTTATTTGTCTTGATTCTCAGACAAGTGCAAAGTAAAAGTAAATAGTTTAAGGATAAAAAAGGATGTAGAAAAATGATTTGCAGTTTCCAAAATGTTGTACATTAGTACTTACACACATATTTCCTAGTTTGTTTATTGGGTTTTAAGTCTAACCCGTCATATTGTAGTTCCTACCCTACTTATATGATTAATCAACTTGTAGTTCTAGCCTACTTTTCAGTTCAATACACAAATTACATTATTGGGTATTTTATTGAAGGCATCATACAAAGTATCTATATATCTGCACTTTTGAGGGCATGAGAAAAGCCACTGGTGTCATGATTAGCATGGTTACCTATTGGGCCAGTCTCATCGCAATAGTAATTTTTTTCTTTTACCTTCAAGTCTAAAAAAGAAAACTAGTGTAGCTGGAAAACAAAGCTCTAAAAGAAAAAGATTTGGCTAATAGAAAATTCACACTGGCATCAAATAATCCTACACATTTGGACCAGAAAAGTGATGTTAGTTATATTACATACAAAAATTAATTCATCTTGTAGAAAAAAATATAGGTATATTATTCAGCATCAGATCAAAACTCTGCTAAATTTTTAATCAGTATCTACGACAAACAAATGGAATAGTTGCGATAGGATTACATGAAAAACGCATTAGTAAAAAAAATACAAGGTCTTCCCATGTGCTGGCCTAAATATAATTCGGAATGCCCGCTAAAACAAAAAAAAAAGAAAACCGTGGAACAATTAAATCGAGTAAGTTTAAAGTAAAATAGGGAAATATTGTTGACTTATGAAAACTATTGTTTATTTTCATCATCCAGAAATGTTTTTATTTATAAATAACATAATTACTAACCTGTAATACAGCTAATTCGTTGTCTTGACGTTCTTCGTTCGTTTCATCAGACATTTTGCAGTTATAAAATGCATAAAGTAACTAAAAATGTTAGGCCTTCACGCATCTCCCGCCAACACTAATACGTGTGAAGTATTTTTGCTGTTTGAGCAAATAAATCTCGGTAGTCGGTAGCTTCAGGAATAAACCGCTAGCAAAACAAAATTATTTTGCGACGTTGACAGCCGCTGACTGACATTTCACTGATTTGACAGCTAAATGATAGTTCGGAAATAAACTGAATAAAAATTATCACTTGTTTCCTGCGTTTTAAACAAGTTACGTTTTTTATGATTAATTAAGTATTTTTACAGGCAAACGTGTACATGAAGATTAAAATAATACAGAATTCATTTATTTCCTAAAGATACCAATAGAAAAAAACTACGGGAAGGAGCAGTGCAAAGAAAAAAAAATAGTTTACCTACTCATGGTAATCACGTTTATTTTACATAATTATCTTTTAAATCTACACCGCTCTTCCGTCCCAATACATACAGTCAAAATGACTTCTATGCTGCCATCGATAACGGTCTGGAAGTGGCAATCTTGTGGGAATCAAGATATACAGTAGAACCTTATTGTCAAATGGTCACACTTCTGTAGGTCCGACTATGGAGCAAATAGTCCGACCATGCTCAGGCTCGCGAGCATGATATTTGTAGGTACCGACTTATCAATGACTGACGCTTCTCAGGCCATTGTTTTCGGTTTGTTGTGTAAGGCCAATACATATTATAAAGTGGGTGTAGATGTTTTTAATATACTGTTTCTTCTTTTTCAGCCTATAGAGGTCCATTGCTGGACACAGGCCTCCCCCAAGGCTTTCTACGATGACCGGTCTTGTGCTGCCCGCCTCCATCGGCTTCCCTCGACCTTCACCAGGTCATCGGTCCACCTTATTGGGGGCCTCCCTACGCTGTGTCTTCTGGTACCTTGTTATTACAGACTCCAAAGCTGACAAAGCTTCAGATGCGACTGGGATTAACGCTGGGATGATGATGATTTGTCTCATTATTTTAAAACCAAAATTGAATGTTAACTTCTGATGTGTGAATTAAATAAATAACATACATGTTTTTTTTTTATTAAAGAAACAAAACCCAATATTTTAGAATGTCTTGATTTTTATGATTTAAAAAGGGTCCTTTTGAGATTCATACCCGTTCTTCTCCATAGACTCACATTTGGAAATGGTTAACTAGTTTCAACTACTTTACTAATTAATGAATGCTCCAACAACTTACAGGCAATATTGTACTGCCTTTAGAACTGAATTTGCGAAGGGGCTACTACCTGCTTATTTGTCTTGATTCTCAGACAAGTGCAAAGTAAAAGTAAATAGTTTAAGGATAAAAAAGGATGTAGAAAAATGATTTGCAGTTTCCAAAATCTTGTACATTAGTACTTACACACATATTTCCTAGTTTGTTTATTGGGTTTTAAGTCTAACCCGTCATATTGTAGTTCCTACCCTACTTATATGATTAATCAACTTGTAGTTCTAGCCTACTTTTCAGTTCAATTCATGTCATGTATCTCACTCGAGGGTATTTGCAGATAATTCAGTCTGGTTATGTCAGGTGAGCAAACACGCGTGTTCCCTCGTATTTCCCCGATTTCCGTGCGTATATGTTATTGGCGACGAGAGAAAAGTGCTTAAAAGTGTGTGTAATAAACTAAATTCACTGAATTGTATAAAAATCTTTAGGTGGAAAAGGTAAAAATGGTGATTAAGTTCAGTGAATATGATGTAGCACATGGCTGTTGGGAAAACTACATTACAAGGTTTGGATTTTGTCTAGAAGCAAATGAAATCACGGATGATGCTAAGACAAAGGCGAATTTATTGTCGGTATGTGGTCCTGATTTATTTGATTTAATTTCTGCACTGATTGCCCCGAAGAAAATAAGTGAGGTTACTTTTTCAACTATAAAAAATGTTTTAGATATTCATTTTCATCCAAAACCAAATGAAATAGTTGAATCATTCAAATTTCATTCCCGAAATCAAGAAGAAGGAGAAAAAATACGCGATTATATAGCTAGTTTGAGGAAATTGTCCATTCATTGTAATTTTAGTGATATTGACAGAACACTGAGGGATAGATTGGTCTGTGGAATTAACGACAAAGACATTCAAAAGAAAATGCTACAACAGAGGGAGTTAACTTTCCAATTTGCATGTGAAATAGCACTATCGCATGAGTCAGCCAATTGTGATTCTAATTTAATTGTTAACCCTGGAGTTACTACGAGTAAACCTACCATGGATTTAGAGGAACCAATGGAAATAAATAAACTTTCTTTTAAAAAAAGTGAAAAACCTACTGGTAAATTTAAATGTTTCCGCTGTGGTAAATCACATAAAGAAGAGTGCAGGTTCAGGTGGTCAAAGTGTAATTTTTGTGGGAAAACTGGTCATATAGAAGTGGTATGTTTGAATAAGAATAATAAAAACAATTACAAAAAGTCTAATTGTAATGGCCTTTATGAAAGTCCTATTAATAATTTTAGGGACAACAGACTACCCGCATTTATGATAAATATTTTGCTTAATGGGTTTGAAATTGAAATGGAGGTTGATTCAGGTTGTGCATTCACATTAATTAGTGAGCCGACAGCCAGACTCATATGGAAGGGAAAATTACCTGAAATAGAAAAGTATGATATTATGCTAAAAACATGGACAGATAACCAATTGAAGATTGTAGGAAGGGCAATGGTTCCGGTAGCTTACAAAGAGATTTCTAGAACACTACCAGTGATCATAGCCCAAGGCAATGGTCCTAGTCTCATAGGGAGAAACTGGTTCAGAGAATTAAATATTGGAATACATGGTCTCAAGAGCATAAAAATAGACACTTTAGATATGAACAAGTTACTTGGTCAGTACAAAGGTGTTTTTAAAGAAGGTTTAGGGAAGTACACAGGGCCAGTTGTGAGTATCATACCAAGAGAAGGAGCAGCCCCTAAGTTCCTCAAAAGCAGGCCAGTACCATTTGCTATAAAAGATAGAGTTTTTAAGGAAATAGACAGATTAGTAGAAGAAGATGTACTAGAACCGGTGCCATACTCAGAATGGGCAACCCCAATTGTACCCGTATTAAAACCTAACGGCAAGGTGAGACTCTGTGGAGACTACAGGTCAACAGTAAATTCAGTGACTGAAACTGATACGTACCCACTTCCGACACTCGACGAAGCTTTCACACAGTTACAAGGTGGTGAAATATTCACGAAAATTGATTTAGAGAGAGCATATACACAGGTGGTCGTCGATGAACCTACATCACAACTACTTACTCTTAATACTCCCAGAGGTCTGTACAAGGTAAAACGGCTGGCATTTGGTGTAAAAGCATGCCCAGGTATTTTTCAACGTTTGATGTCATCGTTGCTAGCTGGGATTCCGGGTGTGGCTGTCCTACTTGATGATGTGGTTGTGAGTGGTACAAACATAGACCAACATAATGAACGGCTAAAAGCCGTACTACAGAAACTAGAGGAAGCAGGGCTAAGAGTAAATAAAGAGAAATGTAGGTTTGCAGCAACAAATGTCACATTTTTAGGATACAGAATTGATAAATTTGGGATACATCCATGTGAAGATAAGATTTATGAAATTGAGAAAACGGCGGCACCACGTAATCTAAAAGAGCTACAAGCATTCTTGGGATTAGTTAACTTCTATGATCGATTCTTGCCACACAAGGCCACAATAGCGGAAGCCTTATATAAATTATTAAATAAAGAAGTACCTTGGCAATGGACTGCGACACATCAAAAAGTTTTCGAAAGATTAAGGAAAATTTGATATTATCATGTGATGCTTCTCAATATGGACTAGGAGCTGTATTAGAACATGAAATGGAAGATGGCAGTATAAGACCCATTATATTTGCATCAAGGACTATGAATATACATGAAAGAAAGTATGCTCAGGTAGATAAAGAGGCAGCGGCAATAATATTTGGGCTTAAGAAATTTCATCAGTTTATAAGTGGCAGAAAAGTCAATATAAAGACAGACCATAAACCATTACTGGGGTTATTTGACCCTAAACGTCCCATACCTAATATAATCTCTCCTAGAATGCTAAGATGGGCACTTTTACTAAACTCCTATAACTATACAATAGAGTATGTACAAGGGAAGAAATTGGGAAACGCTGATGCTTTAAGCCGCTGGCCATCGGCAGATACAGGAAAAAGGGAGGAAGAGTACTCAGGAGTGCTATTAATAGAAGAAACACCAATAGAGTTAGAATTTACAGCACAGGAAGTAGCAGGAATTACATCAAAAGACCCCATATTGAGTAAAGTTTTATATTGGACGCGCAATGGCTGGCCAAGCAAAATAGATGATAAGTTCAAAGCATATGGACAGAAAGAGAAGAATTATCTATTTTTAAAAATTGCATTTTGTGGGGAAGCAGAGTAGTTCTACCAGAGAAAATGAGAGACAAAGTTTTGGAAGAGTTACATACAAATCATGATGGAATTGTTATCACTAAAGCAATGGCAAGAAGTTACTTCTGGTGGCCATCCATTGATAAACATATTGAAAATATGATAAAAAACTGTGAAATATGTGCAGAAAACAGGAGTATGCCTACTAAAGTTACACACCGCTGGATAAGAACAGATAGACCATGGTCTAGACTCCATATGGATTATGCTGGTCCATTCCAAGGAAAAACATTTCTTATAGTTATAGATTCTTTCTCAAAATGGCCAGAAGTCAAAATTGTTCCAGATATGAGCAGCGCAACATTAATAAAAATATTGCGAGAAATATTTTCGGAGCAAGGGCTGCCTGATACCCTTATAAGTGACAATGGCAGAAGTTTCATATCAGAAGAATTCCAGAACTATTGCAAGAGGAATGATATTAGGCATGTTCTAGTGGCACCATATCATCCAGCATCCAATGGGCAAGCGGAGCGAACAGTTCAGACCATCAAAAATAAACTCAAGAAACATTCCTCTGAACCATGGCAAGTAAAACTTCCCAAAATTTTATATGGCTTACGTACTACACCAAATAGCGTAAATGATAAAACACCAGCAGAACTACTGAATAACAGACGGTTCCGGACTAAATTCGATTATTTAAATCCTCTCACTTCAAAAGATAAGCCTATGTTGGAAGAAATAGAAAATAATGAAAACACAAAATTAAGAACATTGGAAGTCGGACAAACTGTTTATGTAAAAAATTATAGCAGAGGACCACAGTGGCTAAAAGGAGTAGTAGAGAAAAAAGTTGGAGTTTGTAGATATTTAGTAAGATGGAATGGTAAACTTTTGAAGAGACACATCAACCAGATACATAGTTTTGGGGGGAGGAAAGAAGATAAGGAACAAAAGGCGACAAGAAATGGATTATACGAAGATGATGAGGAAGAAGACTACGTGTCACTACCATCACAATCGAAGTGGGCTGAAATTATTGGAGTATCAGGGCCACAAGACATTGAAATACGGGAAAGTTCACAATATGGAACTAATACTGCAAAAAGGAATAAAAGGGTTTTATCAGAATCACCTGAACAGTCAGCCAGCAAGAAGGTTGCCTGTGATCTGTCTGGAGAAGAAGAGGTTTCTGAATTAGAAGATTCCCAACAGTCTTGGGGAATAATAGACTCCGAAAATGAACAATAGTGTTAAAACCTTGATGTAGAACTAAAACTAATAGGATTAAGCATTTAGTGTGTAGTTATAAGTGATTTAGTGTATTACGAACAATAGACATTTAGTGGGTGCATTGAAGAAAGAAGAGTACAATGGTGATCCATCTCGGGGGGAAGGCATGTCATGTATCTCACTCGAGGGTATTTGCAGATAATTCAGTCTGGTTATGTCAGGTGAGCAAACACGCGTGTTCCCTCGTATTTCCCCGATTTCCGTGCGTATATGTTAACATACATGTTTTTTTTTTTATTAAAGAAATAAAACCCAATATTTTAGAATGTCTTGATTTTTATGATTTAAAAAGGGTCCTTTTGAGATTCATACCCGTTCTTCTCCATAGACTCACATTTGGAAATGGTTAACTAGTTTCAACTACTTTACTAATTAATGAATGCTCCAACAACTTACAGGCAATATTGTACTGCCTTTAGAACTGAATTTGCGAAGGGGCTACTACCTGCTTATTTGTCTTGATTCTCAGACAAGTGCAAAGTAAAAGTAAATAGTTTAAGGATAAAAAAGGATGTAGAAAAATGATTTGCAGTTTCCAAAATCTTGTACATTAGTACTTACACACATATTTCCTAGTTTGTTTATTGGGTTTTAAGTCTAACCCGTCATATTGTAGTTCCTACCCTACTTATATGATTAATCAACTTGTAGTTCTAGCCTACTTTTCAGTTCAATACACAAATTACATTATTGGGTATTTTATTGAAGGCATCATACAAAGTATCTATATATCTGCACTTTTGAGGGCATGAGAAAAGCCACTGGTGTCATGATTAGCATGGTTACCTATTGGGCCAGTCTCATCGCAATAGTAATTTTTTTCTTTTACCTTCAAGTCTAAAAAAGAAAACTAGTGTAGCTGGAAAACAAAGCTCTAAAAGAAAAAGATTTGGCTAATAGAAAATTCACACTGGCATCAAATAATCCTACACATTTGGACCAGAAAAGTGATGTTAGTTATATTACATACAAAAATTAATTCATCTTGTAGAAAAAAATATAGGTATATTATTCAGCATCAGATCAAAACTCTGCTAAATTTTTAATCAGTATCTACGACAAACAAATGGAATAGTTGCGATAGGATTACATGAAAAACGCATTAGTAAAAAAAATACAAGGTCTTCCCATGTGCTGGCCTAAATATAATTCGGAATGCCCGCTAAAACAAAAAAAAAAGAAAACCGTGGAACAATTAAATCGAGTAAGTTTAAAGTAAAATAGGGAAATATTGTTGACTTATGAAAACTATTGTTTATTTTCATCATCCAGAAATGTTTTTATTTATAAATAACATAATTACTAACCTGTAATACAGCTAATTCGTTGTCTTGACGTTCTTCGTTCGTTTCATCAGACATTTTGCAGTTATAAAATGCATAAAGTAACTAAAAATGTTAGGCCTTCACGCATCTCCCGCCAACACTAATACGTGTGAAGTATTTTTGCTGTTTGAGCAAATAAATCTCGGTAGTCGGTAGCTTGAGGAATAAACCGCTAGCAAAACAAAATTATTTTGCGACGTTGACAGCCGCTGACTGACATTTCACTGATTTGACAGCTAAATGATAGTTCGGAAATAAACTGAATAAAAATTATCACTTGTTTCCTGCGTTTTAAACAAGTTACGTTTTTTATGATTAATTAAGTATTTTTACAGGCAAACGTGTACATGAAGATTAAAATAATACAGAATTCATTTATTTCCTAAAGATACCAATAGAAAAAAACTACGGGAAGGAGCAGTGCAAAGAAAAAAAAATAGTTTACCTACTCATGGTAATCACGTTTATTTTACATAATTATCTTTTAAATCTACACCGCTCTTCCGTCCCAATACATACAGTCAAAATGACTTCTATGCTGCCATCGATAACGGTCTGGAAGTGGCAATCTTGTGGGAATCAAGATATACAGTAGAACCTTATTGTCAAATGGTCACACTTCTGTAGGTCCGACTATGGAGCAAATAGTCCGACCATGCTCAGGCTCGCGAGCATGATATTTGTAGGTACCGACTTATCAATGACTGACGCTTCTCAGGCCATTGTTTTCGGTTTGTTGTGTAAGGCCAATACATATTATAAAGTGGGTGTAGATGTTTTTAATATACTGTTTCTTCTTTTTCAGCCTATAGAGGTCCACTGCTGGACACAGGCCTCCCCCAAGGCTTTCTACGATGACCGGTCTTGTGCTGCCCGCCTCCATCGGCTTCCCTCGACCTTCACCAGGTCATCGGTCCACCTTATTGGGGGCCTCCCTACGCTGTGTCTTCTGGTACGTGGCCGTGGCCGATACTGCGTAAAAAACGTCTTTTACGTTATTGTAGAAGTCTGTTAGTTCTTATGTCGTTTAATTTTTTGTACGGACTACAGCAAGTCAAACTACCCCAAACTGTTAAAAATTCCCAATCAACATTAAGCCTCAATGTTTCTGAAATAAAGTTGAAAATCTAATAAAGGAATCTGACAGATTGTAGTAGCTTGATGAGATACTACAATCTCTGAGCGTCTGTACTAAATATCTTTTTATATTTTTGCAATATACCTAGGTATATTAGATTTCTCGGATAATCTTATTATCTTTTCCTTCGTGGCGACCGTGGTTCCTCCCCGAAGTTAACAGATTAGAGGAGTTCTCCTGTAAAAGACAGTCATGCCAGAGACACAAAGAAGAGGAAGATAGGCCAAACTCAAAGTTTCTATTTTACAGATTGGTTTTATTTTTGGTTTTCAATTAACAACAACAGTAACTATTCAGAAACATTAATAGCAAGACACTCAACAGTGCTGCCATTTTACGAACGAGCTTCCAGTTTATAATTTTCAATACTAGGGTTTACCGGCGTTACCGCACTTTTCCCAGTTGACCTTCGAGCAACATGTGTTGCTCGAAGCAGTTGACATATCTGTCTTTACGGTACGTAGCTATCGCCATCGACATAATATTATACTACTTAATAGACATGCCGTACGTGTTTAGTCTGCAGTATTATTTTGGTTTGAAAAGAGTGATAGAGATGACCGATGCTTTCGGTCTAGCACTATCTCTTTCCTCATAGATGATTTAGAGAGAGATAAAGATAGACCGAAACCTCGTATCCTCTCTTTCTTTCGGAGTGCCACAATTCTCATCTCTAAGGCATGTCCATTAGTATAATGTCGAGGGCTACCGCGCTGTAAGTGAAAGCGGGGTTATAGCCCGCGAAATTCAAATTTTATTTATAAATAAAAACCTCATTTTTAGGTCAGATGTAAATTGAAAAAAAAAGCACTAGGTATGCAACTTATTGTGACTTGATCAAAATTTTGATTTACGACTACATCAGGTACGTATTTTCAGATTTCATCAATATACTTATAAAATCATTGATACATCGGTACGTACATAGTTCCACGTAACTGTTTTACTATATTACTAGCTTCGCCCGCGTGGAATTCGGTTATATCGCGTTTTTTAGATTTCCCTCGGGAATAAAACTAATTAAATGACGATTGATCAGTTTTCGACCGGAGATGAAAAATTATTAAATTACTAAAATGGCTATTAAAAATTAAGAGTTGATCGTAGAAGGGTGAAAATTCAGGATTTTATGTATTTTTGTATCATAAAAAATTAGAAACTAAAAATGTTGTCTAAAAAATAAAAATAAAAAAATTAAGGGTGGACTACCCCTACGATTAAAGGGGATGAAAAATAGATGCTGGCCTCAATACGCTCACAAAATTTCATTAGAATCGGTCAAGCCGTTTCGGAGGAGTATGGGAATGAAAACTGTGACACGAGAATTTTATATATAAGAAGAACAAATCGGAGACTATCTTTGTTTTTAAGGACAAATCTATTAAATAAACTTGACGTCATTTTTTTATGATACTGGCGTAGGTATTACCTACCTTTAAGATTGCTGTTTAATTGCTGCTGTTAGAGGAAAAATAACTGTGAACGGACTTTACGGCTCGAGGTTGATTCGCAATTTTTCGACAGTTTTGAGTAGGTTGACCTGCTGTCGTCCCTACTTATAGAAATACGACGGATGATATATATTTTATAATAATTTTATCTTCTAATATATTGGCACCGATTTCCTTGTTCGCAAACTAAATTTTATGCCATATAAAGAAAAAGAACACACTGAACTTAAACTTAAACTAGCGGATGCCAGCGACTGCGATAGCGTGGTTTAGTTATGCTCCACTCCTATCAGCCGTAGCGTAATGTTGTACAGCCTAAAGCCTTCCTGGATTAATGGGCTATCCAACGCAAAAAGAATTTCAAATCGGTGCAGTAGTTCCTGAGAGTAGCGCGTTTAAACAAACAGACAAACACTTCAGCTCCGCAGCACTGTTTCACCCCTGTAGGTTTCGATATGTTTCTTTTTATATGTTCCGCTCCTATTCTTCGCAGCGTGATGTTACATATTCTAAAGCCTTCCTGGATTAATGGCCTAACCAAAGCAAAAAGATTTTTTGAAATCGGACCTGTAGTTCCTGAGATTAGCGCGTTCAAACAAACAAACAAACAAATAAACAAACTCTACAGCTTTATATATTAAGTATAGATGTAAAGAAAACCCTGCCCGATCCGTGAAGATATTATTAGTTATCGATAACTGATTCTACTAATGAATACAAAGCCGGGCTAAACTTAAAAAAAAATCCCCCTATAAAATAAATATTATTTCTCAAAAAGAGGTAACTAAATACATGTGCGGTAGACAACTCTTCCGCAGGCGTCGGAGGGCAGAGCACGCGGCACGTGGTCGCATCGCCTAATAATACCATCAAAATGGGATTGTCACTATTAAATTTGGGGGAAGTTGGAATTAATTCGCGGGAAAAAAAGATTATTTCAAAATTTATTAGTATTGTTACTATGATTATTACGTAATATTTTATATTATATTTGGTCATATGTTTCATCATCAACCTTTTTATCGTTCCACTGCTGGGCACAGGTCTCCTCTCATACAGAGAAGGATTGAGCGTAATCACCACGCTTGCTCAATGCGGGTTGGCGATTTCAGACTCCAGTCCAAACTCCAGGTTTCCTCAAGATGTTTTCCTTCACCTTCAGTCATTGGTGTCCAAGATATACTTAGAAAGTACATATAACCTGAGAAAAGTTACATTGGTACTTGCCTGACCTGGAATCGAACCCGCGCACTCATACTTGAGAGGCTGGTGTTTTAACCACTAGGCCACCACGACATTTAAGACAGGTTAGCAAGTCAGTAATGTCATGTCATGTGTTTACCTAACCTTTATTATCCTTATGGGTCGGACATGGTTTTTTTTACATAATGTAGGTACACTTCTGGACACATCTATTGGCCCACCTTAGAGTTTAGGTTTCGATGGCCCCTACCGAAATATGATTGCTAGATTGAACAAAAACTATTGATGCAGTTTAAAACCTGATACATTTTGCCATCTTTTTCGATCGTACTTTTTTAAATTTGAATTCAGCGGCCCTAGCCAATGTAACATCGCTTCGTAGCGAAGCGAAATCGAATACCAAACCAACCAATGGCGGGAACGATTGACCACGTGATTTGTCGCGTCGCGTGGTCAATCGTTCCCGCCATTGGTTGGTTTGGTGTTCGATTTCGCTTCGCTATGAAGCGATGTTACATTGGCTACAGGCGCAGAATACCATACGACATGGAGCTACGCCTAACAAGTCGGATATGCGCCTTGTTAAAGGCAATTGATTTTTGAATAAAAAACTTTTTTTTTCAAATAAAGGTTTAATTTAATAACGCGTGTTGCCACCGTGGGTATCTACCACAGCTCTCATACGATTAGGCATAGTGTTTATTAACCGCTCTATGAAATTTTGAGGGATCATCTTCCATTCCTCTTCTATGGCAGTTTACAACTCCTGCATTGTCTGGGCAACTGGCTGACGAGCCCTAACACGTTTTTTTAGCTCGTCCCACATGTGCTCAATGGGGTTCATGTCTGGGCTTCTGGCTGGTCAGTCCATAACTGTGATGTTCACATCCCGAAGATATTCCCTGACGATGCCGGCCGTATGGGCTCTTGCATTATCATGCATAAAAAGGAAATTTAGGCCCACATAGTCCGCGTATGGTATCACGCGAGGTTCTAAGCACTCACGCATGCACCTTTTATCATTTAATGTTGGCAGCCGTGGTCCTGTAACAATCTCAAGTTGAGTTTTGCGGCTCGCGGATATACCGCCCCAGACAGTCCATGAGCCACCGCCTTAAGCAACCCTCTCTTCAAAGCAGCATTGTGCGAAACGCTCTCCCTAACGTCGGTAGACCTTCTTCCTTCCATCATTGGAAGGAAGAAGGTCTACCGACATTTAACACAATTTTAGACTCATCAGAAAAGAGTACACGGCTCCAATCTTGCTGTCTCCAATTTAAATGAGTGCGTGCGAAATGAAGGCGCCCTGTTCGGTGGGCTCGCATTAGTTTGGGCCCATTAGCTGGCTTGTGTGGTACCATATCGCGTTCTTTTAACCTTCTCCGAACAGTTCGAGCGCTCACAGATACTCCGTGGAAGTCGCGACGTTGGTTTTGGGTCTCTATGGAGGTAAGGAGACGATTACTGAGGCTGGTCGTCATGATGAATCGATCCTGCCTTTCAGTTGTGACCTGAGATCGTGGCCTTCCTTGGCGACGAACAAAGCCGCCAGTTTCTAGGTACTTCCGATAAACATTTCGGACCGCAGATCGACTTAATTAAGTTGAGCACTCATATTTCTTTGGCTGTGTCCGGCCTGAATAAGTGCCACAGGTTGGGCGACGACTTCAGGTGAAGTATCCGTAGATTATTGATAGAACCTCACCTTAATGTTAAGAATAAGTAATGTTTGTTGCAAAACCAAAGATACCAATCACTTTTTCAAGAATTAAATCCAAGTAAACCAATAAAATCAAGTTTTCTTAGTATTCGATTGTTTGATATCAACAAACAGGCTCCAAATTGTCTTTTGTTTCTTTAAATTCTGTGTTCGAAATTAAAAAAAAAAACTATTGAAGTAGTGAATGAAATTGTGAATGTGCCAGGTTCAAAACTGCATAAAAACTTTTTGCTCGACCTAATATAAAATTTTAGCTAGGACCAAACGAAACTGAAAATGCAAGGTGGGCCAATAGACGTGTTTATTAGTATAGATTAGGTTTTGAAGAAGGGAATCAGCGGCCTTGGCTTGTTTTCATAATATTAATTTAACAATCTTCTTCTCCTCCCCCAAGGCTTTCCACGATGACCGGTCTTAACAATGAGTGTAGCATATCTCGGGGAATGGAACTTTCTTTTTAATAACATCTAATATAATCGGTTCTATTATTGTCGACCAAGTCCTTATACCCGGGCCATTGTTGCTCGGAAAATACTGTAACAGAAATAAAAATTCAAGTAAGTATTTAAAAATATAAGCACCTACTACATGTACCTACCACCCTAATTGCGAAACACACTATAAGTATTAATTTGAATCATTTTGAATCATATTGCTAGTCCATTGCTCCATATGTTAGGTAAATATGTTTGCATAACAATGTAAATAAAACAATGAATGTTATTGAACTGTTAAAATGAAAACCATTACTACTTACTGATAGTGTGTTACGTAAGTACCTAATTATCTTAATAAAGTTAAAAATTACCGACTTGCTTAACCTGTCTTAATGGGGAAGAAAACGCAAAGCTATTTGCAGAAGTCGCTGATGGCGTTTGACTCATAACAATTAGCTGTCAGTCGTATCATGTTTTATGTTGAGTTTTTTTTTTTTGTGTTTGACGAGTTTTTTTAGGTAAAGCAGAGCAATGGACACTTACTATACATGGACTGTTTCAAGTTAAAAAAGGAGTTAAAAGTCTAAAGGAGCTGCAGTAAAAGGACGAAAAGCTGATCTAATTACCAGCCAAATAACAATGCCCAGACTTTAAACTGAATGCAGACTTATTAGTGTATTAAGTTACATTAATTTTGTATTAGGTTTAATGTTTCTTTAGTTATATTTATGTAAATATTAATGTAGGTACTTATTATGGCCACATTTTGAAAGTTTCAACCCTATTAACCTAAAATTATTATCCAGACTTGAATCGTATGACTGTAATTTTTACTTCTTTACTTCCTCAAGAACAAGAATTTCAAGAGAAAATATTGATTTACCGCCCCCAGATAGCTATAGAGACATCAACATAATCTTTACTGAAATCTATTTATATATTCTGTTCTAAATTGAAATGCATAGGTATCTTTAGGGAAAGAGTGATTTCCATTATAATTGCAACAAATTGCTACACAACGCGGCATATTTTTTATAAACAACGTGAACTCGAACAAATTACAATGGGTTTTGACAGTTTATTTGGGTCAAACGGTAGCAGCGCCTCTAGTGGCGAGATTTGTCAGTTTTCTTCCCCATTGGGAGTACAATATTATGTATGTGTTTAAAAAATGATTTGACATATTATGTTAGTACGATTCCTAAGGAACACCAGGCTCTAGGACAAGCTAGATCAAGGATGGATCATAGAACTAAAACTAAAGAAGTGTAGGTACTAGATCAAAACTCTACATGAAAAATTGTGAACCTTATGGTTTTCGAACTAAATAAATAATTATTTCCCAAATGAAAACAGAGGGCCCAGGCCCCTAAACGTCTACCTATGAAACTAATTTTTTGGGCTAACCCTTCGCCTAACAGCCTGTATAGTTTTTGTAAAATGATTTTGGGGCACTTGTGTTGAAACCATCCATCAACCAACCATGGTAATTTTAACACGTTATATTATGCCCCCTACCCAACTTATGTCAATAAACAACGCTTTTGTATGGAATAAATAAGTACGCATTCGTTGTGGGGCTGAATATGTGTTGTTAGTCTCTAGATCTTATTTTGTTAATAGCACCATGTTATTTATTTCTTTACTTGATAGATGAAGATTGGCAGAAGAAGACATGCTGGATACAGATCCTAAATAAATTTGGAAGGAGAACAAGAATTATATAAGAAAACTTACTCCTCTAGAAATGACTTCAGTTAAATTGCTGGCTGGTCGGTACACCATTCTATGGAGACCTCCAGATAAACTATTAACTGCCGCAGTGACCGTTATTTCTTTGGTTGTTAAATTCTTCTGAATCTGATAATTATAAAATAAAATTTATGGGGTCCATAGTTAAATAACGTTAGTTTTTCTTTATATGAAACCTGAATATAGTTTGTTCAAAATAGGCAATCGAAGCGATTCAAGTCATGTTTTTTTTAATAATTATAAACTAGCGCTTGACTGCAATCCCGCCTGGTGGTAAGCAGTGATGCAATCAATGATGGTAAAGCGCGCTAATTTATTAATCGCATTCACATAAAAAAGACTTAGTGAATAGGAAGGAAGACGGCAGTTGAGCGAGGTGGTGTAATGTTAAACCCAACAACACGACCAACGGTGCTGCGCCAGAGGGAGATTGATGTGGAGGCCCTCCACGACCAAACTCCCGACACAACCACATTTGACGCATCGTACCCGCCACACATCGCAACACAACTGCTCAGACCCGTCATCCGTACGACTTCACCAGACATCATGCCGGAACACGACGAATCGCTTGGCGGCAAGATTTTGTCTGGTGGGTGGTTACTTCTGCCGGCAGCCGATGTTATGGCTTACCACCGAGAAATTATAATTTTTTCCCAAATACATTTAGAAATTGTTGCAGTGAGGTTACCGAGCGCGCAGCACAGCTGACGGTAGATCATAGTATGCGCGTGAAATAGCCCCCGCCGCGCCGGGTTGGTGCAGGCGCAGGAGGGCGCGAGCGGCGTGTTTCCTATATTTTTGTTGGGACAAGCAGGTAACATAACAATCTTATAACTTTGTGATTTATCATGATAGTTTTTTGAAACTTTGAATTCTTTACATATAAATACTTGACATGTGTCCGTGGCGTAGCGGTAGCGGACGATTCCCGCACAGTGCAAATATTTGTATGCATGAATATGAATATTTGCACTGGTCTGGTCGTGCCTCGGAAAGCACGTTAAGCCGTTGGTCCCGGTTGCCATACGAACATCTAGTGGCAGCCGTTACGGGTTGTTGGAGCCCTCAAAAGTCCAACAATTGGTCTAACTGCAATGCTTCGATGTCACCTTCGGGTTGTAGAGGTCAGACGGCAGTCGCTTCACGGAAAATGTCGAAGTTTAGCCATATCAGCAGTTGGACTGGTAAAGCGGACCCCAGACTCCAAACTGAGGTTTAACTTTTAACTGGGGCCGGATTAACGCTGGGATGATGATGACTTGACATGTGTTACGCGTTTCGCATATAACAACTTTGAGTAATAATAGCATAGGCCAATAGAGTACGTTAAGCTACCCTGGACACGTTTTGTCTGTGGACGGGTGACGATCTTTATATTATAATGTGACGATAAACTTCCTTGCCTCGAAGAGATTGTTAAGTCGTTGGTACCGGCTGTAGTCGGAAGCTCGAAAGTCAGACAACCAGTCATACCAAGGGTTCTTCGTCTTCTTCTTTAGCCTATAGAGGTCCACTGCTGCACAAAGGCCTCTCCCAAGCCTTTCATTGCATTGTGTGTGTGTGGGGTGGGGGGTGTTGCTATAATCCCCACGCATTCCACAGGAGAAGCGCTGCTGCCCGCTTCACACTGGTGAGAGTTTCCTTAGTCGCCTCTTACAATACCCACGGGAGGATAATTGGGTTGGTACTATTCTAAGCCTGGTACCACACGGGAGACCGGTACCGGTACCAAGGGTTATCGTATTATATTACTCAGTAACTGGGGTTTGGAAGTCAGTTAGGCAGTCGTTTCATATAAAATAATGATATTCAGCTGCAAACAGTTAGATTGGAAACCGATCCCAATATAGTTGAAAAGCAGCTAGATAGATGATATAGCTAAAACGAATAACTTCGCAAGTAATGGGAAATTGGTCGTCGTTTGGTCTTGTTGGTCTTGGGTTTAACATCGCATCACCTCGCTCAACTGCCCTCATCCTTCCCATTCCTAAGTTTTTTATGTGAATAGGCTTAATAAACTAGTGCGCTTTACCATCAACGATTGCATCACTGCTTACCATCAGGCGGGATTGCAGTCAAGCACTAGTTTATAGTTATTAAAAAGAAAAAAAAAAACTATTTGGGTAGGTACTACTCGCGCGAGTTAACTGTGCACCTCGCTGGAATGCGACCACTCTCCCGCTTCTCCGCGCGATGCCCATTTAGGCATCACCTCTTGCCGTCCACTTTCCTATTCACTAAGTTTTTTTGAGTGAATAGGCTCTTAATAAACTAGCTCGCTTTACCATTAATCGATTGCAGCACTGCTTACCATCAGGCGGGATTGCGTGCGGTAGTGCAAGCACTAGATTACAAATATAAACACCGTACGACGTACAGTATATGCTGGAGTCTTACTAAGGGGTTCCTGTTTTAACCTTTTAAGCCTTTTAAGTACGGACCACTAAAAAATGAGGGTAAACTTACACTTATCGCCCAAGTGATAAAAGTATGCGTATAATCGCCAGTGAATTTATGCACCAAACCATTGACCTCAAAGAAGGTCACATCATAGCCAAGCTTCACATCGCGCAAGTGCAGTCTTCCACTCACGGTAGCCATGGGAGTTTGGACCCCATTTATTGATGGGATCGAGAGTGACTGTCCCATGGTATTCACGTCGATCTTCTGCATGGAGACTAAAAAGCCGTTGTTGTAGTTTGCTGTACCGTTCACATGCCACCTGTACATCTGCAAGCTAAAATATTCATAATTAGTAGAAATTAAAGGTACAGACGACAGTTGCACATCAAGCAAACTCTTTGGAATGGGCGACTAGCTTCATCTTATTGACTGACCGACCTTCTGACAATTCAAAAGTGCCTGTAACTGGTTTATTTGAAACTAGCTTTCCGCCCGCGGCTTCGCCCGCGTGGAGTTCGGTTTTATCGCGCTTTTTAGATTTCTCAGTGTTTCTCTACTATATTATGCATTTATTACACATACAAACCTTCCTTAAGAATCACTCTATCTATTAAAAAAAACCGCGTCAAAATCCGTTGCGTAGTTTTAAAGATCTAAGCATACATACGGACATACAGCGAAAGCGACTTTGTTTTATACTATGTATTGATAAATGATTTGATTTGATTTGAAGCTACTACAATCTGTCAGATTTCCTTAATAGATTTTTAACTTTATCTCTTAAGCATTAAAGCTCGATGTTGATTGGGAATATCTGATAGTTTGGGGTAGCTTGACTTGCTGTCATCCGTACGTGCGAGAGAATGTTCAGGGTATGTATCCTCTGTCAAAGCCGCAGGTACTCGACAGGGATACTGTGGCCGTTAGACGGCAAAATTAAAATTTATTATGTTTAAAAAAATACTTGATATTTTGTGGACATGGCCGGTACGCAAGGCTGGCATGTGGTGCAATGAACCCCATGGGGTGGTGCATCTGAAGTCTGGCTCATCTCTCTGTGAGTATTCATTTCTGTACCCGGAATATTTTCTCCACGTGTTTTCTTGTTCTGTAGTGCTGAATTTGGTTAAATGTTGTTCTAGATTTGGCTCTTTTGGCGGGCCTAGGGTGGGAACCCGTTTTGGAGGCGTCGCGTCAAAACTTATCTCAGGTGGCCTTGATTCCCATTGGATCAGGCTTGTTGGAGTGGAAGTGGCTGAACCCTGATGGTACGGCACATCCAATTCTCTTTCGACGACGACTAGACAGGTATAAGCTGTCATGATTATTTTGCTCCGGGTGTTCCCGAAATACCTAATCCCGCAGGCCGCGTTCAACCGTGCATTAATCTGACACCCGTCAGTTAGTGAAGCCAAGGGTCTTTGTACCGTAATCCAGTAAGTGTTAGTCCAGAAGTGTAATCCAGAAGCGTAATTCAGAGGTGTTAGTTAGAAGCTTAATCCAGAAGTGTTAGTCAGGAGAGCTAATCCGAAACGTAGACTCCCTGTCCTTGTTTCTTTGTTTTGATGTATCTAGTGATTGAGAGTGGGTTTCCGACAGGTTGCACGTAAGTAGGCTATTGGCTTCATATTGTGTGCATAACCTGAGATACTTTTGTAACGACTGAGCCGTGATCACAACGGTTCACCTCACGAATCCTCATCAAGCGACCCTGAGCTTGCTGAATTGTCTCATGTGGATTCCCTGTCCCACTCCGACCCGAGACGGAGTGAGTCAGGAAATCGTCTAGGTAAGTTAGGAGTTTGTTTTGTCATATATTTATGACACAGGGTAATTATAAAAATAAATTTGTAATTGTATCCATTTATTGTTTTATTTAATGCTCCTAGCTACCAAGTATTTATTTACATAATTAAATTTACTGTAACTGCCGGGTAAGGATGGAGTTAGACACTCCAGTCTTTTTTTTTATAGCGTTACAGTTGGCGCCCAACGTGGGGCAACAGTACATTAATAACATGAGAGCAGAGGGTTGTATTCGTCAATTTTATGTTCATAATTCCGTAAACCACCAATGACAGAAGGTGAAGGAAAACATCTTGAGGAAACCTGGATTTTAATAAAGTCTGAATACGCCAATCCGCATTGAGCAAGCGTGGTGATTACACTCAATCCTTCTCTGTATGAGAGGAGACCTGTGCCCAGCAGTGGGAGGATAAAAAAAAGGTTGATGATGATGAATTCCGCTATGCGGATGACACTATCCTCACTTCCCGCGGGAGCGCCTTCCGAGAGGGTGCCAGTTTGACGTCCGCGGGCGGATCCTTACTGACTGGAAGGATCCGCCGCCTGGGCTTGAGGGTGGCGCTGCACAAAACGGAGGCCGTGCTCTTTCACGGCCCCCAGCAGCGTCCCCCACCTGACGCCCACATTTATGTGGAGGGAGTGAGGGTTGGGGTTGAGGCCCAGATGAAATATCTGGGCCTCATGTTGGACAGCAGATGGCGCTTCGGCCCATCAGCACCTTAGCGGGCTGTCGACGCGCCTGCCGAAAGCTGTGGGCGCCCTCTCATGGCTTATGCCGAACATGGGAGGGCCAAGCATGCGGTTTCGGCATCTCTACGCCGGCATACTACGGAGTATGGCCCTTTATGGAGCCCCCATTTGGGCGGCCTCCCTCTATAGGAGGGAGAACGCCACCGCTCTTCGGGCGCCCCAAAGGGTCATCGCCCAGCGGGCAGCGCGGGCGTACCGCATGGTAGGCTTCGCAGCGGCGTGCGCTCTGGCGAGTACCCCGCCGCAGGGCGTTGGGCGAGGATCCGGCCCCAGAGGTGAGGGAGGCCGTCCGGCGGGAGGAGAGGGAGGGAGGGCCATCGTCCAACATTGGACACAGGACCTCGCCTCCGCCGTCTTCGGCTGACGTACCCTCGATGACATCGGGCCGGTCCTGAAGGACTGGCTCGACAGGCGTCACGGGTGCTCTCCGGTCACGGCTGCTTCGGCAGGTACCTGCACCGGATAGGACGAGAGGAGACACCGTCGTGCCATGGTTGCGGCGCGGCGGAGCACATGGCGGAACACACCCTCGCGGTGTGCCCGTCTTGGGCCGTGCCGCGCCGCGATCTTGTAGCGGCGGTTGGAGGGGACCTCTCGCTGCCCGCCATCGTCAGAGCGATTGTGGAAACGAGGAGGCCTGGGCGGCGATGGCCTCCTTCTGCGAGGACTTGATGTTGCAGAAGGAGGCCGCGGAGCGGGAGCGAGAGGAGGATCCCCTCGCTCCCGCGCTCCGCAGGCGGCGCAGAGGCAGGAGAAGGCGGGTTTTTGCCCGCTTTTTCCCACCCTGAGGTGAGCGGCGGGCGTGAGGCTCGAGGGTGCCCGCACCCGCCTTGCGTCGCTCACCACGAGGGTGGCTGAGCCACGGCCTCTCCCTGTGGAGGGGCGAATAAGGGTAGGAGAGAGTGCCGCTGTGGTTTTAGTGGGTATTCCCAGCTTCGGCTGGGCGACTCACACATACGCCCTTCGGGGTACGGTGCCTAAATGCATTACCAGAGCGACAAAAAAAAAAAAAAAATGGGTCCATTGATCAAGAATTGAAGTTGAAGTTGAATGTATGGGTGGAAATATAAGAAAATAATTATTGGTGGACAAAATAGATTAATGCATGTATGATCTTACTCAACATTTTGAGTGATATTCAGCAGCGTCAGACTGCTGAATCCCCTCCTCTCTAATTCATAGATTGTTTCTTGTATCACTTGGGTGAAGAATTCTGTGTGGTGTCGGACCTGTCCTATTTGCGCTGTAAAAAAGTAATGTCTTTAGTAAGACTAAGGCCGGCCTTACACGGACTGCTTGAAGCAGTTAAGATCGACTACATGGTATCAAATACGTAGCGAAACTTTACGCCTTTACCGTAGTTGTGTCATCATCATCTCAGCGTTAATCCCAGTCACATCCGAAGCTTTTTCAGCTTTGGAGTCTGGGGTCCGCTTTACCAGTCTAACTGCTAATTTTGGCTGAACTTCGATATTTACTGCGAAGCGACTGCCGCCTGACCTCCACAACCCGAAGGCCATATCGAAGCATTGCAGTTAGACCGATTGTTGGACTTTTGAGGGTTCCAACAACCACAACCCAAAGGCGATATCGAAGTATTGCATTCAGAACAAATGCTGGACTTTTAAGGGCTCCAACAATCCGTAACGACTGCCACTAGATCTTCGTATGGCAACCGGGACCAACGGCTTAACGTGCTTTCCGAGGCACGACCAGACCAATGTAAATATTCATATTCATGCATACAAATATTTGCACTGCGCGGGGATCGAACCCACGCGCCTCCTAGAGCAGCGACCGCGTTCGCTACCGCTACGCCACGGAGGCTGCCCTTTAACGTAGCGGTGTCAACAATAATACACTATGTAACAAAAACCCTGTTGTTCCTTTCAGGGACATTTACGATTACCTACAAGCACATCATTAATAAAATTATAATTTAAAAAAAATCATTGTCTAGTGGAGGGGTTAAATGAAATAACTATTAAAATCGACACATTAAAAAAAATGTTTAGAATATCTAATTTTATAAGTTAAAGAGATTGGTGGGAACGTTCTACTTATGTCTGATTTCTTCATACAGAATTACAGACGTAATAAACCAGTTAAAGATTACAAATTTGAATAATTTAATATTTATCTTTATTGAATAATTTTTATAAAAGACTTGCTTCATTACATTGATAAAATATTAAACAGATACGATATATTCTAACTAACTGACCAAAAAAAATGTGCCGAACACAGCAGCAGCACACATGCATATTTTTATTCGGCATACATTGGGACAGTGTGAGTGAGATGGGGCACAATCTAAAGCATAGAGAAGAAAAAGATGGCTAGTGTTTGTCGTTTGCGCTGTTAGTGTTTGTCGTTTGTTTTTACGAGTGTATCGAGAGTGACTAAGGCGAGTTGCAGGACTTTCCTTCCTTTTGTACGCTTCATTTTCAGTGCGCTAATGACATATCTACCTTAGTTTAATATTTCATCAATGCTTCATTACGTCCGTATGCCGATTCTTAAAAGGTGGGTAGAAGGAACAATAGGGTTTTTGTTACGTATAATGGAGATAGATAATCCCCGTACGACGAATCGTCCGATTATGGAACGGTGATGGCGGGATTCAGTTAAGTAATTATAAGTATAATATTTTAAATTACAACTTACTCCACCGTATTTGTCCTGACGCAACCACCACACATGAGAAGAAAATTATCAAAATATTTTTCATCATTGAGATTCAAAAGCGGAAAAAAGGAAAACATAAATCAGGCACGTGCCATAATAGTTAATAACTGGACGGTAAGTAATGACACAACTAGAAATAAATTAATATCATGTAGAATCTACACTGAAGATGATAACAACTATCAAACAGGTAATTCGTCATTATTAAACTTATCTTAGATATTAGATTAAAGCTAAGCTTCAATTAACTTTCTTTGTGTAAAAGTTATCTTTTGACATTGGACATGTACGCAGATCAGATTAGTATGATTTTATCAATTTTATCTGTTTTGATAAGGAAACACGGTGTCAATCGATGCAAACTGTAATCATAAAATCACTAGTGTGCTATTACAATAGTGTCAGAATAGTCGATCAATGGCAATAATGTCAGTCATAATGGTCGATTTTTTGACAGCCTCCGTGGCGTAGCGGTAGCGAACGCGGCCGTTGCGCAAGGAGGCGCGGGTTCGATCCCCGCACAGTGCAAATGTTTGTATGCATGAATATGAATATTTGCACTGGTCTGGTCGTGCCTCGGAAAGCACGTTAAGCCGTTGGTCCCAGTTGCCATACGAACATCTAGTGGCAGTCGTTACGGGTTGTTAGAGCCCTCAAAAGTCTAACAATTGGTCTAACTGCAATGCTTAGATATCACCTTCGGGTTGTGGAGGTCAGACGGCAGTCGCTTCACGGAAAATATCGAAGTTTAGCCAAAACCAGCAGTTAGACTGGTAAAGCGGACCCCAGACTCCAAAGCTGAAAAAGCTGCGGATGCGACTGGGAATAACGCTGAGATGATGATGATGATAATGGTCGATTTTTTTAGGCGTAGAGTAGCCAGCCTTTCGGTGTTCTATAGGATGCATTTTGGGGAGTGTGCGAAGGAATTGTATGATTTAATTCCCCCATCTCCGTTTCATCATCGGACGACCCGTCGTACGGCGATTTTCCACCCTTACGTTGTTAACACCATTACGATCCGGACGAAGCGTCTCGCCTCCTCCTTTATACCGTGTACATTGAGGGACTGGAACAATTTGCCAGCGACGGTGTTTCCGTCGGACTACAATTTGAGAGCCTATTCACTCTAGCCTTGGAGCTAGAGTGAATAGGCTCTTAATAAACTAGTGCGCCTTACCATCAACGATTGCGTCACTGCTTACCATCAGGCGGGAATGCGGTCAAGCGCTAGTTTATAATTTTATAAAATAAAATATTTTTTATTTATCGAACAAAATACATTTAACACAAAAACATACAATGGGGCGGCCTTTTGACAAGTTTCGTGATCTACTAACAAAATGGTATCATTATGACATTCCAGTGGTCATTCACTGACACTGCACTCCATAGTAATAAGTATTCAAATTGAGTATTAGTTTTTAGGAAATCATTTCTATTAACGAGTTTTGTAATAACGGCAATACGGCAATGTCATTCTATCACCATCCCATTACGAGACAACTGAGATAATTGATCGATCATTATGAATTTAGCAGATTACGAACTTTTAAGCATAATGATAGATAGTCGTGGTGGCCTAATGGTTAAAACACTAGCCTCTCAAGTATGAGTGCGCGGGTTCGAATCCAGGTTAGGCAAGTACAAATGTAACTTTTCTAAAGTTATATGTACTTACTAAGTATATCTTGGACACCAATGACCGAAGGTGAAGGAAAACATCTTGAGGAAACCTGGACTTTATGAACCTGGACTGAAATCGCCAACCCGCATTGAGCAAGCGTGGTGATTACGCTCAATCCTTCTCTGTATGAGATGAGACCTGTGCCCAGCAGTGGGACGATAATAAAGGTTGATGATGATGATGATGTGGTCTTCTGTAATTGGAGGAGCACACATAAAAGTGCCTTCTTCTATTGTTGTAATTTTTATTGTGTTTATGTATCCTTTGTTGGAGATCCCAATCCATACTAATATTATAAATGCGAAAGTAACTCTGTCTGTCTGTCTGTCTGTTACGCTTTCCCGCTTAAACCTCTCAACCGATTTTGATGAAATTTGGCACAGACAATCTTTAGACCCCGAGAAAGAACATAGGCTACCTTTTATCCCGGGGAAATTTGATGTTCCCGAGGGAAACCTAAAATGCGCGATATAACCGAACTCCATGCGGACGAAGCTGCGGGCGGAAAGCTAGTAAATAAATAAAAGAGTGGCAGCTTTTCAAATGACATCACTTATATTAGTAACTAGCTTTCCGCCCGCGGCTTCGCCCGCGTAAATTTCGGTTATATCCCGCTTTTTTAGATTTCCCTCGGGAACATAATTTTTTTCCGGGATATAAGGTAGCCTATGTCCTTTCTCAGGGTCTAAAGATTGTGTGCTTTCCGCCCGCGTCTTCGACCGCGTGGTGTTCGGTTATATCGCGCTTTTTAGATTTCCCTCGGGAATATCAAATGTTTCCGGGATAACAGGTAGCCTATGTTTTTTCTCAGGGTCTAAAGATTGTCTGTGCCAAATTTCATCAAAACAGGCTGAGAGGTTTAGACGGGAAAGCGTAACAGACAGACAGACAGACAGAGTTACTTTCGCATTTATAATATTACTAGCTTTCCGCCCGCGGCTTCGCCCGCGTGGAGTTCGGTTATATCGCGCTTTTTAGATTTCCTTCGGGAACATCAAATTTTTCTGGGATAAAAGGTAGCTCGCCTATGTTCTTTCTCAGGGTCTAAAGATTGTCTGTGCCAAATTTCATCAAAATCGGTTGAGAGGTTTAAGCGGGAAAGCGTAACAGACAGACAGACAGAGTTACTTTCGCATTTATAATATTAGTATGGATATTAGTATATATTAGTATATTAGTATTAGTATGGATGGGACGGTTTGTTGTATTCGGTCATAAGATCTCTGTCTTTAGCAGTGGTGGCATAATGGGGTATCAGCCGAGACTTGGAAGTTGTAGGTTGTAGGTTCGAGCACCATCAGGCGCTTTTAATTGTTTCATCACCAATACTCTCAAAACGGTGAAGGAAACCATCGTCAGGAAACCGGCATCTCCTATAGACAAAACTTAAAATACATGTGACATCTACCAACCCGCACTGGGCCAATGTGGTAGATTACGGCCCACTCCTTCTCATCGAGGCCTGTGTACCAGGAGAGGGAGCATTATAGGCTGATTAAATGTGTTATTATTTCTCTGTTCACAAGTTTAAAGACCTAGTACACCCTGTTCTGAGACCTCTGTGGAAAATCTCGTAGGTACGTTTGCTAAAATATTTTAAAACAAATTGCTTTTAATTCTTTCTTTCTTTTTTGGCTTCGCACGGTTTGTCCATTTAGCCAATGTCACATAATGAATTATTCACGTCGAAAAAGACAGCCGCGTGAACCGTCTTACGAGGGAGGTTTGCAACAAAGTCATGATGTAGCCACTATGCTGCAATATTTCACTGTTCTTTATGAATTATTTACTGAATGCACTTTTTACTACATCAATCATGCACTTTTATTTAGTAAACAATACTATAAATAATTTTAAAAGGTATGGAAAATGAACGTGACACTAAGCTTGACTTTTCCGCCAAAACCCCCCTACTTTTCATTCAAAATCTCGCCATATTTATGGCCATCATTAACCTGAACGACATCCACAGCTAGACGTAGGTTCTGTGCTTCTCCCATTCAGCGTTTTCTGCGGCTTTCGGAAGGCCTTTGGTCCATCTTGTGGGAGGCTTTCTAACGCTACGCCTTCCGGTACGCGGTAGCCTTTATACAACGTAATTTTTTCTTTTTATGAAACCTGGATATATGTAGTTTGTACAGAATAAGCAACTGAATCGATTCCAATCATTTTTACATCATGTTATATTTTTATCCAAATACATTTAGAAATTGTTCCAATGTGATTACCGAGCGCACCACGCAGCTTACTGTATATCATAGTATTGGCGCGCGCGCAACAGCTGACGCCAGGGGTCAACGCACCGCGCTCGCCCGCCCAAGCGGAGTGTTGACCATATTTTGTTGGGACAACCAAGTAAGATAGTAAGCCAAGTAAGCTCATAACTTTGTAGTTTTTCATGATATCTTTTTGAAATTTTGTACATACACACATCAAAAGTGTCTAGGGATCAAGCATTTTTATGCGGATTTCTTGAGATTGAGATGTGGCTTTGTAATAAATTTATGATTTTATAAATTTATATGGATCCTTTTTGGTGCATTTCATAATTTGAATCAGGAACTGTGAATCAAATTCGAGTAAAAGATGAAAATCAGCTGTCAATATTTTCCCTATAAAAACATACAACGCATTGAAGACATTATTAGTGCTACTGTTTCCCTACTACTGATTAAAACCAACGTTATTATGGAGCGGCGACGTCATTTAAGCAGGGAAGAAATGCTCAGAGCCGTGGGAATGATAGAAGCTGGTTCCCGGCAACGTACTGTGGCTTTAGCTCTGAATACAAGTCAGAGTGTTATCAGTCGACTTTGGACACGTTACCGAAGCACTGGTACCGTGGCTGAGCGCCATGGAGGACGGTATCGCTGCACCACACGGAGACAAGACCGATACATTCAAATCTTAACTCGAAGAGCTCCAACAATAACCGCCATGATGTTAGCCGTGAGGCTTCATCACTCTTCAGGGAACTTAATTAGCGACCAAACAGTCAGAAACCGCTTGCATGAAGTGAACCTTCATTCCCGAAGACCGCTACGGGTACCACCTATAGCAATGCACAATCGTAGGATTCGATATCAATGGGCTCTTGAACACAGAAATTGGGCAGAAGAACAATGGCGTTTCGTGTGCTTTTCTGATGAGTCTCGTTTTGGTATGAGACCGGATACAAGACGTATACGACACTGGAGAACCCCTGGACGCCAACAGCGATTAAAATCCTGCCAGGAAGTCCATCCTTATAGTGGTGGAACCATCATGGTATGGGCGGGTATTTGGATCGGCGGAAGAACTGAGTTGATTTGGATCAGAGGCAACCTCAACGCTCAAATTTATGCTGAAACGATTGTATCAGACGTCATCGTTCCTCTACAAGTGCAAATCGGTCCCTTATTTCAGTTAATGCATGATAATGCACGACCGCACACCGCAAGAGTTGTAAGACAGACTCTCGCCGCAGCTAACATCAATGTCCTGCCCTGGCCTGCTCAGTCGCCAGACTTGAACCCGATTGAGCATGCATGGGATATGCTACAGAGAAGAGCTCTGCCGAATATGGAGGGTATCCAGTCGCAAGAAGACCTTTTTTTGTTGTTGCAACGAACATGGGCGGCCATTCCACAGCGTGATTTGGATGAACTCATTTTGAGTATGCCAAACCGATGTTCTTGTGTTGTTAGTGTTCGCGGTAGAAACACGGATTATTAATTGTTTAAGTTACCCAATAAAATTTTAGAGAAAACTGTTATTTCAGTCTTTTTTTCGAACTTTTGTGTTAGTGGTTCAAATGTCAAATATCCCTTTATTAGGAAAATGGCAAATTTCTTTATTAATGCAAAGGTGACTTGGTTTATCGTTACTGTGACAAACGAAAACACTTTATTTGATGAATCCTTAAAGAAAATTTTAATTAATATCAATCAGGAGAAAAGTTATTGCAAAAATATATGTTGATCCCTAGACACTTTTGATGTGTGTATATTCTTTGCTTTAAAAATACTGGACACGAGTTTCGGGTTTCGCATAAAAAAAATAATGCTGTATATTTATATATTTTTGAGAGCAATTCAGGCCATATTAGATTGATGGCCATAAAATATGTATAAAAAGCACTAGCTGCAAGACGAGCACGTAAGTAAATTATTTTCATCAAATAATCTGATGTTGTATTGTATCTAATTTATGTAGCTATGTATTTGTTTTAGTGTGTGTGTGTGTGTGTGTGTATTGTGTTGTGTAATTTTTAACATATTTACGAAAACACACAGTGTTTTCTTAAATATGTTAAAAATTGTATCTGTAATAAATCTTTAGTCTTATTATAGGTAAATGTCAAGAGCCAAATGGGTACCTTAGAATAATATCAATAGAAGGCGCTTTTAATGAACCTGAGCTTCTAACACTTTTTTCACTTATACAGGATAAAATTTTATCCAGTGCGCAAACTTTATCAACTTATAGCTAAATAAGTTTTATGGATAAAAATATTATTACTTTGGTATGTTTTAGTACAAAAAAAAAATAGTTATTGATAACGAAAGATGTTTATTATGAAATCGATGTTATGGTCACCGCACGCGGTCCCATTCATGTTCGGCGGAGTGGGGACGGCGGGAACATCACAGGACCCCTGCGCGCCCGCGCCGCCCGCATGTTCACTACGCGGCCATATGCTAATACTACGATATTGATATGAATAATTGGTGTCTCTCATTTGCTGATTTTAGGGCGGACAAAAACATGATTTTTTATTTTAAACTAATAATGCAGATTTGTTCTGTTATTGATTCTGAGCCACCCATTTGTTTTTGCGCACTCGAAAAAAAGTTTCCCTGTATACCTATTAATAGCACAAAATAAATAAGACATTCTTTCCATAGATACACATCAATTGAAAGAACAATTTAAAGACACCTTTAAGACAATGTTTGGCAATACTTAGTCTCTTCGGAATAAATAACCTCAATAGGTGACAAATTGGGCGCCAAAATTAAAAAATCCTTGGCGCCCAACAGCCATTGTATTATGTGACTTATTTTTTTTTATTCCAAATATAAACCTATTGAAAAAGCTTTTGTGTGAATAAGTTTAGGTGGATTCTATAAAGAAAGAAAGCGGTAAACAAAGCAATGTTTTTATTTATTTGCCTAAAACGTGCTACCATTAACATGTATTCATTCGAAGCCATCTAATACCGATGTTAGAACCCTCAGGGTTATTTCAGCAGGTCCGATTATGCAGCGCAGTTGTAGCACATAGCTGGGAATGGTACTTCTCGAGTCACCAGATCAAATGTTATAGGTTGAAACACTTCAGGACCCCAAGCGGCAATACCCTTCGATGTGATAGCAGCCGCGTTAAACTGAAAAGTAAGATTACCGTTAGCATAGCATTATAGAATGGAATGTTCTTTGTTCGATTGGTCCGTGCATGGCAGACAATTTTCTTAAGATATTCTATTACCCAGTACTAACTAGGTTATAACAGCCTCCGTGGCGTAGCGGTAGCGGACGCGGCCGCTGCGCAAGGTGGCCCGGGTTCGATCCCCGCACAGTGCAAGTATTTGTATGCATGAATATGAATATTTGCACTGGTCTGGTCGTGCCTCAGAAAGCACGCTAAGCCGTTGGTCCCGGTTGCCATACGAACATCTTGTGGCAGTCGTTACGGGTTGTTGGAGCCCTCATAAGTCCAACAATTGCTCTAACTGCAATGCTTCGATGTCGCCTTCGGGTTGTGGAGGTCAGACGGCAGTCACTTCACGGAAAATGTCGAAGTTTAGCCATATCAGCAGTTGGACTTGTAAAGCGGACCCCAGACTCCAAAGCTGAAAAGGCTTCGGATGCGACTAGGATTAACGCTGGGATGATGATGAGTACTAACTGGGTTATGGAGGTCTGTCGCTCCAAATAAAATACTGGTATTCAGCTGCATCGGGTAAAATGGAATCCAAGCATAAATTAGTTGGATAAGGCTACAAAAGCATCCTAAGCACATACCTAATATAATCAGCCTATAATGTTCCCAAAGTTGGGACACAGGAATCCTCTCGGTGAGAGGAAGTGGGCCGTAATCTACCACGCCGGCCCAGTGCGGGTTGGTAGATGTCACATATCTTCGAAGTTTATGGCACTAGGACATGTCGGTTTCCTCGCGATGTTTTCCTTTACCGTTTTGAGAGCAGTGGTGATGATAATTTACACAAAGTGAAGCGCCTGATGGGGTGATTCACCTACGACCTACAACTTGTCAAGCGCGGCCGATACCACTAGGCCACCGCTGTGCTATTTACATAACACACTACTTCTTTCTTTCTTTCTCTTATGGCTTCGCACGGTTTGTGCATTTAGCCAATGTCACGTAATGAATTATTCATGTCGAAAAAGACGGCCGCGCGAACCGAACACAGAAGAAGATTTGGTACGAAGCCATGATGTGGCCACTATGCTACAATATTTCACTGTTCTTTATGAATTATTCACTGAATGCACTTTTTACTACATAAATCACACGTTTTTATTTAGTAAACGACACTATAAATAATTTAAAAGTCCAATGAAAAACGAGCGTAGCACTCATCTTGGCTTCCCGCCAAAAACTCCCCCATAACACACTATTACTCTCAATTTTAATCACTTTGAAGCATGTTGCTAATCCATTGCCCCACGTGTGTGAAAAAGTATTTTGCTCAACAACGTAAGAAACGTAATGTACAACATACATTGCGTTTGAACAGCTGTCGAAACGAAACCCGTTGCTACGGATAGTGTATTACATAATTGCCCTGCAAAAGACGATAATGTTTCTTTTTTTTTCTATAATTACCCTCCATTTTTTATTGTAATTTATAACGACGTAATTGTAGCCTCGTATAAGTCGTGGTGGCTTAGTGTTTAAAACACCAGCTTCGCTAGTATGAGTGTGCGTTTTCGATTCCAGGTCAGGCAAGTACCAATGTAACTTTTCTAAGTTATACCTATGTACTTTCTAGGTATATCTTGGACACCAATGACTGATTAAAAGGTGAAGGAAAACATCTTGGGGAAACCTGGACTTTAAGTCTGATATTGCGAACCCGCATTTATACGGACAAATCACACAGATTGAGCTAGCCCCAGAGTAAGTAAGACTAACCAGAGTAAGGTGCGTATTCCAGAAGGAAACTCAAGCATTGATCTCTGCTTAAGCATTACTTAAAACTAGTTTCAACCAATCAAAAGGTTTGAAACGAGGCTTAAGTAGAGCTTGAGTTTGAGTGACGTTCTGTAATACGGACCTAAGACTTGTGTTATGGGATACTAGGGTTGTAACGGAGCTTCGCCTCCGCTTCCGTTACTGCGGAAGTTCCGCAAGAAATCGTATCTTCGCTTCCGCCTCCGCCTCCGCACAGTTTTTGCGGAGTTATAACGGAGGTTTATTTACGTATTTATAAAATAAATAACGCGCAAGCTGCGATGCTCGACATCCGTCCGGCCGCGATTAAGCGCGAAATGGTCAAGAATCAACTAGTGCGAGGCGGGAATGCGGCAAACACAATTTGTTTCTCCTTAATTTTCAGTACAAGAAGGTAATATTTTTTTACCAAGTATACTACTGTTAATGTACGTATTTAAAATAAAAATTTTGTTTTAATTAACCATAAATTTAAATTTTTTCTATATGTTCTTTCACCTCCGCCTCCGCCTCCGTTAACCTCCGCATCCGCGGAGGTGAGACTCGTCGCCTCCGCATCCGCCTCCGCCTCCGCTAACAAGCCTCCGTTACAACCCTATGGGATACTAACTCAACGATACAATATTTTATAATAGATACATGTATAGATAAACATCCAAGACCCAGACCAATCAGGAAAAGATCGTTTTCCATCATGACCTGGCCGGGGATCGAACCCGGGGCCTCCACGTCGCAGGCAGGCGTGTTGACCGCTGCGCCACGGAGGTCGTCAACTTTCTGTGTATGAGAGAAGACCTGTGCCCAGCAGTAGGACGATAAAAAGGTTGATGATGATTCTACCCTCGTAAATGTTTTATGTAGGTAGATATTTGTTTTTTCGTCAGTGTTCGCGGAGTTTCCTGTCCGTTCTTTTTCAAAGTAATTAAAAGCTTTGTAATGGGCTTCATCTTTCTGATCAACCGACCCTTTGACAATTCATAAGTGCCTGTAATTGTTTCATGTGAAATAAATGCTTTTTACGTAGGTGTAAGATGGATCACCGGGAAGGTTTCTAATCAGTAAGAGCCCGACAGTTATCCATGAGGATTTTTAACCCGGGAAAGGTAAAAAAAGGAAAGGGTAGCACGACGCTCTAAATGCGTATTGTAAGGGTTGGATCGAGGTGGCTCTAGGAAAGGATCCATTGAGGGATTTGCTCAGCAGTGTAGGATTCCGTACTATATTTAAGAAAAAAAAAAAAAAAAAACATTTGCAGGTCTTATTTGTTGTTATAGCGGCATCAGATGTACAGACGACATCACATCACGCTACTAAAATCTGTCAAATTTCTTTAATACACACATCAAAAGTGTCTAGGGATCAACATATATTTTTGCAATAACTTTTCTCCTGATTGATATTAATTAAAATTTTCTTTAAGGATTCATCAAATAAAGTGTTTTCGTTTGTCACAGTAACGATAAACCAAGTCACCTTTGCATTAATAAAGAAATTTGCCATTTTCCTAATAAAGGGATATTTGACATTTGAACCACTAACACAAAAGTTCGAAAAAAAGACTGAAATAACAGTTTTCTCTAAAATTTTATTGGGTAACTTAAACAATTAATAATCCGTGTTTCTACCGCGAACACTAACAACACAAGAACATCGGTTTGGCATACTCAAAATGAGTTCATCCAAATCACGCTGTGGAATGGCGGCCCATGTTCGTTGCAACAACAAAAAAAGGTCTTCTTGCGACTGGATACCCTCCATATTCGGCAGAGCTCTTCTCTGTAGCATATCCCATGCATGCTCAATCGGGTTCAAGTCTGGCGACTGAGCAGGCCAGGGCAGGACATTGATGTTAGCTGCGGCGAGAGTCTGTCTTACAACTCTTGCGGTGTGCGGTCGTGCATTATCATGCATTAACTGAAATAAGGGACCGATTTGCACTTGTAGAGGAACGATGACGTCTGATACAATCGTTTCAGCATAAATTTGAGCGTTGAGGTTGCCTCTGATCCAAATCAACTCAGTTCTTCCGCCGATCCAAATACCCGCCCATACCATGATGGTTCCACCACTATAAGGATGGACTTCCTGGCAGGATTTTAATCGCTGTTGGCGTCCAGGGGTTCTCCAGTGTCGTATACGTCTTGTATCCGGTCTCATACCAAAACGAGACTCATCAGAAAAGCACACGAAACGCCATTGTTCTTCTGCCCAATTTCTGTGTTCAAGAGCCCATTGATATCGAATCCTACGATTGTGCATTGCTATAGGTGGTACCCGTAGCGGTCTTCGGGAATGAAGGTTCACTTCATGCAAGCGGTTTCTGACTGTTTGGTCGCTAATTAAGTTCCCTGAAGAGTGATGAAGCCTCACGGCTAACATCATGGCGGTTATTGTTGGAGCTCTTCGAGTTAAGATTTGAATGTATCGGTCTTGTCTCCGTGTGGTGCAGCGATACCGTCCTCCATGGCGCTCAGCCACGGTACCAGTGCTTCGGTAACGTGTCCAAAGTCGACTGATAACACTCTGACTTGTATTCAGAGCTAAAGCCACAGTACGTTGCCGGGAACCAGCTTCTATCATTCCCACGGCTCTGAGCATTTCTTCCCTGCTTAAATGACGTCGCCGCTCCATAATAACGTTGGTTTTAATCAGTAGTAGGGAAACAGTAGCACTAATAATGTCTTCAATGCGTTGTATGTTTTTATAGGGAAAATATTGACAGCTGATTTTCATCTTTTACTCGAATTTGATTCACAGTTCCTGATTCAAATTATGAAATGCACCAAAAAGGATCCATATAAATTTATAAAATCATAAATTTATTACAAAGCCACATCTCAATCTCAAGAAATCCGCATAAAAATGCTTGATCCCTAGACACTTTTGATGTGTGTAGATATTGAACTTTATCTCTAAAGCATTAAGAGTCTAGGTTGATTTTGAATATTTGACAGTTAGCTTGACCTACTGTCGTCCGTGCTTCATCCAGCCATACTAATATTATAAATGCGAAAATAACTCTGTCTGTCTGTTACGCTTTCCCGCTTAAACCTCTCAACCGATTTTGATGAAATTTGGCAAAGACAATCTTTAGACCCTGAGAAAGGATTGATGTTCCCGAGGGAAATCTAAAAAGCGCGATATAACCGAATTCCACGCGGGCGAAGCCACGGGCGGAAAGCTAGTATTATTATATGAAAATTTCCACTGTCTAACTATCAAGATTCATGAGATCGGTAAATAAATACACAAAGCTATAGCAACACAATCTTGCTGTACATCACACTCGTCTCCACAGAGTAGGCAACTCGTTCATGGGTCAATGTATACACTTTTACAACAAGCTTCCCATGGACATTCGAAACCTACCCATTAAACGATTTAAGAACCATATAAAGGCCAAACTTTGCAAAAAGGGGTATTATAAAATCACAGATTATTTAGAAGACAAAAAAGCTTGGGACTGAGCTGCTCGCTCTGTTAAGCATTGTTATTAAGCAATATGCGTAATTATAAGGTAAATTATTGTAAACATTTTCATTTTTAATGTCTTGAAAAAATACGATGATCCCTGAGTTTGTTTCGGCTATTTCTTCTCAGAGGTAGTCAGTTAGGAAATGCCGGCTTCATCTAGTTAAAAAAATAAAATAAAAAATAAACATGACGTGTAAAAGTGATCAGGGATCCTACTTGCTTAATAAACGATTTCATTTCATTTCATACACCCTAATTACGTAACATACTAGTACTATAAATTGGAATCATTTTGAAGTATGTTGCTAAACTATTGCTCGATATGATCGAAGAATGTGTCTGCTAAAGAACTTATAACGCAATGAATTTTGTTGAACTATCAAAATAAATCCATTGCTACTGCTAGTAGGTACGCAAATAAAGCCTTTCGATTGAAGGACCAATAAGGAGTTCTATAAGGTACGTTTGACGTAATCCCAAGTTTGTACCAACTGACCAGTGACCATTGTTATAAATATCGATGTAACTGACTGACTTACTGTTTCTTTATTTTTTTTTCAAGGTGAGATTCAACCTCAACTCTTGATCAATGACCTCTGATAATAGTTTCTACTTATTATGGTTCAATAAATGTAGTCTAGTAGTGCGATTCGATGCCTAAACATCTCAACGTGTAGACCAAGTATTATTATACTCTTTGGTGTAGACTTAGAAGAAGTAAGCTGTCTTTCCAACTAATTCTCATGTCACAGACAAACAATAAAGTAATAATATCCCTAAAAACAGGATGTCAACTTCAACTCTTGATTAATGGCCCCTGTGGAATAGATACCACAATATTGCTAATAACACGTGTAAAAAATTATAGAAATTCTTTGAAAATTTTATTTCATAATAATGGCGGATATCGCCAATGACAGTTGAAAAAGACGGCCACGTGAACCGTCTATGAGGGAGGTTTGAGGCAAAGTCATGATGTGGCCACTATGCTGCGATATTTCAATGTTCTTTACTGGCTTATTGTGTCAACACATATAGCCATTTTAAAGTTAAAACAAAAATACAATATCCTGCTGGTGACAGACAGTGGAGTCTTAGTAATAGGTTTCCGTGTTTACCTTTTGGGTACAGAATCATAAAGAATGTTTAAAAGTTGGGCAAGTGCCCGCTAGAGGCACACCTGTCTGGTCAGAGGAACCTCCCTTCTTTATGGAGGATGAATGAACTTTATTGTTCCCTGTTCTTTACTGCTCCCTGTTCATCTATGACAGTATACTTTTAATATACAGTATGTTAACTAACAGAGGGCGTTCCCGTTAACCCGAAATAGTATAGCATACATACATGCTAAAAAAAATATTTCCATTCGAAAACAAAATGTTTTAAAATTTTTTCCAATAAGAAAATATTCAATAAAAATTTTAAATTGACATGTAGAAGAAACACACTGTACACGCGAACATGAAAGACGGCAACGTCGCAATTTATTTATACATGACGATTACTATTTTGATGTAAAACAGGAGGTTTCAAATTTATTTCCAATTAGAATTTTTTTTTATTCGGATTTTTTTATGCTGATATTTTTATTTTAATCTATTAATGATATATAGTAACGAGTTTAAGGGAACGCCCTCTGTTATTTAACATACTGTATAAATAAATAAATAAAATAACATTTATTTAGACACATTTTGTTGATAGCCTAAGCACAACAGACAAAAGGCAAGAAAATACAAATCAAAATTAACAAGAAACATTTCGTGCAATGTAGCAACTCTAGATCCCACACTAGGATACCCTGTGTGTATATTAAAAAGTATATCAACTGTCATAGATATGGGAAAAGAATTCCTAGAAAGGATGTCGGCATGATTGGCGCAATGTTCAACTAATGCCTACTGCGCTGCTTGTCAAGGATCCCATTCCCGCACGGAACATAATCTATATGTATTCTATCTAGTGTGACCTACAATTACTTGTTACGGTTCTGGCTGTTTGTGTATATGAGTTTCTATGTTTCTAAATGCACCCACGGTACAAGAGAAAATCCTAGTGTGGGGCAACGTATTTAAAAAAATATTTATAATCGCGTTAGTAAGATGTAGTCGCACGCACAAAAACACACCGTGCCAAAGACTGCCGAACTGAAACGATGTTAGACGATGCACGGCTTTCAACACCGCAGCGCTGTGCCGGTCGGAGTGGGGAGTGTTAGGTTATTTTCGTTACGGAATTTCTGGACTCGGTCACCACGCTCAAGGCCCGCGATAGAACCTATGCATAAATGCAATAGCAAAAAAAGTTCTCACCGTTTGAGTGAATATGTCAGATGTGGAATCTTTCGGTCTAAAATCTGCAGTGCGAGTTCTTAACGGTTCCGGTACAGTGCCCAAAACCGTCACTGATATAATTTCATCCGTATTCACGTCCTTTATGATCTGAAATCATAGAAATATTATTATTATTCCTTGCAAAAATGACATTGCATCTTTTTGGTTCTAAGACGGCTTGTAAGGGGGTAAATGTCTGCAAGTGTGAAAGCGCTTGTGTCAAATAGTTTTAAATCACTGTTAAAATAAATTTCACTCAGCTGGTAACATTTACGTAGATACAAAATTATTCCAAAATTTTTTTGGCTGGTAACATTTCAAACATTTTGTATTTGTTTTATGCTACAGTTTTATTGTAAATAAAAAAAGACAGGATTATTCTAAGAATTCATGTGGCTGGCAGCATTTTCGTTCGTTACTTATTGTAATGAAAAAAGGAACATTATTGTTTTGTAAAGTAACTTGAATGAGGAGATCGCAGAAGAACGAGAGTAACCGCCATAGCCCGAAGAATTGCAACACTAAAGTGGCATTGGGCTGGGCACATTGCCCGTAGGACCGACCGATGGGGCCAACGGGTTCTCGAGTGGCGACCACGCACCGGAAGACGCAGCGTGGTTAGGCCCCCGACAAGGTGGTCCGACGACCTGGTGAAGGTTGTGGGAAATCGCTGGATGCGGGAGGCGCAGGACCGGTTGTCGTGAAGAACCTTGGGGGAGGCCTATGTCCAGCAGTGGACGTCTATCGGCTGAAATGATGATGAAAGGAATTTGGTTCACGCCCTTTTTTTAAATACTTATTAATGATTAAACTAACTCTGTGTTGTTTTTGTATATTACAAGTGTTACGAATTATAGATACTATAATTACAGTGAAATATAAATGTGTTATACCTTGACTTATTTTAACAAGTGATCTACTGTACAATAATTAGAATCTAAGAATGGCATTATTTCACCGGTAAAATTTCACTGGTAAAAATCTATTATTATAAGCCCATGTTCTTCCACTGCAAGGCAAAGATTTCCTTTCACTCTTTCCACTTTACCCCATTTATGCTTGTGGTACTGATGACAGCACATAAGCTCCACAGTTTGTCAGATTTCTTTATTAGATTTCCAACTTAATCTCTGGAGTATTAAGGCTCAAGGTTAATTGGGAATATTTGGCAGTTTAGGGTAGCATGACCTGCTGTTGTTTGTACAATCCTTTAATAAAGAATCTAGAACATCTCGTCGTCTCATTTTGGGCCTTCCTCTATTTGGGTCTGTCACCCAGCCGCTGGCGAAATAAATAACCAAAATCAATAAATGGTCTTAGCAACCTCTGTATATGATATCCCACTTCAGGTATAGGGTTGACGTGAGAAAAATACACCCTCCCACTTTCCGTGTAGGGGAGGAACACTTTGTCGATATGGTCAATATACATTATCTATTCAAAGTTTCATCTTTCTAACGCTAACTGTTGGAAGATAAGACGAAGACGGATGAACAGACGGTCACGTTATAACTAAAACCCCTTTATTTAAAAACATTGATTTCATTTAGATCTGGTTTGAACCACCTAAATGGTTATTGGATTAGGCACCTAATTTTTATAAAAAAACAGTTCTTTGTATAAAAAATTACAGTTGTCAAGAAAGTTGTCACTTTCTTCTTCTTTCTTTCTTTTTTGGCTTCGCACGGTTTGTGCATTTAGCCAATGTCATGTAATGAATTATTCATGTCGAAAAAGACGGCCGCGTGAACCGTCTTACGAGGGAGGTTTGAGGTAAAGTCATGATGTGGCCACTATGCTGCGATATTTCACTGTTCTTTATGAATTACTAGCTTTCGCCCGCGGCTCCGCCCGCGTGGACTAATATTTTTCGTATCCCACGGGAACTGCATATTTTTCCGGGATAAAAAGTAGCCTATATGTTATTCCAGACTATTATCTACCCCTGTGCCAAATTTCAACCAAATCCATTCAGTAGTTTTTACGTGAAAGAGTAACAAACATCCATACATCCATACTTACAAACTTTCGCCTTTATAATATTAGTAGGATTAACTGAATGCACTTTTTACTAGGTACATAAATCACGCACTTTTATTTAGTAAACAACACTATAAATAATTTTAAAAGTGCAATGAAAAATGAGCGTGACACTCAGCTTGACTTTCCCGCCAAAACTAAAGTTGTCACTTTTGTATTAAGAACTTTGACATAACCTCATAAAGTTCCAAATACAAATACTGACTGAAAGATTAAGTCAGACCTAAAGTTAGATCTCTTTTTGTAATCAGGGGTAAGGGCTCCTCCGAGGCGGGAAATCCCCACTCTCAACTCCCCAAAAAGGTTAGATACTTACGAAACAAAACTTACAGAAAACGCAAACGAGATTAGCGGGTGTACATACTCAGCAGTGTACCGATAGACTACATTATCGCCTTGCATATGTCCGATTACGTCATAACCCACAGCTACGTCATGTAACCTCAGGGTTGCTCGTACAGCCACCGTGTGCGTAATCGCAGCAGAGGCGTTAAAATTCCACACTTGTTGTACTGAAGACTGCAGGATGTCCACATGTTGTATGCTTGAGAGGAAACCGTTAGTATACCTCAAAGTTCCTCTAAAGGGCTGTACCAGGATAGATTCTCTGCAAGATAAGTGATGGTGTTAATGACCTCACAGCTGAACAGAGCAACTGCTCTCTTAGATTGTATCACTGTTTATCATCTGGCGGCATTGCGGTCAAACACTAGTTTATAATTATTAAAAAAAAAAATAGAATAGGGCGAAAAAATATGTATAATGACATAAGCACGGGGCGATGGATTAGGTTAAGTTGTGCTTGCCGCGGTCGTTCCATGGATGGGTTACCCTCTTTACGCACCAAAAGTCCAATACCTCTCCGCACCTCAGAAAGCACGTGAAGTCGTTAACCTCACCTGTCATTCGTGGATCTGTGACAAGTGACAACCAGTCTTACCAAGAGGTAGCGTGTTAGCCAGTAACTTTGACAGCCTCCGTGGCGTAGCGGTAGCGAACGCGGCCGCTGCGCAAGGAGGCGCGAAAAAATTTAGATGCATGAATATGAATATTTTCACTGGTCTGGTAGTGCCTCAGTAACCACGTTAAGCCGTTGGTCCCGGTTGCCAAACGAACATTTAATGGCAGTTATTACGGGTTGTTGGAGCCCTCAAAAGTCCGACAATTGGTCTAGCTGCAAAACTTCGATATCGCCTTCGGGTTGTGGAAGTCAAACGGCAGTCGCTTCACGGAAAATGTCAAAGTTTAGCCAAACTCAGCAGTTAGATTGGTAAAGCGGACCCCAGACTCCAAAAGCTGAAAAAGCTTCGGATGCGACTGGGATTAACGCTGAGATGATGATCGTATTATCCAGTAACTAGGTTGTGGAGGTCAGATGCCTATCTGACCTCGAGTCGCTTCATCTAAAATAGTGGTACTTAGAGAGAGTTCAAGTATTACGTAACGCATTTTCTGACCCTCCTTGCCCCACTTAACGTTTGTCTGTACCCCCCCTTCTCTAAACGTTACGTAACACTCCAGAAATCATTTTTTTTTTACATAAATTATAAACTAGCGCTTAACCGCAATTCTGCCTGATGGTAAGCAGTGACGCAATCGTTGATGGTAAAGCTCACTAGTTTATTAAGAGCCTATTCACTCTAGCCTTGAAGACACTCAAATTGTTGTCCGACGGAAATACCGCCGCTGGCAAATTGTTTCAGTCCTTCGATGTACGCGGTATAAAGGAGGAGGCGAAACGCTTCGTCCGGATCATAGTGGTGTTAACAACGTAAGGGTGGAAACTCGCCGTACGACGGGTCGTCCGATGGTGGAACGGAGATGGGGGACACTCCCCAAAATGCGTCCTATAGAACACCGAAAGGTTGGCTACTCTACGCCTGTGCTCTAGACTTTGGAGATCCTAAAGTCATAAAAAGTTATGTAATCTTTTATACACTTGGCATAGTTTTAATTTACTAAATAATATTTTTGTAAAATAATGTTACGTAACGTGTTCTATGAAAGTCCCCCTCCCGCCCCTGTAATGCATCGTAACGTTTTACGAGACCCCCTCCCCCCGCCCCCCAAAACTGCGTTACGTAATACTTGAACGCTCCCTTAGCTGCATCTGGTGAGACTGGATTCCTGACCCTATTTAGAAAAGGCTGGAGACTCTTACCTCACTATCATAGTCCAATGACACTGTAGTGAAGACTACGAATGCGTGTTCAGTAATGTCCTTTATTACATAACTAGCTTTCCGCCCGCGGCTTCGCCCGCGTGGAGTTCGGTTATATCGGGCTTTTTAGATTTCCCTCGGGAATATCAAATTTTTCCGTCATAAAAATTAAACTATCATTTAATCCGGACTTCTAACTGTACGTCTACACAATTTCAAAGCAATCGGTTCAGTAGTTACAGCGTGAAAGAAGAACAAACAAAAAAAATCACTTTCCCATTTATAATATTAGTATGATTCGGTTATATCGCGCTTTTTAGTTTTCCTTCGGGAACATCATTTTTTCCCGGGATTAAAAGTACCATATTATTTAATCCGGACTTCTAACTTTACGTCTACTAACAAAGCAATTGGTTCAGTAGTTACGGCGTGAAAGCGGAACAAACCATTGATAAAATATTAAACAGATACGATATATTCTAACAAACTGACCAAAAAAAATGTGCCGAACACAGCAGCAGCACACATGCATATTTTTATTCGGCATACATTGGTACAGTGTGAGTGAGATGGGGCACAATCTAAGCATAGAGAAGAAAAAGATGGCTAGTGTTTGTCGTTTGCGCTGTTAGTGTTTGTCGTTTGTTTTTACGAGTGTATCGAGAGTGACTAAGGCGAGATGCAGGACTTTCCTTCCTTTTGTACGCTTCATTTTTAGTGCGCTAATGACATATCTACCTTAGTTTAATATTTCATCAATGGCACAAACAAACAAACAAACTCACTTTCCTATTTATAATATTAGTATGATACACATACACTTGACATAATCTTGTTTACTTGTAATAAGTAGTTATTACAAGTAAACAAGATTATGTCCGTGAATAGCGACACCTATGACATACATAGATGCATAGTGCCTACACACACACACACTCACACGCACACAACACTATAGCTAGTTTTCTAAATGTTTCTGCGAAGTTCACTTACTGTAACTGATGGACAAACTCGGGCATTTTTAAATTACACCAGCCCCTTTCTTCAACAATATTCATAGTCCTTGTTACTATATCTAATGCATAACTAGTATGGTCGATCAGACGCACGTTGGATACTGCAAACAATAAAATTGACTTAAATAAAAAAAGAAAAGAATGCATTATTACACACACTCACGAACACACACACGCACGCGCTTGCACGGAAATACGCACTCACGCACAAACATACACACCACACACAAACACACACACACGCGCGCACTGAAATACGCACTCACGCACAAATACACACACCACACACACAAATACGTGCACATCACATCGTTCCGTTAGATCTCATGGAGATAAAAGATAATACGTTAGGCGCAGACTAATTTGACAGAATAAAAACTAATATTTATAATCTTTACTTTTTTTAATGAAATTATAAGAATAAGATGAACTGAACTTACAATGTTGTTAGTTCAGTTCGAACTTACAATGTTGTTAAGTTTGTAAACAATGATTATAACCGACACCATTATCAATACATAGTATAAAACAAAGTCGCTTTCGCTGTATGTCCGTATGTATGCTTTAAAACTACGCAACGGATTTTGACGCGGTTTTTTTTAATAGATAGAGTGATTCTTAAGGAAGGTTTGTATGTATAATAAATGCATAATATAGTAGAGAAACACTGAGAAATCTAAAAAGCGCGATAACACCGAACTCCACGCGGGCGAAGCCGCGGGCGGAAAGCTAGTTAATACTAAAAGGCATCCAAACAGGGTCTCTAGACTGCTATTATTATAAAAGTCATTCCAACACGATTCCATTGTCATTGCGCCAAAAATTGGTAATCTGCTAAATTCATAATTGGTCAGCCGTCTCGTATTGCAATGAATTATTATAACAACCGTAAGTAGAATTGATTTTTTTAGAACTGCTACTCAATTTGGACATTTATTAATATGGAGTGGAGTGTCAGTGATTGACCACTGGGAAGTCATTATGACGCCATTTTGTAATTAAATTACGAAACTTGTCAAAATTGATGAGATCACTGATCGACCAATCTGACACTATTGTAGGAAAGCTCACGCGCATTTTTCATTGCACTTTTAAAGTTATTTATAGTGTCTTTTACTAAATAAAAACGCGTGATTTATGTACTAAAAAGTGCATTCATTGAATAATTCATAAAGAACAGTGAAATATTGTAGCATAGTGGCCACATCATGGCTTTGTACCAAATCTTTCTCCTAAGTGTACGGTTTGCGCGGCCGTCTTTTTCGACATGAATAATTCATAACGTGACATTGGCTAAATGCACAAACCGTGCGAAGGCATAAGAGAGAGAAAGAAGAACTTTTGTACATTCAGTAAATAATTCATAAAGAACATTGAAATATCGCAGCGTAGTGGCCACATCATGACTTTGCCTTAAACCTCCCTCATAGACGGTTCACGCGGCCGTCTTTTTCAAATGTCATTGGCGATATCCGCCATTTTTGTGAAATAAAATAGGTATTCAAAGAATTTCTATAATTTTTACATGTGTTATTGGCAAAATTGTGGTATCTATTTCACAGTGGCCATTGATCAAGAGTTGAGGTTGAATCTCACCTTGAAAAAGAAAAGAAAAGACACTATTGTAATAGCAGACTAACCCCCCAGTTTTGGTATGCAGTTATAATTTCTAAATGATTTACTTCAGAGTCGAAAAACAGTACTTACAAAGGTTACACAATCCATAAGCACTTAATAGCAAAACAAATAAACTGTGTATCTTCATTGTTTTTACAAAATTGACTGAAAACCAGTTGATTCATCAACACGAAAATTAGCCCATAACATCACGTTGGCTTCATATTTACAAATTATTAATTAATACCGTGTTTTAATAAGTTGCTGATAAGACATAAGTGGATTAACGTAATTAAGATATACATCTTAAGACTGATGAAGTAAAAGTACCTACAATGTATTGGTGTGTAGGTATAGTCCTACATAACTGCCAGACGATGCATGCTACAGATAAGTGATAAGCGTCTCGTTGTCAGGCGAGTTAATTCAGAGTCTCCAGAGTCCAGCCAGGACAAAAGGAGATGGCTACTAATGCTTTTGTAGAAAGAAAGAAATAGTTATTTATGCCACTGTCAAGCAGTGATAGCTATTGTAATATGAGTGATAGTTTGTGCCACGAAGCGAAGCTGAGTGGCACAATAGATCAGCACGTGTATTACAATAGCTCTTTGCGACAGTGGCATACAAAACTTTTTCTACAACCTTGAAATACAAAAAAACCGCAAATGTTGAACTTTATTAGAAATTATAGTAATTTACATTGTGGTCTCCATAGCTATTTCCCTCATTTCAGGAAGCGTTAAGATATTGTCCCTTTCGCTGTCATCACTGATATAACTAATTTTCAAAACAATTTTATTTATAAATGCAGATAAAAGTTAACAATGGCGCGAAAATAGCGCGACGCGCGTGTGTTGTTTTGTTGTTATAATCCCACAAATGAAAGGCAAAGGCAGTTCATCCATACAGCCTAATAACATGCGATGTTTAGTCGTGACGCAAATACGCGCGCTTTTTGGCATAATCATATGTTCATTTTTTGATGCCATAGCCACTAAAATTTTAAAAGTTGACTTGGTAGGAATGAGTACTATTGAGATGTGACTTATGGTTATGTATAGCAACTTAGCAAATGGTCGTAGAAAAAAGCCTTTATAGTGTCTCGTACAGAAAGATCATAAAACTAAACTGAATTTAACACATTAAAAAAAATCAAATGCGTATATGCGATCGATTCATTTTGCTATCTCAGCAAAATGAATCGATATTTAAAAAGAAAATGTCTCATGCTGCGGCAACGCATACAAATGAAATAGGTATAATTATGTAACATATTATTAAATAATTCATTAGTTTCAAGCACTGTGTGGCCTACACATAAGTACACTTTAGCAACGCTTTTCTGTGACTTTTACTCCATCCAGAATAAGAGAAACCTTATTTACCGTGTCCTTTCAATAGATTTTGACTTCTAATAAAAAAAAATTATATTGTGACAACTTTTGTATTGTGTTGTTCTTTTAATTCCATCTTTATACTAACGGAATAGAAGACTCAGCCCCAATTTAGATCTGTCCGACGTCCTCGTAACAGTTTCAATCGAAAAACACCAGCACCATCTATGTCTGGCCCTATTTGCCTCAGTCGTGAAGCACAACAATTAAAACATTCTAACCACAAAGAAAGCAACAATGAAATATCCAAACCAAACAATTAATTCTAAATTAAATTGTCCACCTCCAACAAATAAAGCCAGCGTTACACTCAATCCATTTAGATTACGCTGTCAAAATCGAGTCCCTACTTTAGCGTGACATGTGTCTGGTGACCTGTCAAAATGTGTCGATTCGCCTGGACCTCTGTCAAGCCTCGTAACGTGTCAAGTTGGCGGGCTTGACTCAAAGCACAAGCTCGGTAAAGGCCGTTTTACTTTGCCGGATCTAAAAAGGAACACTAAATACTTAGTCGTCCTCCGTGGTGCAGCGGTCAACACGCCTGCCTGCGACGTGAAGGCCCCGGGTTTGATCCCCGGCCAGGTCATGATTGAAAAACAATCTTTTCCTGATTGGCCTGGGTCTTGGATGTTTATCTGTATATGTATCTATTATAATTATAGTATCGTTGAGTTAGTATCTCATAACAAAAGTCTCGAACTTACTTTGGGGCTAGCTTAATCTGTGTGATTTGTCCGTATATATTTATTTATTAAACTAGTGAGCCATCAACGATTGCAGCAGTGCTTATTATCAGTCAGGATTGCGGTCAACCACTAGTTTATAATGATAAAAAAACACTTCAAAGTTATTGAAATTCAGAGTCAAAGCTAGAAAGAATTGATTGACCTAATTTATATTCCAATTCGACATTTTTTTTTGCCGCATGTGGCAATTCTATTTTAATTTTATATGCAATGTTCAACATAATATAAATTGTTATGAATAAATAAATGATGAATGAAAAAAAAAACATCATAATGACTATGACACTAACGGTCAGACTAGTCCGTAAGTTTAAATCCGCTCAGCGGGCTATGAAGGGGCCTATGTTGGGCGTCTCTCTGAAGGACTGCATCAGAAATGAGATGATCCGACAGAGGACCACAGTCACCGACATAGCTGAGAGAATTAGCAAGCTGAAGTGGCAATGGGCTGGTCACATATACCGCAGGAGTGACAACCGTTGGGGTAAACGAGTCCTCGAGTGGAGACCGCGTCTCGGTAAACGTAGCGTAGGACGCCCTTGGGCGTCCTGGAGTGACGACATCAAAAAGGTGGCTGGTAGTCGCTGGCGAAGAACTGCTCAGGATCGAGCTTGTTGGCGTGCCATGAAGGAGGCCTATGTCCAGCAGTGGACGAGTAGAGGCTGATGATGATGATGATGGTGAAAAAAAAATGATGATGAGCTAAATACCAATATTTTTTCTGGAATTAGTACTAAACTGACTTTCACCAAATCCTTTAGTTTTTGGAGTTTACTCCTTAAGAATCGATTTTCATATATAAGGCGCCCGGTATGAGAAAAATCCGAGGGGTAAAACCTACTAACGAGTAACGAATTTTAAGCATTACTATTTTAGTGCGACAATTTTATATGAAATAAACATATTATTATTATTATATTTTTTTTAATTTTTTTTTTTAATATTTTTTTTTGTCGTACTTAAGGAGTACCTAAACTCCACTCGTGCGTCGGAGCTGACACACACACACTTTTTATTTTTACCTTTGAGCATCGTATTAGATACCAATAAACATGTTTACTTTATTTCCTTTAATTCTACCATTTCTTTATTCAGGTATTGCGTTCGTCAATCAGTAGAACTACTCTGAATTTATATTCATCAGGCGGCTGTCACAATTTGTCACGGCCAAACAATGCCGTGTACCATTGATTGTTTGGGTGTGATTGGAGTCTCTCCGTTTTTCATCCTTCTAAGTATCTAGTTTGGATTTATCCTATAAAGTACTAAAGTTTATTTCAGATATTCTTGCGATAAAGTTTGTTCACCTCTCCTACTAATGTATCCCAATATTGCCACACGATACAAAAACGGAAGTGTTGGTAACACGATCAAAACAAGTGTATCGTAATGGTGTGTACCAAAGTAGAAAGTGGAATTAGAAATGTATACCACAAAGATATATTGTTTTTGTATCGTGTGGGAATATTGGAATACATTAGTAGGAGGGGTGAACAAACTTTATCGCGAGAATACCTGAAGTGAACTTTATACAAGTAGATCAGCTGGTAAAAATCTGCAACTCATTTGGGTATCGATATTTTTTTTTTTTTAATAGTTATAAACTAGTGCTTGACTGCAATCCCGTCTGATGGTAAGCAGTGATGCAATCGTTGATGGTAAAGCGCACTAGCTTATTAAGCCTATTCACTCAAAAAAACTGAGTGAATAGGAAGGAAGACGGCAGTTGAGCGAGGTGATGCAATGTTTAACCCAACAACACGACTAACGATGCTGCGCCAGAGGATGATCTGGAGACCCTCCACGACCAAACTCCCGACACAACAACATTAGGCACATCGTATCCGGCACACATCGCAACACAACTGCTCAGACCCGTCCTCCGTACGGCTTCACCAGACATCATGCCGGAACACGATGAATCGCTTGGCGGCAAGACTTTGTCTGGTGGGTGGTAACTTATGCCGGCGGCTGATGTTGTTGCCTACCACCATGAAAAAACAAACAAGAATTTAAATTGATACAATTAAAACGATTGGATTTTATCTTTTGTTTGTGGTCAAAGATCGCTGGTAGTTATTTATGATATGAGTTAAAATAAGTTGTGGTAGATTTTTTTTTTTTTGTTTCATTATGTTACGCATCATCAAGCAGAGTTTACCGAGTAACTAGCATACATACTACTTCTCTCTACCAACCATCAGGCATTTGCCCGCCAGACGCAGGCGCCAGAGTTTTCTCGGTGGTAGGCCATAAGATCGGCTGCCGGCGGAAGTTACCACCCACCAGACAAAGTCTTGCCGCCAAGCGATTCGTCGTGTTCCGGCATGATGTCTGGTGAAGCCGTACGGAGGACGGGTCTGAGCAGTTGTGTTGCGATGTATAGCGGGTACGATGCGCCAAATGTTGTTGTCTCGGGAATTTAGTCGAGGAGAGTCTCCAGATCAATCTCCCTCTAGCGCAGCATCGTTTGGTCGTGTCGGTCTTGGGTTTAACATTGCATCACCTCGTTCAACTGCCGTCATCCTTCCTATTCCTAAGTTTTTTAAGTGAATAGGCTTAATAAACTAGTGCGCTTTACACTCAACGATTGCATCACTGCTTACCATCAGGCGGGATTGCAGTCAAGCACTAGTTTATAATTATTAAAAAAAAAAAAAATATAACACCTGTCTGCTCGGAGGATCCTCCCTTTTCTATGGAGGATGAGTGAACTTTAAACCTTTTTCTTTGTTCTTCATACGGCTTTATCACAAAAAAGAGTTTTACACTGCTAATTACTTCAATACATAGTATAAAACAAAGTCGCTTTCGCTGTATGTCCGTATGTATGCTTAGATCTTTAAAACTACGCAACGGATTTTGACGCGGTTTTTTTTAATAGATAGAGTGATTCTTAAGGAAGGTTTAGACTACCTTTTATCCCGGAAAAAATTGATATTCCCGAGGGAAATCCAAAAAGCGCGATATAACCGAACTCTACGCGAGCGAAGCCGCGGGCGGAAAGCTAGTAAAAAATAAAAGTGAAACTTTTTCAACTGTCTTCTTTCTCAAAAGTTAAATTCTTATGTGAAGTTCTTTAGAAATTAGGGTACACTACCTCTTATATAACAAAAACTAGCTTTCCGCCCGCGGCTTCGCACGCGTGGAGTTCGGTTATATCGCGCTTTTTAGATTTCCCTCGGGAATATCAAATTTTTCCGGGATAAAAGGTAGCCTATGTTCTTTCTCAGGGTCTAAAGATTGTCTGTGCCAAATTTCATCAAAATCGGTTGAGAGGTTTAAGCGTGAAAGCGTAACAGACAGACAGACAGACAGAGTTACTTTCGAATTTATAATATTAGTATGGATTATAGATAGAGATTTAATTTTAAAAATTATAGTAGTTTTAAGTTCAGTCTCAGCATCTTTATCTTTACATTTACCACCCACCAGACAAAGTCTTGCCGCCAAGCGATTTATCGTGTTCCGGAATGATGTCTGGTGAAGCCGTACGGAGGACGGGTCTGGGCAGTTGTGTTGCGATGTGTGCCGGGTACGATGCGTCAAATGTTGTTGTGTCGGAAGTTTGGTCGTGGAGGGTCTCCACATCAACCTCCCTCTGGCGCAGCATCGTTGGTCGTGTTGTTGGGTTTAACATTGCACCGCCTTTTTTTTTTTTTCGGGGTGGAAATCCTAATAGGATGTCCGCCGCCCTAGGGTGGGCGACGGGGTCTGTCAGACTTTTACTGACTAAAACCACCCCCGTGTCTCTTCTATCACGAGCGCGCGTAGGGCCGCGGGAGTCTAAATTCTTCCGCAGCCCCACACTCTCGTGCTGGCCCGGTCTGCCCGGGCCTCGTCTCCTGCACGGGGTAGTGGGGTGTTAAGCTACCCCGTGCATCGCCTCAGAGGCGCGCGCTGACACTCGCGCGCGCCTCCACCTCGGGGTCCATCGAATAGGGGGCGGGGACTTCCCCATGTCCCTCGCCCCTGGACCCATTCATGGGGGGCGGAAGAGGGCGTTATCCGCCCTTCTTCGGCGCCCGGTGCGTCTTCTGCGGCCCGGGAAGGGAGTTGAGATCTCCTTCCTCCTCCTCCCTCTCCCGTTCCGCATCTTCCTTCTGCGACATCACGTCCTCGCAGAAGGACACCACCGACTCTGCGCTGCCGGCCATCCTCCGCACTACTGCCGGCAGCGTCAGGTCGCCTCCTACTTCATTTGTGAGGACACGGCGCTGCTCCTCCCAAGCTACACACTCGGAGAGCGTGTGCTGCGCCGTGTCTTCCCCGCATTGGACGCAGTGGTGGCACCGAGCGTCCGGCTCCCTGCCTAGGCGACACAGGTACTTGCCGAAGCAGCCGTGCCCCGACAGCACCTGAGTCACCCTGAACGACAGGGAGCCGTGGCTTCTCCCGAGCCAGTCGTCGAGTACTGGCCGGATCGCCTCGACGGTAGCGAGGCCGGCGGTAGGGCGCATAAGCCTCTGCCGCCAGTCCGCCACCAGGACCTGACGGAGCTCCCCTCGGCACAGCTCGATCTGCCGCTGCGCCGGGCTGAAGCCCCGTGACCGCTCTTCCTCGCGCCATTGGTACAATGACGCGAGTACTTTCGCCTCTAGGTCCCAGGGCGGGGATCCGGCCAGGATGCAAGCCGCCTCGTAGGAAATCGTGCGATACCCGCGGACGACCCTGACGGCCATCGCCCTCTGCGGCTTGCGCAGAATGGCGAGTGTTCCGGCCGTCAGGTCCATCGCCCATACAGGGGCCCCATACAGGGCCATGGACCGCACGATTCCCACGTATAACCGCCTACAGGCGGCGCTCGGGCCCCCCATGTTGGGAAGCAACGTTGACAGCGCGCCTGCTGCACCCATCAGCTTGGGCGCCAGCCGCCGGAAGTGGGGTCCGAATTCCCATCGGCTGTCGAGCACCAATCCCAGATACTTCATGGTGGACTCGATAGCTATCCGGGCACCACTGACCACGATATGTGATCCCGGCGCCGGCGCACGCCGGGGGCCATGGAATACCATGGCCTCCGACTTGTCAAGGGCCACCTCCAGGCCCAGGCGCCGGATGCGGGTCACCACCTGTGACACCGCAGCCGTGGCTATCAACGTCGCTTCCCTGTGCGAGCTCCCTCGGGCAGTGACAAGCGTGTCGTCCGCATAACACGTCAAGTCGGCGCCCGACGGAAGCTCGCCTCTCAGCACCCAGTCGTAGCCGATGTTCCACAGGAGCGGTCCCAAGACCGATCCCTGTGGAACACCGCACGACATTTGGTGCCGACCGGCACCGTCACGTCCCCGATAGATGACGCATCTATCCTCCAGATAAGCCCCTACTATGCGGCGGAGGTAGGGAGGCACCCGATGGTATTTCAGGGCCTCCCTAATACAGCCCCAGGGTAGGGTGTTGAAGGCGTTGGAAATATCTAAAGACACCGCCAACACCACCCCACCCCGGGATACCGTATCCTCCGCCAGGGCTCTCACGCGCATGATTGCGTCTATGGTGGAGCGCCCCCGACGAAAACCGAACTGGTTGTCGTCCAGGTTCGGCCCGTCTTGTGCGGACAAGTGGCCGACGAGGCGATCTGCGATTATACTAACATTGCACCACCTGGCTCAACTGCCGTCTTCCTTCCTATTCACTAAGATTTTTTTAAGTGAACGGGCTTAATAAACTAGCGCGCTTTACCATGAAAGATTGCATCAGTTTATAATTATAAAAAAAAAGTTTAATCCTGTCAAATGAAGATACTCCATAGACAGTTTAGACGCGATTACAAACATGGCGACTAAAAATACGCCAGTTTACGTCAGGAGCGCACTAATTTGACAGGTCTAAACTGACATTTTATCTTCTGTCCTTTTCTTAATGAAATGGAAAGAAAGAGATGCACTGAACTTAAATTTAATTTAGGTTATGAACATGGGAATCAGGGTCATCATCTGATTTATTATTTATATATATTACTCTAATTGAGTGTGACATCACATCGGGAACTATCCAGTATTACTCATCATCATCATCATCCCAGCGTTAATCCCAGTCGTATCCGAAGCCTTTTCAGCTTTGGAGTCTGGGGTCCGCTTTACCAGTCCAACTGATATGGCTAAACTTCGACATTTTCCGTGAAGCGACTGCCGTCTGACCTCCACAACCCGAAGGCGACATCGAAGCATTGCAGTTAGACTAATTGTTCGACTTTTGAGGGCTCTAACAACCCGTAACGACTGCCACTAGATACTCGTATGGCAACCGGGACCAACGGCTTAACGTGCTTTCCGAGGCACGACCAGACCAGTGCAAATATTCATATTCATGCATACAAATACTTGCACTGTGCCTTGCGCAGCGGCCGCGTCCGCTACCGCTACGCCACGGGGGCTGTCAAACTATCCAGTATTACTACATAGGTATAATATTTGACCCTATCAGAATACCAGCGCTGTCACATTCATTTTTTAAATGTCGAAGTGTTATGTTGAGAAAGGAGCCGTTTTTTAAATGTCGAAGTGTCATGTTGAGAAAGGAGCCGTTTTTTAAATGTCGAAGTGTCATGTTGAGAAAGGAGCCGTTTTTTAAATGTCGAAGTGTCATGTTCAGAAAGGAGCCTTTTTGCCTCATATAGATTTTTACTTATATTCTAATTATTTTTTCTGATTTTTTGATACTTTTTTACATACTCTGTTTTTATAGCTAGTTTTTTTTATCAAGATTATAAAACTAATCGAGATACAATAAATATTTTTATTTTTTGCTACTTTCAACAGGAACGTTAAAAGCCATAGCTCAAATGAGCTCATACCTACATACTTTAGGAGGAAACTTATAACTTGGACCAGTTCACAAGCACCTGAGCCAATCGGAATACTAATGAAGTTTTTGTGTGACCCTCCAAAATGAAGGGTTTACAATTAGACGGCTGTGCTTTATAACATTAAAATTAAATTGAATAGGTATCCGAAATTCGTATTTTTATTTCCAGCAATTTAGTTATACAGACCAGCTTTTTAATGAAGAATATAAATCTCTCTTATCTATTAAAGACTGGCTTTGTTGATTTTTTCTACTTTAGCGATTATTTTACCTACCTTAAAGCAAAGAATAATTTTTCAAAAAATAATCTTAATTCTTTTTAACAGAAAATTAAGTCCGATACACACATACCTTTTTTTGTTTGGGATGATAAATCATCAACTGACCTCTTCCACTCTGGGCGGAGCGGAAGGGCATATCAGACTTTTACTGACTAAAACCCACCCGTGTGCGGCTAGAGGCGTGAGAGCGCTGGTATTCCCGTTCCCTTACGCGCTCCGTCTCCTCCTTTGCAAGCATCACTGCTTCGTAGTAGGAGGTGATGGCCTGCCATGCACTCTCGCTCCGGACCATGACCTGGACCAGGGTCGGACGCGAGAGATCGACGCCGATCGCCAGCACGAGGACACGGCAGTGCTCTACCCACGCCGGGCAGACCTCCACCGCACGCTCCACCATGTCCTCAGGGCGAGCTGCACAATGGTGACACCCTGGCGTTTCCTCCCACCTTATTCGGAACAGGAAACAGCCGCGTCCGGTGAGGACCTGCGTCAGGCGGAAGGTAAGGCCGCCGTGGCGCCTCTCTAGCCACTTCTCAAAGAGGGGACTTACCGCCGATATTCTGGCGTGCCCAATACACACATACCTCTAACTGCGATATCTCCCATAGTTATAGAGGCAGATAAGTGGCGCTTATTTCATAAAAGCTTTCATTTGAACAAGCTATAGCTTAAACAAAGAAATTCTGAAGTTTGAAAAACATCAAATCTCGATTTTTTTATAAAAGAATATTTATAGCTTTTGTTTCAAACCGAGCTGTCATTATAAACAGCTTTTTCAGCTGGAACATCAAAATTCATAAAGGACATTTTGTGCCAGAGTTCAATAAAATCAGAAATCAAGGATCGAAACAAGCAAAGTCCACTTATCGTCACAAATTAAATGCTTGACTATAACATTTTAATGTTTTGCCCGTTAGGAATGGCGTGCAGTGTTAGCAGAAAAATCGGAAACAGTTATTTTTGTGTGTTGAACTTGTTTGAGCGAAATGCCGCTGGTTGTTTGTGTATGAGAGTTTCAATGTTTGTAAACCTACCCACGACACAGGAGAAATTCCTAGTGTGGGGCAACTTTTATTTACCACTGCTCTCAAAACGGTAGTGTAAAAAATAACTTCAGAACCTTGCGCCCAACCTGTTAGCGACTTGGCAAGTATCACATCCTTTAGTGACGAAAATGTGACGCACATTTAAATATTCACTATAATTTGTGACGGCCTTGGTCTGGTCGATATTGCTTGTTGAAGCAATGACTGTTTACACCTTGCGCCCACCAGTTTTCTTATGATATTATTAAGTAAGTACTTAGTTTCGGTTTCTCGTTTCTTGCTACGATAACTAAACGCATTCGTCACTGATATAAAATTCAAGTGTCAACCTTGTAAGATCTTAAGTTAGCGAAATATGAGGAGGGCGTGAGGTTCATAATTATGAACGTTACGCCCACCGTGTATTTCGACAGTGGCTGAACCAAAGAGTTTGAAACTTTGATTATTCTGCAGTGTCGGATGTGTGACATTATTGCTACGAGCATTTAGACTTCGTTACTATTATTTAGAAAAGTTATGGTTAAAATAAAGTTTTCTATAGAAAAGGGCGACCATAATTTTTGGTGAGAACTCGGACTTTTATTTTTGTTTAACAAGAAACGAGAAACCGAAAGTAAGTAATTACTTAATAGTCATAAGAAAACTGGAGGGCGCAAGGTGCCAATAGCCATTGCTTCAACAAGCAATATCGACCAGACCAAGGCCGTCACAAATTATAGCGAATATTAAAATGTGCGTCACATTTTCAACACTAAAGGATGTGATACTTGCCAAGTCGCTAGCAGGTTGGGCGCAAGGATCTGAAGTAGGTAATTGTGTAAAACATCGTTATTAATCGGCATGTCGTAGTCCGAGATGTAAGGCAACTAGCATATCCTAGAACCAAAAATCTAAAAACATTTCACATTTAACAACACGCACTGGTTTGTTTCCGTTTGAGTGGTTTTTTTTTTACATATTATAAACCAGCGCTTGACCGCAATCCTGCAAAGCGCACTAGTTTATTAAGAGCCTATTCACTTTAGCCTTGAAGACACTCAAATTGTAGTCCGACGGAAACACCGCCGCTGGCAAATTGTTCCAGTCCCTCGATGTACGCGGTATAAAGGAGGAGGCGAAACGCTTCGTCCGGATCGTAGTGGCGTTAACAACGTAAGGGTGGAAACCAGCCGTACGACGGGTCGTCCGCTGGTGGAACGGAGATGGGGAAATTAAATCATGCAATTCCCTCGCACACTCCCCGAAATGCATCCTATTAGAACACCGAAAGGCTGGCTATAGGGTATGTTTCATTTAAATATTTATACTGGGTGTTTAGTGCATCGTGTGCCAAATTGAAATGGTCGACTGAAGGGGTCATCTGCTAGTCTTTCATAACCCTAAACACCCCTCATGCCTTATGGATTCTTTTTATCGACTTTTTCTTGTTTTAGTAGAAAAAGACCTAAATTTAATATTTTACACAAACAAATTTTCATATCTTCAATGCCACACGCGAACAACGCGTCATACTGACATCACGTAGATCCTACAACTCGCAAGCAGAGTTTACCGTGCAACTAGCAAAGATACAACTTCCCGACATCAACTGTCGGGCAATTGCCCGTCAGACACCCCTTTGGTCGGAGGATCCTCCCTCTTTAATCATTAATGGAGGATAAGTGTACTTTACATCCTGTTCCTCATACTTCTATAATATAAAGATGTTCAGTCAAAATAAACATGAAAGAGTAAAGTTTCCTTTTTTCTTTCTTGTTTGAAATTTCATTTGTTTTTTTTTTGTTATATAATTATATCAAATCAAATCAAATCAAATCATTTATTTCAAATAAACCAGTTACAGGCACTTTTGAATTGTCAGAAGGTCGGTCAGTCAATAAGATGAAGCTAGTCGCCCATTCAAAAGAGTAGGTACCTATGGAGAAGAACGGGCAAGAAACTCCATGGACACTCTTTTAAATTTTTAAGCTATTGTTACAAATATTTGATTACATCATTCATGTTGAAATCAACCGCGTGAGAACGATGCAGAAATATATCGTACGCTGAGAGCGTCCATTATGGAAAACACAAAAATCAATTCAGAAATTAAAATACGCCGTGGCAGCTAAGAGATGACCAGTCCCCTCCGACGGCGTCCGTTCACGAACATGACGTATGGATCAGCATCATTCAGCTCAACCATATCGAAGGGAACCCAATGACCCAAAACACACGCCACCATCAGCGAGACATTTGAGTGAGCATGACATACTCTCAACAGCCAGAGCACAATTAAGTCAATAAAAAAGACTAACCCAACAAATAAATGCCTTACAGCACATTCGTACATTGTGCTCACACGTTTGCCATGCAATTATACAATACTAAGAAATTGAATCTACACAATGCTAAGATAGTTTTGTCCAAGGTTCAGCAGCTCCAACAGTGTTCCCGAATCTGTGGAAAGTTTAACTCCTGTGCAGCTGTACAAGTGCCGAACACCTCTGTCAGCGATACAATTCCGTAACGTACAATATGCTTGGCTACATAGTGTGTAATACAGGCTTTGAATAAATAACATAAACAATTACATATTAAAACTACAAGAGGAAAAATCAAAGAACAATCATTGTATAGAAATCGGACGCAGCTCAAGCCCAAGCCTTTTTGTCCTCAATATAATCCTTCACACTATAAAATGCTTTCTGACACAACTTACGTTTAATGAAGGATTTGAATTTATTCAGGCTCAGATCTTGAACCACCTCTGGAAGTCCATTGTAAAAATGTATACATTGGCATCTGAAAGAGCCACCTATTTTCTTGAGCCTTGTTGTAGGTACAATAAATTTGTGCCTGTTCCTAGTATTTATATCATGGACATCACTGTATTTTTTAAACAATTTTATATTTTTATGAGCATACAAAAGATTTTCATAAATATATTGAGACGGCACGGTCAGTACATTAATCTCTTTAAATTTTTCTCTGAGAGAGTGTCTCGGACTTAATTTATAAATTGCACGAACAGCTCGTTTCTGCAAAACAAATATTGTTTTAATATCGGCGGCATTTCCCCACAACAGAATGCCGTACGACATTACGCTGTGGAAATAGCCAAAGTACACTAAACGGGCCGTCTCAACATCAGTCAAATTACGAATTGTTCTAACTGCGTATGCATAAACTAGTGCTTGACGACAATCCCGCCTGATGGTAAACAGAGATGCATTCGGTGATGGTAAAGCACGCCAGTTTATTAAGTGCATATTCACTCTAGGCTTGAAGACACTTAAATTGTAGTCAGACGGAAACACCGCCGCTGGCAAACCGTGGAAAAGTTTGCTAGCAGCGGCAACAATGGCAGTGTCCCTGGATGTACGTGGTATTAAAAATGAGTCGAAACGCTTCGTCCAGATTGTGGTGGTGTTAACAACGTAAGGGTGGACACTCGCCGTACAACGGGTCGTCCGATGAAGGAACGGAGATTTCTTAGAACCTCAGCCCCCTTTAATAGGCTGAGATAGCAGGATTACAATACAGCATTTAGTAATGGTCCTCGAGTGGAGACCGCGTCTCGGCAAACGTAGCGTGGGACGCCCTTGGGCGAGATGGAGCGACGACATCAAAAAGGTGGCTGGTAGTGGCTGGCGGAGAACTGCTCAGGATCGAGCTTGTTGGCGTGCCATGAAGGAGGCCTATATCCAGCAGTGGAGGAGTAGGGGCTGATGATGATGATGATTTAGTAATGCAAGTTAGAAGAGTTAATTGGTTTTGAAAACTGTGGTCTCTCTTAAGCTGAAGTAGAAAAGGAGCTCAAAAAGCGCTATAAATTATCTCCAATAGTACAGCACCACCTAAAAAGGCCGTTTTATAGAAAGTACATGTTTACTGTTTACTGCTTATTTTTACGAGCATTTAAAAAGCTCTATAAAATACATAGAATACGAATTGGCGATATAAAACAGTTGGGAGCGTGTTGATGTGAATTTGAGATATTTTCGCCCGTGGAGAGTTTTATTAGGGAAAATGAAGTTTATTTTAAGTGTCTCAGATAGTAAAATGTTTCTTTTACACAAAATATAAGGAAGATAACTTATAATTATTACTACCTGCGTCCCGCGGTTTCACCCGGGTAAGTTTCGATCCCGAATATCAGAATAAGAATGCTATGTGTAATAAGGCATAGGATACTTGATACCTAGTTATAAACAATCTTTGTGCCAAATTAAATCTAATTCTGTGCAGTAGTTTTTGAGTGAAAGCGGAACAAACAAACAAACTCATTTTCACATCTATAGGTACCAATCTATGTTGAGGTTGAATTTGATTATTGTCTCTGGCAGCTAACTTTTATAAGCAAAAATATTTTAAGTTTGGAAGATTACGGAGACAGGAGAAAAAGATTCATTGTTTTATGTGATCATTGTTTGTTTCGGTAGCATCAAGAGTAGCAAGACTGCAGTCAATCGATAATGTTTGCTAAATAATATTGTAATGTTTTTTTTATATAGAGTGTTTGAAAGTTGGGCTTAAAATATTAAAAAATATGAAGTGCTTATAATGGTGTATTAATTGATTTTGGAGTTATTTAAAATGTAAAGGATCCCAAAAGGTACTGTCTGCACTCAAATTACTATTTATTCATAACTACAAGAGGTTATGGGCCCAGAATGGGTGCAGCAGTAAAAGAGCAATTGAAAATGTAAGTAATTATTTGAAGAAAATACTGATTATGAGTTTGAGAGGGGAAGCTTATAAAGAAGAAATTAAAATGAAAAATTTTGATGTCAAAGAAACAAAAGAGGAGCGATTTTTCTAGAAGAACAAAATAATGGTAAGAAAATGAAGTCTTCTTTGAAAATTATATGAAGAGCTAAATGAAAAATTTTATGGAAATACTGATGGAATACAATTTTGGTGAAAATAAAATATGTATATTAAAGGAAAAGAAATTTATTTGGCAATATTATGTTGATGATGGAATTCTATAATAAATATTGGAAATAGTGGAAAAGGAAAAGAAATAAGATATCTCAAGGACTGGAAAAAGAATTTGGAATTAGAAGATTTGAATAATTATTGGAATTGATATAGAGGTTAGAGAGAAAATTATTTGAAAAATTTATGAGAAGTTTTACATTGAACAATGAATGAAGAATTTTGAATACGGCAACTTGAAAAAAAAGCATTTCCGAATATTTGAATTGTTGCACATCAAGAGGGTAAGAATATTAGTGTTGATGTGCATAATTATAGGAAATTGATGTGATATGGAGGAGGAGTTTTCTACTTTTGAAGAAGAACAACAAAATGGAAGAATATTAGTTGTGATGTGCCGTAGACAATTGATGTGATGTGCTTAGTTACAGGCAATTAATAGGGTCTTTATTATATTTGATAAATAAAATTAGACTAGATGTATTAGGGGTTTGTTAGTTGGTTTTGCAAATAATGGTTTTAAGATGAGTTGGGATCCTGCAAAATTGAAAATTATGTATTCAAGGGTTGTGACATGTAACAAAAGTGTAAGGGTTAGTGATATTTATGAAATTGAAGGTTATGTAAAGGCTGCATTTTAGACAGGGAGTTTATTTTAGATATGATGTTTTAGTAGTAGGGTTGAGGTTAGTTAGATGGTGTGTTTTCTAATAGTTTTTGAAGTTTTAGGTAGGGTATGTCTTTATAATAGAGTGGAAGTTTTAGATGGGGTATGTTTTATAATAGAGTGGAAGTTTAGATAGCGTGTGTTTTGTAATAAGTTGAAGTTATAGATAGGGTGTTTTGTGATAGAATTGAAGTTATCGATAGGGAGTTTATGGGCAGGAAGACTGTCGGAGTTGTTGAAGTTACAGATAGGAAGTTTGTTGAAGTTTATAGACAGGGAGACTGTCAAAGTTTGTTGAAGTTATCGATAGGAAGTTTGTCGAAGCTATAGATAGTGAGTTGAAATTGTATTGAAGTTTTATATGAGTTGTTTTGTATCGGGGGAAGGTTACAGGTTATGTATTGAAGTTTTATATGAGTTGTCTTTGTGTATTGAGGGGATTATAGGTTATGTATTGAGTGTATTGAAATTAATGTTTGAAAGTTATGTCTTAGGATGATTTTAAATTTTACTTTGAGATAATAATAAAATTCAGAGGGGATGTTGAGGTTGAATTTGATTGTCTCTGGCAGCTAACTTTTATAAGCAAAAATAGTTTAAGTTTGGAAGATTACGGAGACAGGAGAAAAAGATTCATTGTTTTATGTGATCATTGTTTGTTTCGGTAGCATGATGAGTAGCAAGACTGCAGTCAATCGATAATGTTTGATATATAATATTGTAATGTTTTTTTTATATAGAGTGTTTGAAAGTTGGGCTTAAAATATTAAAAAATATGAAGTGCTTATAATGGTGTATTAATTGATTTTGGAGTTATTTAAAATGTAAAGGATCCCAGAAGGTACTGTCTGCACTCAAATTACTATTTATTCATAACTACAAGAATCTATACTTATACATAAATCTGAAGAGTTCGTTTGTTTGTTTGAACGCGCTAATCTCAGGAAGTAAAGTCTGATTTGAAAAATTATTTTTGCGTTGGATAGTCCATTTATCCAATAAGGCTTTACGCTATATAACATCACGAAATTAAAATGTATGCTGTATATTTTGGGGTTAAAATAAAATGTTCAAATAACTAAATCTACATGCACGAAGTCGCGGCCGATATTAGTGAGGATGTTGACCTCATCATCATGTTTTCACCTCCACTTCGGCCGGTTCTGTTCTTCTCGCGTCCAACGGCTTCCTGCGATCTTCACAAGGTCATTAATAAGTCCACTGTTGAATAAAGTATGTGAAACTTGACAGACCCTGTGGTGTTGCGGTAGTGAACGCGGCCGTTGCGCAAGTGCAAGCCCAGTGCAAATATGTATTTGTATGCATGAATATGAATATTTGCACTGGTCTGGTCGTGCCTCAGAAAGCACGTTCAGCCGTTGGCCCCGGTTGCCATACGAACATCTAATGGCAATTGTTACGGGTTGTTGGAGCCTTCAAAAGTCCAACAATTAGTCTAACTGCAATGCTTCGATATCGCCTTCGGGTTGTGGAGGTCAGACGGCAGTCGCTTCACGGAAAATATCGAAGTTTAGCCAAAATCAGCAGTTAGACTGGTAAAGCGGACCCCAGACTCCAATGCGGAAAAAGCTACGGATGCGACTGGGATTAACTCTGAGATAATGATGACTGATAGCCAAATAAAAGTCTATCATTTGTGAAAACAATTTAGAAAGAGAGTGAAAAAAACATAACAGCTATCAAAAAATGTATCCTTGGAGTGCATCGACCGCCTTCAGCTTTTGGGTGTTGAGATTTCCTCGAACCTCAACTTTGGGCGGTTCATTGAGTCCAAGGCCAAGGTGACTGCCAGAAAACTTGGCGTCATCGCAAAGGTCCAGCGGTACTTCACACCGGGGCAGCTTCTAATGTTGTGCAAAGCACAGGTCCGCTCGTGTGTGGAGTACTGCAGCCACATTTGGGCTGGTGCTGCGAAATGTCACCTGGCTACTATGGATTCAGTGGAGAGGCGTGCGAAGAGGTTGATTGGGGACCCAGATTTAACTCGAAACGGTCTCCAAATCCTGGAGCACAGGCGTAGAATAGCCAGCCTTTCGGTCTTCTATAGGATGCATTCTGGTGAGTGTGCAAGGGAATTGCATGATTTAATTCCCCATCTCCGTTCCACCATCGGACTACCCGTCGTACGGCGACTTTCCACCCTCACGTTGTTAACACCACTATGATCCGGACGAAGCGTTTTGCTACCTCTTTTATTCCGCGTACATCGAGGGACTAAAACAATTTGCCAACGGCGGTGTTTCCTTCACACTACAATTTGAGTGTCTTCAAGGCTAGAGTGAATAGACTCTTAATAAACTAGCTCGCTTTACCATCAATGATCGCATCACTGCTTACCATCAGGCGGAATTGCGGTCAAGCGCTAGTTTATAAACTATAAAAAAAAAAGAAACAGAAAAAATAGAACATTCAGAGGTTAAGCCATTCCTTCGAAATCGGATTGGGACTGAACGTCCGTTACGAAATTGGGATGCAGGCCAACCTGAACATTCTGACGGACTGAAAGGAATGGCTGAAATATTGCGTTTCACACTGAAATATGCCTGAATAAAAGTCGAAGTTATTTCCGATACGAGTGAGTTTTCATGATTGAACCGAGTTAGAATTTGCTTATCGAGATGTTTTATCGTAGTGTTATTAGCATTGAGATTAGAATGTGTAGATAGCATTGAGCTTATGGGCGTGTCGTATTGATATAGTCCTTGAAAATAACATAATAATGGAAAAATCCGTTTATTGGCATTACAGCAAAATAAATACAGAACTTCGGACGAGTATCCGCCCTTATGTTATTGACACCACAACGATCCGGACGAAGCGTTTCGCCTCGTCTTTTATACCGCGTACATCGAAGACCGGATCGTACTCCGGGAAACCGGTCCCGGAGTACGATCCGGTCTTCGATCGCCGTAAACGGAATGCCGCTCGAAGTTGTTTCAGAATATGTGTACCTCGGGCAAACGTTGCAATTAGGGAAAAACAACTTCGAGAAGGAGGCAAATAGAAGGATCCAGCTGGGATGGGCAGCGTTTGGTAAACTTCGTCGGGTATTCTCGTCGCCCATACCCCAATGCTTGAAGACAAAAATCTTCAACCAGTGCGTCCTACCCGTCATGACTTAAGTCATTTAAAGTCTCTCAGCGAGCTATGGAGTGGGCTATGTTGGGCGTCTCTCTGAAGGACCGCATCAGAAATGAGGTGATCCGACAGAGGACCAGAGTCACCGACATAGCTGAGAGGATTAGCAAGCTGAAATGGCAATGGGCTGGTCACATATGCCGCAGGACCGACAACCGTTGGGGTAAACGAGTCCTCGAGTGGTGACCGCGTCTCGGCAAACGTAGCGTGGGACGCCCTTGGGCTAGATGGAGCGACGACATCAAAAAGGTGGCTGGTAGTGGCTGGCGGAGAACTGATCAGGATCGAGCTTGTTGGCGTGGCGGAGGAAGGAGGCCTATGTCCAGCAGTGGACGAGTAAAGGCTGATGATGATGATGAATAGAAAAATCCGATTATTGGCATTACAGCAAAATAAATACAGAACTTCGGACGAGTATCCGCCCTTATGTTATTGACACCACTACGATCCGGACGAAGCGTTTCGCCTCGTCTTTTATACCGCGTACATCGAACACAACATTAGACAATTTAGACGTCTAAATCGTCTATGGAGTATCTTAATTTGACAGGATTAAACTAAAATGTTATCTTCTATCCTTTCCTTAATGTATTAGAAAGAAAAAGACGCACTTAACTTAAAATCAGTTTAGTCTGCGAACAAGACAATCTGCGTCAATGTGTACAATGCCACACTCGATAGATCTGTAGATGATCAATTAATGGTCGGAGGTTGTCCCCGCGTTCCATGCATATTTATGATTGGTCCGTCAGTTCCTACCATTGATAAAATATTAAACTAAGGTAGATATGTCACTAGCGCACTAAAAATGAAGCGTACAAAAGGAAGTAAGTCCTGTCATCTCGCTTTAGTCATTCTCGATACACTCGTAAAAACAAACGACAAACACTAACAGCGCAAACGACAAACACTAGCCATCTTTTTCTTCTCTATGCTATAGATTTCGCCCCATCTCACTCACACTGTACCAATGTATGCCGAATAAAAATATGCATGTGTGCTGCTGCTGTGTTCGGCACATTTTTTTTGGTCAGTTTGTTAGAATATATCGTATCTGTTTAATATTTTATGGAATCTCGTACGAACCATTGTTCGTACGAGATTCCAACAATCACTCGTTGACCCGACCGGATCGTTTATTTTGAAAGTAAATGCACAGACGACTGCACATCATCATCATCAACCTTTTTATCGTCCCACTGTTGGGCACAGGTCTCCTCTCATACAGAGAAGGATTGAGCGTAATCACCACGCTTGCTCAATGCGGATTGGCGATTTCAGACTTAAAGTCCAGGTTTCCTCAAGATGTTTTCCTTCAACTTCAGTCATTGGTGTCTAAGATGTACTTAGAAAGTACATATAACTTTAGAAAAGTTACATTGGTACTTGCCTGGCCTGGAATCGAACCCGCGCACTCACTTGAGAGGCTGGTGTTTTAACCACTAGGCCACCACGACTTGCCGCACATCAAGCTACTACAATCTGTCAGATTTCTTTACTACATTTTCAACTTTCCCCTTATTCATAAACGTTGTTTAAAGTTAACTGGTGATTAGTGATTCTTTCCCCCTTATTCATAAACGTTGTTTAAAGTTAACTGGTGATTAGTGATTCTTTCCCCCTTATTCATAAACATTTTTTAAGGTTAACTGGTGATTAGCGATTCTTTCCCCCTTATTCATAAACGTTGTTGAAAGTTAACTGGTGATTAGTGATTCTTTCCCCCTTATTCATAAACATTTTTTAAAGTTAACTGGTGATTAGCGATTCTTTCCCCCTTATTCATAAACGTTGTTGAAAGTTAACTGGTGATTATTTATTTATTTATTTATATATTCTTTATTGTACACCAATCAAACATGGAACAAAAAACATTCATCACAAAAAACATACAATGGGCGGCCTTATCGCTAATGCGATCTCTTCCAGGCAACCAAAGGATGGACAGATATTCCGGAACCACAAATGGGACTGTCATTGGTGCAAACATCATTATTACAATATACTAAAGTAGATACACAAATACATACATATACAAAAATTAATCCATAGAAACTGAACATAACAGGTAAGCAAGTAAATTAGCCAAAAAGTATTTGCTGAACAAGATCATAACGACAAGTAGTGTTCTCTCACGAGTCTCTTGAATTCCTGCAACGATTGCGCGCGTTTAATTTCAATTGGCAATGCATTCCACAAACGAGGGGCCTGAACAGTGAAAGATTTGTCAAGGAACGTTGTGGAATGCATAGGCATTTCGAGCTTTAAGTTATCTGATGACCTTAACGTTTTAGAATGAGAGTTGCACAGAAATTGAAAGCGATTCTTGAGATAAAGAGGGGTGAAAGGAGAAAAAAGCACATTATATAGAAGGGAAAGAATGTGAGCATTCCGACGAAGGCGAATTGGTAACCACTTGAGCTTTACACAAAATTCGGATACATGGTCATATTTGCGCAGACCAAATATGAACCTTATACAAAAATTTTGAAGTCGCTCAAGCTTATCTAGTTGGTCTTGGGTAATATCAAGATAGCTGACATCAGCATAGTCGAGGATGGGTAGAAGAAGAGATTGTGCAAGTGCAATTTTGGTGGCCGTCGGTAGGAAATTACGTAATCTCTTCAGAGACGCAGCAGATCCAAATAGCTTGCGGCTAACTTCCTGCAGCTGGGAACTCCAAGAGAAAGTTTTATCAATATATATTCCCAAGTTCTTAACTTTGTCACTAAAGGGAACCACTGAGTTATCAAAAGAAACTTCAGGTAGGGTCGTCCAGTCGATTCTAGAGACCGTCCTAGAACTGCCCACGACTATAGCCTGCGTCTTTATGGGGTTGACGAGAAGCCCATATCTTTTGCTCCAGTCACATATGCGGGTCAGATCACGATTGATCGCTAATATGGCCTCAGACAGATTTCCAAGAGGTGCTCGTGAGTAAATTTGTAAGTCATCTGCATAAAGATGGTAGGAAGAAATTAGTTTGTCAGAGATAGAGTTAATAAAAACTGCGAAAAGTAAAGGGGATAGCACGCCACCCTGCGGTACACCAGCAGACGTATTACTCCAGGAAGACAAGGTCTCCCCGAAGCAAATACGTTGCCGACGACCAAACAGGTAACTACGAAACCAGTCAATTACCGATGGAGATATGTTAAGAGAACAAAGTATGCCAAGCAAAACATCAAAATCAACAGTGTTAAAAGCGTTACTGAAATCCAGCAAAGCTAAGACCGTCAGATTACCACTTTCCATGGCTGACCTTATATCATCCGTAATGTTCAGAAGTGCAGTGGTGGTGCTATGACCAGGGCGAAAGCCAGATTGGAAGGAGTTGAGGAGATTATTCTTAGAGAGAAAAGTGCTCATTTGATTATGGATTAACCGTTCAAGGACTTTGGAAAGGAATGGTAAGACGGATATTGGACGATATTCAGAAAAGGATGTGGGATTAGACTTTTTAGGCAAAGGAATTATTTGGGCTTCTTTCCACGAGCAAGGAAAAACCCCACTAGATGTTGAAAAATTGAGGATACATTAGTGATTCTTTAAGCATCCATTTTTTACCTTTTAACGTCACTTAACTTTAATCATCCTTTATAAATAAACACCACAGTATTTAAGGGGTTTATTCATAAACGATGTGAAAACGGTCAGTAGCAATGGGTTTTATTTATTTACTAGTTTTCCGCCCGCGGCTTCGCCCGCGTGGAGTTCGGTTATGTCGCGCTTTTTAGATTTGCCTCGGGAACATTAAGTTTTTCCGGGATAAAAGGTAGCCTTTGTCCTTTCTCAGGGTCTAAAGATTGTCTGTGCCAAATTTCATCAAAATCGGTTGAGAGGTTTAAGCGGGAAAGTGTAACAGACAGACAGAGTTACTTTCGCATTTATAATATTAGTATGGATTTATTTATTTTGGTCAACCAACTCCGCATGCATATAATAATGGAATTGTACAAGTATTCAACTTAAAACTAAAACTTAATCTGATTTATTGGAAGTTAAGGTTTTTTTTTTCTTTTTTTTTTGGTTTTATTTTCTCGGTGGTAGGCCATAACATCGGCTGCCGGCGGAAGTTACCACCTACCAGACAAAGTCTTGCCGCCAAGCGATTCGTCGTGTTCCGGCATGATGTCTGGTGAAGCCGTACGGAGGACGGGTCTGAGCAGTTGTGTTGCGATGTGTGGCGGGTACGATGCGCCAAATGTTTTTGTCTCGGGAATTTGGTCGTGGAGAGTCTCCAGATTAATCTCCCTCTAGCGCAGCATCGTTTGGTCGTGTTGGTCTTGGGTTTAACATTGCATCACCTCGTTCAACTGCCGTCATCCTTCCTATTCCTAAGTTTTTAAGTGAATAGGCTTAATAAACTAGTGCGCTTTACACTCAACGATTGCATCACTGCTTACCATCAGGCGGGATTGCAGTCAAGCACTAGTTTATAATTATTAAAAAAAAAAAAAAAGGTTCTTTTGAAGGAATGCTCCTTTGCTCCGTATGTTAGAAAAATATGTCTGTTCCGCAATGTAAATAACGCAATGAATGTTGTTGAACTGTCAAAATGAAACCCATTGCTACTGATACTGTGTTACGCAATTACCTCGCGGATCGCCCTCCGTGGTGCAGCGGTCAACACGCCGGGAGGCCCCGGGGTCGATCCCCGGTCAGGTCATAATGGAAAACGATATTTTCCTGATTGGCCTGGGTCTTGGTTGTTTATCTATATATGTATCTATTGTAAATATACACACATCAAAAGTGTCTAGGGATCAAGCATTTTTATGCGGATTTCTTGAGATTGAGATGTGGCTTTGTAATAAATTTATGATTTTATAAATTTATATGGATCCTTTTTGGTGCATTTCATAATTTGAATCAGGAACTGTGAATCAAATTCGAGTAAAAGATGAAAATCAGCTGTCAATATTTTCCCTATAAAAACATACAACGCATTGAAGACATTATTAGTGCTACTGTTTCCCTACTACTGATTAAAACCAACGTTATTATGGAGCGGCGACGTCATTTAAGCAGGGAAGAAATGCTCAGAGCCGTGGGAATGATAGAAGCTGGTTCCCGGCAACGTACTGTGGCTTTAGCTCTGAATACAAGTCAGAGTGTTATCAGTCGACTTTGGACACGTTACCGAAGCACTGGTACCGTGGCTGAGCGCCATGGAGGACGGTATCGCTGCACCACACGGAGACAAGACCGATACATTCAAATCTTAACTCGAAGAGCTCCAACAATAACCGCCATGATGTTAGCCGTGAGGCTTCATCACTCTTCAGGGAACTTAATTAGCGACCAAACAGTCAGAAACCGCTTGCATGAAGTGAACCTTCATTCCCGAAGACCGCTACGGGTACCACCTATAGCAATGCACAATCGTAGGATTCGATATCAATGGGCTCTTGAACACAGAAATTGGGCAGAAGAACAATGGCGTTTCGTGTGCTTTTCTGATGAGTCTCGTTTTGGTATGAGACCGGATACAAGACGAATACGACACTGGAGAACCCCTGGACGCCAACAGCGATTAAAATCCTGCCAGGAAGTCCATCCTTATAGTGGTGGAACCATCATGGTATGGGCGGGTATTTGGATCGGCGGAAGAACTGAGTTGATTTGGATCAGAGGCAACCTCAACGCTCAAATTTATGCTGAAACGATTGTATCAGACGTCATCGTTCCTCTACAAGTGCAAATCGGTCCCTTATTTCAGTTAATGCATGATAATGCACGACCGCACACCGCAAGAGTTGTAAGACAGACTCTCGCCGCAGCTAACATCAATGTCCTGCCCTGGCCTGCTCAGTCGCCAGACTTGAACCCGATTGAGCATGCATGGGATATGCTACAGAGAAGAGCTCTGCCGAATATGGAGGGTATCCAGTCGCAAGAAGACCTTTTTTTGTTGTTGCAACGAACATGGGCGGCCATTCCACAGCGTGATTTGGATGAACTCATTTTGAGTATGCCAAACCGATGTTCTTGTGTTGTTAGTGTTCGCGGTAGAAACACGGATTATTAATTGTTTAAGTTACCCAATAAAATTTTAGAGAAAACTGTTATTTCAGTCTTTTTTTCGAACTTTTGTGTTAGTGGTTCAAATGTCAAATATCCCTTTATTAGGAAAATGGCAAATTTCTATATTAATGCAAAGGTGACTTGGTTTATCGTTACTGTGACAAACGAAAACACTTTATTTGATGAATCCTTAAAGAAAATTTTAATTAATATCAATCAGGAGAAAAGTTATTGCAAAAATATATGTTGATCCCTAGACACTTTTGATGTGTGTAGTATCGTGGAGTTAGTATCCCATAACACAGGTCTCCGAAACTTTGGGGCTAGCTCAATCTGTGTGATTTGTCCGTATACATTAATTTATTTATCTCACAAAACACTTGATATTTTCATGTGTGGTGGACACGTGAAAATAATAAAATAAACGACTTTAAATAAAAAAAAAAACTCCCCTTTCATTTACGCCAAAGTAGTTATAAAACATCATTTAGTTAGAATACCCTTTGATGCTCTTAAAGACTACTTTTCATTAAGGCACTGGAGAGCTTTTCTCGTAAAACTTTTTTTTTTCATGTCAGGTGCACTTGGCTCTTTGAGTTGCAGAGCATGTGCTTTAAAAAAAAAGAAACACCGTTAACTCGTGATTAAATGTGCTGGTATTTTGAATTCAGATTTCTAAATGGCTTGTTGTGATTAAGTTACTTGTGGGTTTTTTGGCGGGAAGCTAAGATGAGTGCCACGCTCATTTTTCATAGGACTTTTAAATTATTTATAGTGTCGTTTACTAAATAAAAACGCGTGATTTATGTAGTAAAAAGTGCATTCATTGAATAATTCATAAAGAACAGTGAAATATTGTAGCATAGTGGCCACATCATGGCTTTGTACCAAATCTTTCTCCTAAGTGAACGGTTCGCGCGGCCGTCTTTTTCGACATGATAATTCATAACGTGCCATTGGCTAAATGCACAAACCGTGCGAAGCCATAAGAGAAAGAAAGAAGAACTTTTGAAGATTTTTATTTTACTTGAAATTGGCACAAAGTCATAACTAGTGCCACATTACAAAAAAAAAAAAAAAAGTTGTGAATGTGAGCGTTTACTTTATGGTAATTGAATTGATCAGAAATGAGCAGATCCGCAGAAGAACCAAAGTCACTGACATAGCTTTTCGAGTCGCTAAACTTAAGTGGCAGTGGGCAGGGCATATTGCTTGTAGAACCGATGGCCGATGGGGCAGTAAGGTTCTGGAGTGGCGGCCACGTACTGGAAGACGCAGCGTAGGGAGGCCCCCAACAAGGTGGACCGATGACCTGGTGAAGGTCGCGGGAAGCCAATAGATGCGGGCAGTACAAGACCGGTCAGCGTGGAAAGCCTTGGGGGAGGCCTTTGTCCAGCAGTGGACATCTATAGGCCGAAGAAGAAGAAGAATTGATTTATTATGACCTCTTTTTTTGGGCAGGTGGAAAACCCACATTGGCTATCGTCCGCCAGGAGAGGTGTCATTTACCTTTCCGTGGGGCCGAATCCTCTCAATTCTATAGTATCCAACAGGTCTTGACCCGTCGTCACGAGTTCGACAGATTTCTCCTCAAATGAGTAGCCCTCAGCGGATGCTCTCCTCACCCGAGGGGTGCGTCCGAATGCGTCACGACATCTATTTCTTGTGACCTACCTATTACCACAGTATAAAAATCATACAGTAGGTCGACGCCTTTGATCTCGTGTAAAATGCCTACATTGTCTAGACAGTAACGCATCGCCCAGGGTTGTCACAAACGCTTTATTATGCGCCCGTTCCACTCGGACCAATTCTTTTTTTTTTTTATAAATTATAAACCAGCGCTTGACCGCAATCCTGCCTGATGGTAAGCAGTGACGCAATCGTTGATGGTAAAGCGCACTAGTTTATTAAGAGCCTATTCACTCTAGCCTTGAAGACACTCAAATTGTAGTCCAACGGAAACACCGCCGCGGGCAAATTGTTCCAGTCCCTCGATGTACGCGGTATAAAGGAGGAGGCGAAGCGCTTCGTCCGGATCGTAATGGTGTTAACAACGTAAGGGTGGAAACCAGCCGTACGACGGGTCGTCCGCTGGTGGAACGGAGATGGGGGAATTAAATCATGCAATTCCCTCGCACACTCCCCGAAATGCATCCTATAGAACACCGAAAGGCTGGCTACTCTACGCCTGTGCTCTAGGCTTTGGAGACCAACTCGAGTTAGATCAGGGTCACCAATCAGCCTCTTTGCACGTCTCTCCACTGAATCCAAAGTGGCCAGGTGACACTTGGCAGCACCAGCCCAAATGTGGCTGCAGTACTCCACACACGAACGGACCTGTGCTTTGTATAACATTAGAAGCTGCCCAGGTGTGAAGTACTGCCGGACCTTTGCGATAACGCCAAGTTTCCTGGCAGCCACCCTGGCCTTGGACTCAATGAACCGCCCAAAGTTAAGGTTCGAGGAAATCTCAACTCCCAAGAGCTGAAGGCGGTCGGAACACTCCAAGGACACATTCCGAAAAGTAGGGGCCAAGGTGAACGGGCTCCTTTTGGCGGTGAAAAGACACGCCTGTGTTTTGGCGGCATTGAATGCTACAAGATTGGCATTGCCCCATTCGGAGACTGCCTGCAGTGCAACACTCGTTCGCTCAACCATGGCCTCTCTTTCGGACCGGATTGATTCCCTACTAGCCCGAGCATCCGGCAGGTATCTCTCTACAACTGTGCTGTCATCTGCATACCCATAGATACCGGGCATCAGCAGATCGTTAATATGCAGCAGAAACAGAGTTGCAGAGAGAACAGACCCCTGAGGAACACCGGCATTAGTTGACATGGGCTCAGAAGAGCATCCGTCGACAACAACTCGGAGGGACCGTTCAGTCAGGAAGTCTTTTACCCAGCCAGTCAGGCTAGGGGAAATGCCGTACGCTGGAAGCTTACTCAAAAGGCCAGCGTGCCAAACCCGGTCGAAGGCCTTCGAGACATCAAGGGAGACAGCAATCGCTTCCCCATTCTTCTCGAGGGCCTCGCCCCACAAGTGAGTGGCATACACTAGTAGGTCCCCAGTTGACCGAATTCCCTAGATGCTCTCGACCTCTCCTCCTCCAGTCGCAGCGTATGTCTATTCATGGAGTCGGCAAGGGAGAGCACAAGCCCGTATAGATTTTGGAGGCACTCTACTGCCGTCGCCCTCAGCTCACGCTTTAGGGCTTTTCGAGCTTTCGAGCGCCCCTTTGCCCATTTCGAGGAATTCTTGGGCCCTTTCGCTCGCGAGGTCTTTGCAGACACCCGTTCGGCCTCCTACTGTTGGTAGGATGCTGGGTCTGCCCTCGCTTTCTACGTCCGTCCAGTTCCCGTCAGTGGCCCCACTCCCGCTGTTTTCCTCCTCGTCTGAACCATCTTTTCTCTCCGGTGTATTTGAGAGTACTATTGCGTAGTGGTCCTTGAGGGGGGACACTACGGGGGGGTCTGCCGCTTCTGGTTCCCGGACGGTTGGTGTCGCCGATGCCCTGGTGTGTTCCGGTGTATACTGGCCTGGTTTCTGTGGCGACGCCAATGAGTTGTCCAGAAAGGAGACGTCGGCCAGTTTCCTACCATCGTCCTGTACCGACTCGCGCGCGATTGCTTGCGCATTCCTCATTGACGCCACCCTCCTCAGTCCGCCGGTTGACGTTTTCTTCTCTAATTTGTGTTTGAGGGCGATCGCCCTGCAGAGGTCACTAGGGCCCCTCGCCAAGGCGCCGCCCCTCCTCTTTGTAATCAAAGCCACCTCTTTGTAATTTGTAATAAAATTATATAGCCTAAAGCCTTCCTGAATTAATGGGCTATCCAACGCAAAAAGAATTTTTCAAATCGAACCAGTAGTTCCCGAGAATAGCGCAAACAAACAAACATACAAACAAACTCTTCAGCTTTATATATTAGTATAGATATAGAGTATAGATAAAGAATACAAACTTTCAAGTTTATAAATATTAGTTGGATACGTTGCCTGTAAGTGGCGGGACATGAACGTTGAACATGTTGATATAAGACAGCTGTAAGAAAAACAACGCTTTTCAAGAATTTCTTTTATGCGACAACCGTCCTCAGCTTTGTCAGCGCAAAAGATCGTGAAACATTTCAGTAAACAGTCGGTTGGTTTGAACCTACGATATTCATGTTTAATAACAAAATGTTTTGATAAACTAAATGTATAATATGTATGTCACAGACACACACACATGTGCGCAACACACACACATGTGCGCAACACACACACATGTGCGCAACACACACACCACACATACTCACGCACTCATACAATTAATTGAATTTTGTTTTCTTTTTCATTTCTCTTTTTGTTGCTTACTTATTTATAAAGTACCTAAGTGAAGAGCAGAGCTTTCAACGTCAGACATTTCTATGTCTAAATGGAAACTCCAATTTTGGCTTGCATTCATCAATCACTTATACACTAGATTCACAATTAGCGTAAAAGAGTAGTTTAACTGGGTTGTATCCTATAAAATAATTTAATGTCCATCAGATAGGTTTATAAAAAATATTGAACACGTATTTTTTATTTTTCTTTCATTCAAATACTTAGGAAGATATATTGAATTGAAATGTCGCATGACGTAACGCCGTGGTACAAAATAATCAACGGCGTGACGTAATTAGCCCCCACTCCGTAACTTTAATACGCTATATCTCAGTAGTTTTTGGTAATTTCGACAAAATAAAAATACGGGTCTTAATTTGTTTTATTATCTATAAGACGGCTAATTATTTTTTTTATTTTCATACCTTGGTTACATCTCTACTGAACAAGCGCACAACGCAGCACTTGGGTGCTTCTTTCATTTAGTACTTACTTAATAATTCTGACTTCAATGCATGCGTGTACGGTTGAATTTGGTTTGATGTCAAACTCGGTCGTAAAAAATAATGGCCTTTTGTACTGCTTTGTGATAAGAACTTTATACACTGCACTTACGGCTGATTTTAAATTAATGTATATTTATTTTGACTACTTTTGACTGCTTAATACTTGTCGCCATTTTTGATAAGAGTTTTGTTCGAGACTGTGTATGTAGTGTATAAGTGATCAATGCAAGCTAAAATTATATGAAACTAGCTTTCCGCCCGCGGCTTCGCCCGCGTGGAGGTCGGTTATATCGCGCTTTTTTGATTTCCCTCGGGAACATCATTTTTTTCCGGGATAAAAGGTAGCCTATGTTCTTTCTCAGGGTCTAAAGATTGTCTGTGCCAAATTTCATCAAAATCGGTTAAGAGGTTTAAGCGGGAAAGCGTAACAGACAGACAGACAGACAGACAGACAGACAGACAGACAGACAGACAGACAGAGTTACTTTCGCATTTATAATATTAGTATGGATAAACTTATTTTATTTTTATAATACGCAAATTTTTCTACAGTCGACAGCACATCAAGCTACTACAATCTGTCAGATTTCTTTATTATATTTTTAATTTTATCTCTAAAGGATAGTGGGGAAATGAGGAGCAGCGTGTAAAGCTCAGTCATCCTCCATAGAAAGGTCAGTACGACGCGCTGTTTTCATGTTGCGTTGTAGGCACCGCTACAGTTATGTCACGGAACAATTTTAGTAGATCATCATCATCATCATCATCTCAGCGTTTATCCCGGTTGCATCCGCGGCTTTCGCGTTGGAGCCCGGGGTCCGCTTTCCTGCACATTCTCCTCCATTTCGCACGATCTTTAGCATCCTGTGGTAAGAGCTTGTTGGCACGCATGTCATCTTTTATCACGTCAAGCCAGCACTTCTTTGGTCTACCCCGCTTGTTCCGGCCCGGCGGAGGCGCCATGGCAAGACATTTGTTACCCACGTAACATGCCGGTTTGCGTAAGACGTGGCCGTACCAGCGTAGGCGACCCTCCTGTAGTTTGTCTGCAATGTCACGGACACGAAGGCTGCCCCGGATGCGGGAGTTCCTGATGCGAAAAATTTTAGTAGATATAAAGGCTATATTTGACATCGTAACGCAAACTTCGCGATAAGGCTACACCGCATGCCACTAATAAAATTATGATAGTAATTTATGTCGTTAATGAATGGTTACAGAAATCACAGTGTTTAAAAAAAGTGTGGACTCGGCCTTAGAACGTTGCAAGCGTGCCGCCGTGCGAGTTTGTAGGTATGACGTTGACACCTGATGTGAACTCAATTAAATCAGCTGATAGGATAGTTTTTCGAGCTTTGTTCACATTGCGCTTTTTTGTGTAATCAGCAAATTAATTAATTTTTACTTTAAAATCCTATTGGGTTATAAAAGTATAGCAATTATGAACGGTCTGAGCTGAAAAATACTGATTTTTGTTTTTTTAATCAGGAAAAAGCCGATGAAAATTTCCACCAATAGGGGGTTCAGAATCATATACTGGATCCATGGTACTCGTTAGTGCCTCGATGTCAGATACACCCTTTATAACTGGTTTCTTGGTCGCGTATCCATTCCTTTTGCGAACTGACTACAGACAAAGTTTAATAAATTAGCTCCAAAAATATATCAAAACTTTTTACCCCACCCTATTAATTACAGCACCATTTTCCGGTCCCCCTTTTGACGTCACTTTCAAAACATTACAAAAACACCTGATACACTTTATTTTTCTTTCATTTCAGCTCGAGGGCTTCCCCGAGAGGGGGCTGGGGGGAAATAGTGTGAAGTCAAAATAAAATAAAAGTGCTCAGGGTTGGTGCAATGCGAGCGTCTAGACGCCTGACATCTGCTGCGAAACTTTGCGGGGCTTTTCGGTAAGGACGCCAAATTGGACGGCTTCGTGTTTTTATATTGGTGATACGTAATTAGGTTTATTTGTACTGACGACAGCACATCTACTACAATCTGTCAAATTTCTTTATTCGATTTTCAGCTTTATCGCTAAAGGTTCAATCCCCGCGCAGTGCAAATATTTGTATGCATGAATATGAATATTTGTACTGGTCTGGTCGTGCCTCGGAAAGCACGTTAAGCCGTTGGTCCCGGTTGCCATACGAACATCTAGTGGCAGTCGTAACGGGTTGCTGGAGCCCTCAAAAGTCCAACAATTGGTCTAACTGCAATGCTTCGATGTCGCCTTCGGGTTGTGGAGGTCAGACGGCAGTCGCTTCACGGAAAATGTCGAAGTTTAGCCATATCAGCAGTTAGACGCTTTACCAAAAGCGGACCCCAGACTTCAAAGCTGGTAAAGCTTCGGATGCGACTGGGATTAACGCTGTGATGATGATGATCGCTAAAGGTTCAAGGTTCTTCTTTAGTCTATAGAGGTCCACTGCTGGACATCTATACTAATACATAAAGCTGAAGAGTTTCTTTGTTTGTGAATGCGCTAATCTGAAGAATCATGGGTCCGATTTGAAAAATTATTTTTGCGTTGGATAGCCCATTAATCCAGGAAGGTTTTAGGACACATAACATCACGCTGCGACCAATAAGAGCAGAGCATATAAAAAAAGGTTATGGAAACCCACGCGGTTGAAACCGAGCGGCGCAGGTAGTAACAAATAATCGAGTACCTATTCCATCGTCATTAACGAGAAAATACCTGCCTCCACGAGCATTCAATAACTAATGAATATTCACACGCTGCGACAGAGCGACTTTTTATTGAAACCTGACGATTATCCGTTTATGCAAAACAGTGTCGCATATTGAGTACATTTTAATGAATTCACGAAAACCTGTTTGTTTGTACCACTGCGGTTGAGTTAAAAAAGTGCAAATATGTTTTTCCGTCTGCTGTCATCAGAGAATGATATAGAAAATTTCACGTATATTATACTAGCTTTCCGCCCGTGACTTCGCCCGCGTGTACCTCGGTTATATCGCGCATTTTAGGTTTCTCTCGGGAATGTCAATTTTTTGCGGGATAAAAAGTACCCTATTATTTAATCCGGACTTCTAACTTTACGTCTGCAAAATTTCAAAGCAATCTCACTTTCCGATTTATAATATTAGTAAGGATTTCTTCTTCTTCTTCCCAGCTCATGGAGGTCTACTGCTGGACAAAGTCCTCCTCTAAGGCTTTCATTCCATTGGGGGTTTGCCATAATCCCCTCGCTTGGCAGGCGGGTTGGGGATCGCAGTAATTTGAGATTCCACAGTAGAAATGCTCCTGCCCGCTTCCCTAGTAAGAGCTCCCTTAGTCGCCTCTTACAACACCCACGGGAGGATATGGGTTGGTATTATTCTTTGCCCGGTACCACACGGGTAGTAGTGTTATATTTGTAGGATTCTAAATACACATATCAACAATGTCTAGGGATATTACATGAAAGACTTCATCACTTAAATAGTAGGTAAAAAAAAAGTTTGCATATAAAAATTTTCTTCTACACCACCTCTTTCGAATTTCAAAAAAATAAAAAACAAAACCCATTTTGAAACAAAGCCGATTACGCTGACGTAAAAGAATAATTATCGCTTGAATAATCGATTTGAGAGACGAATTTCGAGATGAATTTGGCGGTCGAAAGGTTAGTTCATGTTACAAATAATAGTGAAGTTTTGAAAAAATGAAAGTGATCATACACTTTCTTCATTCTAATTTAAATGTATGTTACACGGAACATGAACGCATTGAAATACCGTAATGACGTAGTGGGAGTTTTGGCGGGAATGTCAAGATGAGTGTCACGCTCATTTTTCATTGGACTTTTAAAATTATTTATAGTATTGTTTACTAAATAAAAGCACGTGATTTATATAGTAAAAAGTGCATTCAGTAAATAACTTATAAAGAACAGTGAAATATTGTAGCATAGTGGCCACATCATGACCTCACCCAAACTTCCTCCTTCTCGGCCTCACGCGGGAAACGAAAAGAGATAGTTTAGTTTAAGTTAAGCTAGTATAAGTTAGGATAAATTAGGATAAGTTAGGATATAAAACTCAAGAGAAAACATACTCAAGACTAGGCTGTATGGCGTACTATGCCTTTGCCTTTTCCGTTTAAATGAATGGAAAGAATGAGGGGTTTGGCGGGAATGTCAAGATGAGTGTCACGCTCGTTTTTCATTGAACTTTTAAAATTATTTATAGTGTCGTTTACTAAATAAAAACGCGTGATTTATGTAGTAAAAAGTGCATTCAGTGAATAATTCAAAAAGAACAGTGAAATATCGTAGCATAGTGGCCGCATCATGTCTTTACGCTAAACCGCTCCTTATCGTCCAAACGCGGGAAAAGAAAGGAGTTAGATTAGTTAGAATAATTTTAGGATAAGCTAGGATAACTTAGGATTAATTAGGATAGAAGTGTACTCAAGAAAATAATTACTGAAGACTAGGCTGTATGGCGTACTATGCCTTTGCCTTTTCCGTTCAGAAGGACGGAAAGTATTGAAACAAAAAAAAAAAAGGAAAGAATGAAACAAAAAAGAAGTAATGACGTAGTGGGACCTGTGATTATCCCACATAAAAATGGATCAGGAGTTTCAACTCATGCACGATAATCCCCGTACCCACACGACTGAGCTGATATGAATTTTGCTTAGGGAACATGAAATCAAGGTTATAGAGTGGCCTGCTCAGTCCCTTTTACCCTGTGCCCAGTCCTTTGTTCCTTGACATGTTAGAATGAGGAGATATGGAATAAGTCAGAAAACAAAAAGAAAATTTGCAAGATCACTTCAAATGTTCTTACTCAGTAGTCTGTAAGCGATTCTGTAAGACCTGATATTGTTAATGTAACTTCTTTGCTAATAATAATTATAATTAATTATTGCTGATACACTGTTTGTTCCATTCCCACAGACAAACAGTGAAAACGGTTTTGCGGGGCATGGCTTTTATCTTAAATGTATTGTACACTAGATTAAGAAAATAAATAAATAAATAATTATAATAATGCTTAATTTTGCTCCGACTCTGACGACAGAAGAATAAATTTTTCTTCATTCAAAAAGAACAAGCTGCACTTGAAAAGATTTGGATAATATAATTTTTAACATGAATCTGCTGATCAGATTTCGATGAAATTTGACACATATATGGTTTATAACTACAATGAACATATAGGATACGTTTCATCCCTACATTCTTACGGAATTATAATAATAATAATAATAAATATAAACTTGTGGATTCTGAGGTACCATATTATAAGTATGTGCCCGACCTAGTTCTTGAAAATGACCATCTCACGTTGTACTGGGATCGGTCTATCATTACTGACAGGACTATTGTTGCAAATAAGCCTGATATAGTTGTTGTCGATGTCACCATCCCACATGACGGGAATCTCGTGAAAGCTGAGAAAGAGAAACATATCAAATATCTCGACTTAGCGCACGAGGTTGTTGACATGTGGAATGTGAACTCGGCTGTCATTGTACCGATTGTCGTATCGGCCAATGGTTTGATAGCCAAGAGCCTCGACCAACATCTATTGAGGCTCTCGTTAGGCATTTGGATCAAAGGCCTGATTCAAAAGGCAGTACTCTCCGATACGGCCCGCATCGTGAGGAGGTTCCTGTCTCTGGAGCCCTAACCACCGGTAGCTTGGACCCCGCTCCCGCCATCGGTGGAACACTATTTTTTTATATTTTTAAATGTTTTTATGTTTCTTTTTTTATAGAAATATTTAAAAATGTAAATGAATATGTCTATATAGAAAAATAAACGGAATAATAATAAATTCTTTATTCAAGTAACCATGACTCAATAATGTTAGTAATACTTAAAACTATGTTAGTAACATTTCACAATTTAATTAATACTAAAATAATTATACAAACAACTCACACGAGTCACCGCTGCTTCACCCCATGAGATATGCCACAACAACGATTCACGTATGACTAATCCAGACGCCCAGCAATCACACTCAGGACACTGCTGCGTTGGTGCTGGCTCGCACCCTGCGCACCAGAGAAGCACACCTCTTTCACATGGTCGCATAAAAGCAATCTACGTGTGCTTCAGCAAACAGAATTGGCACTAATGCGAATGAAATTGCGGGGCGCAGCTAGCAATCAATAAATCCCGATGAAACCAGAAGGCCTTACTGTCTTATCGTCATAATAACACCCAAGAGGTTCCCCTTTAATATTAAACCTTTTAAAACATAATTTAATTACAGTCGCTTCTTGTAAAATTAATAAGAATGTAATTTGGAAGGTGACGTCAGCCTTGTTACGATATAATTACGGAGAAAAGATCATACGGTAAAATGTGTCTTAATTTCCCTTGTGTGCTCTTGCCTAGTGGTATCAGCCACGACTTACATGTTCTAGGTCGTAGGTTTGAGCCAAATCAGGCGCTTTCATACATACTCATACAGAGAAGGATTGAGCGTAATCACCACGCTTGCTCAATGCGGGTTGGCGATTTCAGACTTAAAGTCCAGGTTTCCTCAAGATGTTTTCCTTCACCTTCAGTCATTGGTGTCCAAGATATACTTAGAAAGTACATATAACTTTAGAAAAGTTACATTGGTACTTGCCTGACTTGGAATCGAACCCGCGCACTCACACTTGAGAGGCTGGTGTTTTAACCACTAGACCACCACGACTATGAGATTAACTCTATACAACATGTAAATTAATTAACGCACTTCCTGAAAATAGTTTATTCAGAATCATTTACTGAATCGGTTTATGTCATCCATACTGTTACGGGCTAGGGGTACTTAAACGCCGGTTAAGGGTTACGAAGTTTATTGGCAACGAAGGTACAGTCGATTGTAGGCAATGACAAGTAGAACGTAGCTGATGTCGTACCGAAGTCTTCTCTTACGTCCACGAAGTCCGTGTTGTAAACACACAATAACGCTACAGATGTTTCTTCACGTAGTACTTACAGTTCTCGTTATAATTGTCGCAGTAGGTCTTCTTTAAGATTGCTTCTTAACTGTCGCTGTTTTCGTATCGCTAGTCGAGTGTAGACTGACTGTCCGCCGGCGTCGCGCCGCCTATATATAGGCCAGCTGATCGAACATTCCAGAATCCTCTAGGCGTAATAATAATACTGCATAACTTCGAGGTCACCGGCCAAGTAAGTACCTACGATAATTCCCGGAAACGGGTTTCTAGAAATTTCGATGTCGACACTTTGTTGACAAAACTGTTGAGACCTGTACCATTCGATAGGCCGTCCTAAGTCTAGCAATGCGTTTTATTATTGTACCTAGAAAATGTCTAGATCTGCCGAAATAGGACTTAAAAGTGACACACTGCTTGTCACGCGATATTGAACCTTATGCCATCGACATAAGGTCCATTCGTAACATTGCCTCCTTCTTAGTCATGCTCGTCCCGAGCATGATTTGATCCATAATAGCGAGCTAGGCGGTCAACGTGTACGACCTTCAGCTTCCCTCTAGGTCCTTTCTTAATCCGGTAGGTGACATCGTTTATTCTGGTTACTATCGTGTACGGACCCTCCCATTTGGCTTGGAACTTTGGACTCTTTCCTTTCCTTCTAATGGGATTATGTAACCATACTAAAGTTCCCTCTTCAAATCCGGGCACGTTAGCTTTGCGGTCGTATCGGATCTTCATCTTCTCACTGGTTTTCAGACCATTCTCTCTCACTAGCTCATGTATTCCATCTAATTTACGCCGCAGGTCGGCCACATAGTCGACAGCTAGGATAGGAGTATCGGGAGGTGTTCCGGTTAGTGCATCTATGGGTAGCCTAATTTCTCGGCCGAAGTTGACTTTCGCCGGTGTGCAGTTTGTGCTGTCATGTGTTGCTGAGCGGTATGACATTAAAAAGAGTGGAATGTATTGGTCCCAATCCCTTTGATGTTCTTCCACTACTTTGGCCAAATGATTCTCCAACGTCTGATTGAATCTTTCGACCATTCCATCTGACTGTGGGTGATACGGTGTTGTACGAGTCTTGTGTATCCCGAGCAGTTGGCAAACCTCTCGAAATAGTGAAGACTCGAAGTTTCTACCCTGGTCAGAGTGTAACTCCAAAGGAATGCCAAATCGACAGAACACCTCGTGAACTAGCTTTTTGGCGACTGTATGGGCTTCTTGGTTAGGTACTGCAAAAGCTTCTGGCCATTTGCTGAAATAGTCTTGCATGACGATGATATACCTATTCCCTTCTTCAGTAACAGGGAATGGCCCAGCTATATCGACAGCAACTCTTTCCCATGGTGCACCAACATTGTACACTTTCAGCCGACCTCTGGCCCTCGTTTGCGGTCCCTTTACTGAGGAGCAGGCTACACATTTTCTACACCAGTCCTCTACGTCTTCGCGGCAATGCACCCAATAGAATCTTTTTCTCACCTTTTCCAGGGTTTTCTTTGCTCCAAGATGTCCTCCGGATACTCCGTCGTGCACCTGTCGTAGCACTGACGCGACTTTATCACCGGGAACAACTATCTGTAAGGTGACCTCCTGTCCACTGGGTGATTCCCATTTCCTCTTGAGAACTCCATTATCAATTATCAGGCTGTCCCACTGAGCCCAGTAACTTTTTACTGTTGGGCTAAGCGCTGATATTTCACTCCAAGCGGGCCTCTGGCCACGTTGTTTCCATTCGATTACTGTCTTCAAGTCACTATCTTCCTTTTGTGCGTCTTCCAATGATTGATTATCCCAGTCTTCGTCCAAAGCGTTCACCTGGATAATCCTTACGTTCTCTTTCTTTTCCTGTTTGGCACAATGTCGGCAAGATTCTTCGCAAGTCGTCTAGACAAAGCATCAGCATTATTGTGTGACTTGCCTTTCCGATGTTCAGTGACAAAGTCAAATTCTTGCAGCTGCTCTATCCACCTTGCTACTTGTCCTTCTGGGTCTTTGAACTGGAGGAGCCACTGTAAGGCAGCGTGATCGGTACGAAGTGTAAACTGCCTCCCAATCAAATATTTCTTGAAGTGTTGTAAGGTCTTAACAACGGCTAGAAGTTCTCGGCGGGTAACACAATAATTTCTTTCTGGCTTGGAAAGGCATTTGCTGAAATATGCGATAACGACCTGCCTATCTCCTTGTGTTTGAGAGAGAACTCCTCCAATACCAACATTGCTGGCATCTGTGTCTACCAAAAATTGGCCTTCCCTACTAGGGTAACCTAATACAGGAGCCTCACACAAGTGAGTTTTCAGTAGCGCAAATGCCTGTTCGCAGTCAGAGTTCCATTCAAATTGACACTTTTCCTCTGTTAAACGATGCAACGGCTTCGCTAACTCGGAGAAGTTCTTCACAAACCGACGGTAATATGCACACAGACCCAAGAAAGAGCGTACCTCAGTTTTATTACGAGGCGTAGGCCACTTCGACACGGCTTTTATTTTCTCAGGGTCTGTTCGAATTCCTTGCGCCGAAATAATGTGCCCCAAGTATCCAACCTCTTTCTGGAATAGTGTACACTTACTAGGACTGAGTTTTAAATTCGCTTCACGCAGTTTCTGAAAGACTTTCTCCAAATTGCGTAGGTGTTCTGCGAAGTTTCGTCCCATAATGATGATGTCATCCAAATAGACCAGGCATGCATCACCAAGTAACCCCACCAAGATGCGCTCCATTAGGCGCTCAAATGTAGCTGGAGCATTGCACAGTCCAAAAGGCATGACATTGAATTGCCAGAGACCGTTCCCAGGACCAGTGGTGAAAGCGGTCTTTTCCTTATCCTGCTGACAGATTTCCACCTGCCAGTATCCACTTTTGAGGTCAACTGTGGAGAACCATTTCATGCCACTTAGCAAGTCCAAAGTGTCATCTATACGTGGCAGAGGATAACTATCCTTTTTCGTGGCATCATTCAACATCCTGTAGTCAACGCAAAACCTTGTGCTGCCATCCTTTTTCTTGACTAGGACTACTGGAGATGACCAAGGGCTGGTGGATGCTTCTATAATCCGGTTTTTCTCCATATCTCTTAACATTTCCGTGACTTCCTGTTCTCTTGCAAAGGGGATACGACGTGGTCTCTGTCTTATCGGCTGTGTATCACCCGTATCTATATGGTGTTTGACAAGCCCGGTCCTTCCCACGTCACCGTCGGTCTTCGAGAAGATGTCATGGAAGTTATGTAACAGTTGCTTAACTTTGTGACTTTCGAACTTGTTTAAATTGCCCTTACAATTTTCGAGTAGTGTCGATATATGTTCCTGCCACTTCTTATCACGTTCCTTTTCGTGTGCCTCTGTTTTTCTCAAAGATGCTACATGATCGCACACACCCACCATGCAATTCTTATCAAGAATGATTTCTTTGTTACTAACGTTGATAATGCGTACTTTTGGTTTATCGGAAATCATCATCAGTGTCCTTGCTGTTATCCAGTCTGGGTGATCTCCAGAATCTTCTATTATAATGCAACGTTTACGGCATCCTGTTGGTGATAATCTAATATCTACTAAGGTTTCTGATCTTGGTGGTAATACCGTTCTCCTTAAACAGTACACTGACCCCTGTTTTCCACCTTGAAGAAATACTTCTTGTTCTGGAAAACTCAATACTCCTTTTGCTACATTAAGGACGCACTGCTGTTTCTTCAAAAAGTCCAGTCCTATTATGCAATCATCTGTAATATTCGCTACTAAAACAGGGTGCGTGAATGTCTTATCACCCATTTTCAAAGTCACATTCGTTTCACCAAGGACGAGTACTGGTTGGCCAGTGGCGGTTTGTAATCGGCATTGTGAAGATCCTCTTTTCCATACTATGGTCCGAGGAAATAGCTCCGGTCGTGCAATGGTTCTTGATGCACCAGTATCCAATGTGAAACTGCAGGATTTACCATTCAGTTCTCCTTCTATAATGAGACTGTTTCCGTCACCCACTTGTGATACTGTTATAATGGGGGCTACATGTCGACCAGCCAGTACTCGCCCCATAGCCCTGGCTGTCCCTAGTTTAAATCCTCGGCTTCCACCTGTGTCCCAGAAGTGCTTCTTCCCTTAGCCTTCCTGGGACAATTGATCCGAATATGCCCTTTTTCACCGCACTCATAGCATGTTGGCCCTTGTCGGGGTTTCATTTGTGCGGTTACCTCACGAATACGGTGGTGTGGTCGGCCATCTTGGCGTACTGCTTCCACCTCCAGAGCGTGTGTCAAGGCTGCCTTCAGAGTCTGATGGTGCCCCAGACGAACCGCAGCCCTGACTTCCGCATCTCGAATTCCATCAGTAAAAGCTTGCACCGTGCTAGCATCAATTACTCCCGGCGTTGAAGCATACGCCCTCCGAACAATACGTTCTATTTCCGATGCCCATTGTTGCAAACCCTCACTGCTTTTCTGTGTGCGGTCGCGGAGTTGAGCCCTGTAGACATGTTCCAGGTGTTTCTCTCCATATCTAGACTCCAACGCTTCTAACAGACAGGCTAGGGTATTGCAATCGCCGGAAATATTTTCGAGGATTTGGACCGCCTCACCACGCAGAGCAAGCGTAAGGGCGGTTACGGCTTGATCGTCGTCCCAATTGTTGCCTTTTGCGACCTTTTCAAACTGTAGACGGAAGGCCACCCATGACGTTGTCCCGTCAAAATGAGGTACCTTGAAAGTCGGCAAAGCACTGGGTACCGGTACCACACCTTTAATAACTCCTTTTTGTACCTTCTCATGTAAAAATTCTACTTCCTTCCCAAACTCCATGATGGTACTGTTTAATTTCTCCATACGCGCATCTTGTTTGTCTATGCGCGTATCTTGCTGGTCCATACGTGTATCTTGTTTGTCTATGCGCGTGTCTTGCTGGTCCAGACGGGCATCTTGTTGAGCTGTTTTAATTCTAAGTTCATTGACCTCTTCTTTGGTCTTTTTTTTTTTTTTTTTTAATTGTAATACCAGTTGCTGGGATTCCTTTATTTGTGACTGGGTTGCTGCCTGGGATTGTTTTATTTGTGCCTGGGTTTCTGCCTGGGATCTATCTATTTTTGCCTGGATTTCTGCCTGGGATTTTGCCTGTGATTCTGCTACTATGCCTTTTATTTGCGCCTGGGATTCTGCTATACTCAACTTTATTTGCGCCGTCAAGTGAGCCAGTAACACCGATAAATCGGATCCGCTGCCACCGGCAGTGGTGGTGGTAGTAGGCGCACTCACATTCGTCGGTGTTACGACGGCCGCATCTTCTACGGGTGCAGGGACACCAAGTGATACTTCCTCTTGACGCGCCAAATCCATCGCTGCTTGTCGTCGCGTGCGAACTCTTTCGTCTTCCCTTGGCGTGACCGGCATGCCGCTTCTGACACCAATTGTTTCGGGCTAGGGGTACTTAAACGCCGGTTAAGGGTTACGAAGTTTATTGGCAACGAAGGTACAGTCGATTGTAGGCAATGACAAGTAGAACGTAGCTGATGTCGTACCGAAGTCTTCTCTTACGTCCACGAAGTCCGTGTTGTAAACACACAATAACGCTACAGATGTTTCTTCACGTAGTACTAACAGTTCTCGTTATAATTGTCGCAGTAGGTCTTCTTTAAGATTGCTTCTTAACTGTCGCTGTTTTCGTATCGCTAGTCGAGTGTAGACTGACTGTCCGCCGGCGTCGCGCCGCCTATATATAGGCCAGCTGATCGAACATTCCAGAATCCTCTAGGCGTAATAATAATACTGCATAACTTCGAGGTCACCGGCCAAGTAAGTACCTACGATAATTCCCGGAAACGGGTTTCTAGAAATTTCGATGTCGACACTTTGTTGACAAAACTGTTGAGACCTGTACCATTCGATAGGCCGTCCTAAGTCTAGCAATGCGTTTTATTATTGTACCTAGAAAATGTCTAGATCTGCCGAAATAGGACTTAAAAGTGACACACTGCTTGTCACGCGATATTGAACCTTATGCCATCGACATAAGGTCCATTCGTAACAATACTAATATTATAAATGCGAAAGTAACTCTGTCTGTCTGTCTGTTACGCTTTCCCGCTTAAACCTCTCAACCAATTTTGATGAAATTTGGCACAGAGAACCTTTAGACCCTGAGAAAGAACATCGGCTACCTTTTATCCCGGAAAAATTTTGATGTTCCCGAGGGAAATCTAAAAAGCGCGATATAACCGAACTCCACGAGGGCGAAGCCGCGGGCGGAAAGCTAGTAGGTTATATTTTATCCCAAAAAATATTAAAACTACATAAATTATTGTCATATTAACCCTGTTGTTTGTACAGAATTTTAAAATCGTTTTAGGCTGAGGCCGCACTACGGTTAAACCGCTGCGGTTTTTTCCCGCGACTGATTTTTTCGCTTCAAAATGTTCGCGGGAAAAAACCGCAGGTGCGGCCGCTTGCATTAGTCTTCTAGGGGCACAAATTCACGCGATTAAAAACCGCCGCGGTTTAACCGTAGTGCGGCCTCAGCCTTACTTGTATTCATATAAATTTAGTCCTAAATACAAAATAAAGAAAAATAAACCTTATTCCAAGAACGCTAAGGTGTTCGTACTCAGTGAATTTTATTGTAATTTAATAAATAACAATAAAATTCAGTGAATGTATTATGATTATAATATAATATTCTAATTGTATACAGCTCACTCTGACACGCAGACAATGCTCCATGCTAAACATGATTCTATACAACGTGTAACAAAAAGGGTATACAACGTGGCGCGATAATGGCGACATTAACTAAAAACACATATAATTTGTTACATTTTGGCGTCATGAAGAGATTTTATTTTCATAAAATGTTATTATTAACGAAGTTACTTAAATTTTTAGAAACTACCATTTAGAGCAACCTGTATTTAGAGAGCGTCAGCTGTCGCGCAGCGGTCATTTGCCGAGGTCATGGATCATAGGTTACAGGTACATTCGTGCGGAAGAGAGATGCAAAACATTATCTTTGTCGACGACGCTCGCGCAAGCGACATGCGGCCCACCTCCCCTCGACCCACCCTACCGCGCCTCCGCAAATTATTAAATATTTATTTTTTGTTCCTTACTTCCTTAGTATGCTAGACGAACGCGTGTCTGCGTGTCCTTGACACGCATAATACCGGCTGTGCATAATTTCGTTAAATACAAGTTCTGTGAATGTTTTTGTGGAAAAGACGCTTAGTCTATTGTTTTATTAATTATTTTTGTGTAATTAGAATAGTAATTAGATTATGGTACCGCGATAAAGACGCTTTGTTTTATTTTAGTTCGGTCGTTTTATTTCTCGTGTTACGAACGTTATTTGTGTTATCTTATTTATTAGTACTTGTGTAAACTTGTGTCTAGGATGGCGAGTACACATCCCAACTATACAGCAGCTGAATATGCGGACATGATTCTAATTTACGGAGAATGTCATCAAAATTCCGCCCTTGCAATAAGAACATATCGCGAGAGATATGGCAATTCCAGACAATGCCCTACTAATCCTCGCACAATTGTAGGAGCTCTTCAGCGCATCCGTGAAAACCGGCCAGTGGATCCTAGGTCTCAACGCCCTGATCGGCCGCCTACACGTCAAACCCCGATTCGACTAACTGAAAATGTGCTACAACATTTTGAAAACCAACCAAAAACTAGCCTTCGCCAGAGCGCTAGGCATTTTCAGGTTCATCACAGAACCATACACCGGGTTTTAAAGCGGGAAAAGTGGCACCCGTTTAAATTTCGAAAAGTGCATTCTCTATTATCGCGTGATAAATTAATTAGAGTGGAATATTGTCAGTGGTTACTGCGTAAAGTTGAAGAGGACAGTGACTTTCTTTCCCAAATTTGTTGGACTGACGAAAGCACGTTTACGAGAAACGGCATGTGGAACCAGCACAATCTGCACCATTGGGCACCCAAAAGCCAAAACCCACGCGTTTGGCGGGAGACAGCCCATCAGTACAGATTTTCAGTAAATGTTTGGGCAGCTATTCACGGTGATAACATCATCGGACCCGTGTTCATTGATGGAACTTTAAACGGCGAAAGGTTTGTTAATTTATTAAATGATACGGTGTCAGAATACACCAACAACTTAAGCGTCCGTCAATACCAACGAATGTGGTATCAATTAGATGGCGCGCCAGCCCACTCCGTAACAGCAGCCAGGCAGTGGCTAAATAACACGTTTGGCGCCCAATGGATCGGCAGATTCGGACCTCGTAGGTGGCCAGCAAGATCGCCAGACCTCACGCCACTCGATTTTTTTTTGTGGGGGTGCATCAAAGACCATGTTTACGCGGAGAACGTGGATTCGGTCGAACAATTACGCCATCGAATAACAATCGCGTTTGAAAAAGTGAGGGAAATGGCTTTACACGATAATTTATTATCAAACTTGCGGGAAAACATGAAACGTCGTTTAGCTCTCTGTGTCCGCCAACAAGGTGAACTCATTGAACATAAGAAAATTTAAAATAAAAGCAGTGACTAGTGATGAACTGATGATAGTTACTTATAAGTAATAATAACAGTTAAGTGGGATGTGATTAGTGTTTGACTATAACTAGTTCCGCTGTAGGTACCATTAGAGCAAACAGCGCGCGCGCCGCCGGATTCATTGATAAAAGCCGACAAAGAATCTTATTACCGATTACGAATACGTAGGTACGGACGACAGCAGGTCAAGCCGCCCGAAACCGTCAGATATTATCAATCAACCTTGAGCCTTAATGCTTTAGTGATAAAGTTGAAAATCGGATAAAGACATCTGACTGATTGTAACCTTAGCTTGATGTGCTGTCGTCCGTACGATTTACGCTTGTGTGCTAGCCCGCTAACTAGGTCTGTACGCGAAGCGACGCGTTCTAGCTCCGAGCACCTCCGAGGTAAGTAATTGCATGAATGAATTTTTGCAAGGGTGATCCCAATTTTGGTTACTTTTATATTATTTATTTTGTTTGAAAAATTTTTTTTTTCTTTTTTCGAGTTATTTTAAAATATCAAATGTCATATGATTAATGGGCACTAGCACTACTCGTGTGTTAATTTAATGTCACCATTATGGCGCCACGCTGTATACATACATACCAAGGGCATGGCGGGGGCGTGTGTTTCTTAAAATCAAATCATAACAAACGTGGCAGCACACTACATACGTTAATAACTACTTGTTACCCGTCACGTTACTTGCCAAAATCCGATAAATGTCTTCAATATCTCTGTGCGACTAGTATGATAGTAGCCTATCACAGGCGGTGATTTTCCTCATAACTTCCTAACATAAAGAGATAGGATTAAAAAACCCTTCCAATATCGTTTGATATCATGTAGAGATGCCATGCCTTTGTTATGTATATACCCTTTATGTTACACGTTGTACCTATACATCAATGTAAAGTATAGGTAGGATACATAGACTTTCATTTCCTAGCGAGAGTCAATCAATATACGTGGCCTTTAGGCCACGTATATTGATTGACTCTAATCAAAAGATAAGGGCGTTAATGAGCCGTTTACGGCTCATTAACGCCCTTATCTTTTGATTACATTAACGTAAAAGTTTGTTTTTGCGCGCATTGCAGCCTTTTTTTTGGATGGAAAATCATGGAATGGCCTCTCCCGCTCTGGGGGGAGCGTAAGGGCGTAAGATCTTTATTGACTAAAACCCATTCGGGTTACTTTTGTCGCCATGACCTGGACCATGCCTGATGCGAGAGACAACCGCCGTCTATTGCAGCCACAAAGACACGGCGGTACTCCGCCTAGCTGGACAGACTTCTACCGTATGCTACACTGTGTTCTTAGGGCGAGCTCCAAAGTGATGACACGCTGGCATTTCTTCCCACCCTATCCGCAGCCTCAAATATGTCATCATCATCATAACCTTTTTATCGTCCCACTGCTGGGCACAGGTCTTCTCTCGTTCAGAGAAGGATTGACTGTATTTCAGACTTAAAGTTCAGGTTTCTTCAAGATGTTTTCCTTTACCTTTTAATCAGTTGTTGGTGTCCAAGATATACTTAGAAAGTAAATATAACTTAGAAAAGTTACATTGGTACTTGCCTGACCTGGAATCGAACCCGCACACTCATACTTGAGACGCTGGCCACCACTAAGCCACGACTTAAATCAAATAATGTATTTGATATTAACTGTGATCTATACTAATATTATGAATGCGAAAGTAACTCTGTCTGTCTGTCTGTCTGTTACGCTTTCCCGCTTAAACCTCTCATCCGAATTTGATGAAATTTGGCACAGACAATCTTTAGACCCTGAGAAAGAACATAGGCTACCTTTTATCCCGAAAAAAAATTGATATTCCCGAGGGAAATCTAAAAAGCGCGATATAACCGAACTCCACGCGGGCGAAGCCGCGGGTGGAAAGCTAGTTAATAAATAAATCTCAACATGATAATTTCACCTTTTCATGAGGATAAAGGTCAAATAAACGGACAGAAGGACGAAGAAGTGCTTTTATAAGGGTTCCAATTTTATATCTGAAGTGCGCACGGAGCTTCAAAACTAAATAAAATCAATACAAAACAATTATCGTCAATAATTTCAAATACGGGGACTAATGAAAATCAGAAAAAAAGGTTTGAGTACCAATCACGCCCTTGTGCCTCTGACAGTCGCGTAATTGAAAGGTTGTTGAGTGGTGAGACCCTCGATCGAGAACCTATTGTAAAAGCCTTCTGTAATTTTAAATTCTATTGTTGTGCCTATATTCTCAAGTAGATTAATAATTGAATCCAAATCAGACAGGTATGTTTTGGGGTGAATTTGAGAGAGTATACACGTGCTATTCTAAAAATCGGCCGCCAGCGACTTTGTTCGCGTGGTCTAGTTATGCTCCGCTCCTATTGATCGCAGCAAGATATTATATAGCCTAAAGCCTTCCTGGATTAATGGGTTATCTAACGAAAATGGTTTTTTTTCATATTGGACCAGTAGTTCCTGAGATTAGCGCGTTCACACAAACAAATAAACAAACTCTTCAGCTTTATATATTAGTATAGATATTAGCGTGAAAGCTTAGGTGAAATAAGGTCATAACATCGGCTGCCGGCAGAAGTTACCACCCACCAGGCAAAGTCTTGCCGCCAACCGATTCATCGTGTTCCGGCATGATGTCTGGTGAAGCCGTACGGAGGATGGGTCTGAGCAGTAGTGTTGCGATGTGTGCCGGGTACGATGTGCCAAATGTTGTTGTGTCGGGATTTTGGTCGTGGAGGGTATCCAGATCAATCTCCCTCTGGGTTTAACGTTGAATCACCTCCCTCGACTGGCGTCTTCCTCCCTATTTATTCACGAATAGTTGTCCTCCGTGGCGCAGCGGTCAACATGCCTGCCTGCGACGTGGAGGCCCCGGGTTCGATCCCCGGCCAAGTCATGATGGAAAACGATATTTTCCTGATTGGCCTGAGTCTTGGATGTTTCTATATATTATGTATCTATTATGAATATAGTATCTTTGAGTTAGTAACCCATAACACAAGTCTCGAACTTACTTTGGGGCTAGCTCAATCTATGTGATTTGTCGGTGTATATTTATTTTATTATTTATAATATTCTCTTTTCTGTAGATCAGATAGACAGTCTCTCAATGCAAAATTTTTGATATATAGCTGCATCTGGTTACGTTGGAATCCGGCCCTAACAGAGTTGGGAAAAAGCTGGGCACGTTAGGACTTTCATAATTAAGAAATAATCAATTCACATTCATTGATCTCAGACAAAGGAAAAGGTTGCTGGAAGCCGATTGATGTGGGCAGCACAAGAGTGGTCATCGTGGAAAGCGTTGGGAAGGCCTTTGTCCAACAGTGGACTTCTCTAGGCTGCAGAAGAAGATCTCAGACATTGTTTCTACATTTTCTTCATATGATCTAACTAAGATTATGCCTGGGCATTAAAAGAGATTGGGAGAAGAAAGGCCAAAACAAACGTTTTGGCCTTTCTTCTCAAAGTTTTGTTCTCAAATTGACTTGTATATTATGTGTTTAGATGTAAAAACCTACTTACAAAAAAGAAACCATTTATCATCATCAATCTTATGATCGTCCCAATGCTGGGCACAGGCCTCCTCTCATGCAGAGAAGGATTGAGCGTAATGACCACGCTTGCTCAATGCGGGTTGGCGATTTCAGAGTTAAACTATATTCCCTCAAGATTTTGCCTTCACCTTGTAATCAGTCATTGGCGTCCAAGATATACTTAGAAAGTACATATAACTTAGAAAAGTTACATTACTACTTGCCTGACCTGGAATCGAACCTGCAGACTCACACTTGAGAGGCTGGTGTTTTAACCACTAGGCCACCACGTCTTCTTCTTCGACTTCGCCTTCGAACCATTTATCATTGTTCCCAAATAAATTATTAAAATATTCTCAATATTAACTTGCTTAGGTATACTGAGTTTCAACCAAACTTCAATATTAAAGTTCCCAGAACAATTTCTAAACAATATTAAATTCTTGATGTAATTAAAATTTTACATCATTCTCCTGAATATTTTAACAACATTTAAAGGCAGCAATTTTAGCGTCGCCATTACGGAAACCCCTAATTCTTATCTTGTATATTCCTTAGACAACATTAAACAATGTTTGCCCTGAGTGTCGCTTCCCGACGCAGATTACACAGGGGTAGCGTAGATTAAAAAGAATACAGCACGCCCTCTTTGAAGTGTAGGGCTGTTCCTCTTGGGGGTGTACAGTTAGCCCTTTTTTCCATGTATTTTTCAGGTTAATACTATCAATTACGTATTTGAACTTTTTGCGTAAAAAAATGTTGCAAACACGGGATTAATACCTTCAGAATTCTTAATACCGAGGGTGAAGAAGAAATTAAATGGCAGATTCTTTGGTACAGTGGAATAATTATAAAAAAAAAAAAAAACGGATTGCATTCCGGGATTGCCGGCAAAAAGGAATACTTGAACATGAACGTTGTGTATTTTTGAATATTTTGGAACCATCATCATCATCAACCTTTTTTTTATCGTTCCACTGCTGGGCACAGGTCTCCTCTCGTACAGAGAAGGATTGAGCGTAATCACGCTTGCTCAATACGGGTTGGCGATTTCAGACTTAAAGTCCAGGTTTCTTCAAGATGTTTTCCTTCATCAGTCATTGGTGTCCAAGATATACTTTGAAAGTACATATAGTCAACCGGGGCAATTGCGTCTTTGGGGCAATTGCGTCTAATCGAAGTTATCTTAAATCTATTTGAAAACCCACTCTCCTGCCATCTTGTTTTGTTTACTTTGAATAAAAGACTATAACGTATAGATGGCAGGAGAGTAGGTTTTCAAACAGATTTAAAATTATTTCGATTAGACGCAATTGCCCCCAAAGACGCAATTGCCCCGGTTGTGTACAATATGTTAAGAAAACCCTGTCCGACCCGTGAAGGTATTATTAGGTATCGATAACTGATTCTACTAATGCCTACAAAACCTGGCTAAACTTAAAAAAAAAATCCCCCTAAAAAATTAATAACTTAAATAAAATAAATAGGTAATTTCATGGCAACACAGGCACAGTTCATAACCTCAGTTGACCTCATGCATGTAGGTATAGGTAATTTATCCACGTTTATCGAGTCTCGAAACAAATGATGATACTTAGGCAGCTCGTGAAAAGAACTTTTTTTTTTTAAGTAGGAAGGTCTTCTGACTCTCCAAATGTATCATTTCATTCGATGAGCATAATCGCTGAGGCGGAGATGTTGTTCCATATTAATTTAAAAAATTAATTTATAAATTTCGTTCACTAATAACGATACAGGTCCAGCTGGTACCGTCGCACGAGATTAGCACGGACATGCACACAAATAAAAATCAAGTGGTGTCAAATCCGCACTGACCACAGTTGGTCCGCCCTTACCAATCCACTGCTCGCCGAACTGATAATGGAGGTTCTCACGTACAGGACAAAGATATGGTGACGCACCGTCATACTGGAACCATGTTGACCACAATCACCTGATCACAACACAGCAGTTGCTGCTACCTTCCATCAGCATATTACATTACACTACATTAGGAAACGACATGATCACACAATACACGAATAGTCTTCACTAGAGCGATGTTTACGCGTAACTGATAATTTAAAGTAAAAATGATTTTTATTTTTAAAATTGTACCTACGCGGCTCGGCCTCGCGGCATCCTTTGAGTAAGGATGTGTAAGTAATCAAAATATTGATTTTCGATGGAAACAATTTACTCGTCTATTTTCGTTATCGATTTAGTATTGTAGTCTCTCATTCTCATTCTAGATTCAACATCGCATGGAATTGTTTAGAACTTTTACAAAACTTAAATTAGTTAGATACACTGCTGTAAATGAAAATCATGCCAAATTTTTAATTTCAGTTTCTGTCTCAAAATCGATGATATTGACCGTTAAAATATTTGTAAAATTTTACTAAAATTGTGTTTCATAAGTCCTTCTCGTTTCTGTTTACTAATACTTGTGTTATAATAATGTTATTAGTAGGTAATTAATCGATAAACAAACAAAAGTACTTATACCATTGGGTAATCTGTGTTTTTAACAAATCATTCAACCAGATACAAGTTTCGATTAATAGCGATAAAAAAACGTTATTACGCAAAAATTAGTGCATCACTAGTTATTTCTTTTACGTCGCCGACAAAGCTCACGCGCGACGCCGCCAAAGAAATAAATAATCTAACAAAACAATAAAAGGAAAGCCGACAATTATACCGCCTAAAATGGTGTTGTCATTTTTTTAAAAACACCAAATTTTGGGGAAGTTAGCGTAAATTCGCGGGGAAAAAAGATAGTTTTAAAATTGATTAGTATTGTTACTATGATGATTATGCAAAATTTCAAATTTTATTTGGTCATGTGATTGCCTAACCTTTGTTATCCTTATGGGTCGGACAGGGTTTTCTTTACATATTAGAACTTAGAAAAGTTACATTGGTACTTACCTGACCTGGAATCTAACCCTCTCACTGATACTTGAGAGGCTGGTGTTTTAACCACTAGGCCACCACGACTACTGAATACTGAATTTTGGAATGCACTAACCTAATATGGTAACCTATATTTGTATGTCATTATGAAAAAGACGTAATAATTGTTCTTTTCATAATGAAATATATGCACCAAATTTGAAAATTTAGAGTGTGAAGTAGGCAATCATAATCAATGCCCTGAAATGCGTTTTATTTCTTCAAAACCTTTTCCGAAGCCGAAATTAACAACTTACCAATGTTTCAGTGCATGTCAGTCGAAATGTTGAAAAAAAATGCATTCGAGCTATATGCAAAATAAAACGGACCGATTCATGCAAGCCACATTTTAAAAACTTAAAAATATTGACTGTACCTTCCCTCTACATCTATGAGGCCTGTATTTTTATTAAAAAGAATAAGGATCTCTATAGACATATCGAAAGCCAGCGTCGCTCGAATATGTTACATTTGCTTTTCACAAATACTAAATTTCTACATAAAAGCATATATGCAATGGCTCCAAAGGATATACAATAAATTACCAAATGAAATTGTATCAGCTAAAAATGTGAATATTTTTAAGCGTCAGCTTTTTGAACTACTTATTGAGAAGAAATATTACTCTGTCAATGAATATCTTAATGATAAACTTTGATAATTAACATAATTTGTATGATATTATTTAAATTTGACGACTCTTGACTCTGTTGACTATATTTTATTTTTTGTTTAATATTTAAAAAATTGTAATTTGCTGACATTTTATTTAATTGTTTCTGAGGCTGTATCGTGGCAGCACTCTGTTGACTATATTTTATTTTTTGTTTATTATTTAAAAAATTGTAATTTGCTGACATTTTATTTAATTGTTTCTGAGGCTGTATCGTGTGATGCTGCCTATTGAGTTAATGTGCCGGCTTAATTTGTTGACATATTTATTTTGCATGAAACTGTGACATCTGCATTCGCTTCTTATGATATTTTGTATGCCTTTTGACGGGACATAGCATGGATAAAAATTCTTTGTACATAACATCTGCATAACTGTACCCTGTGTTCACAAGATTAATAAATGAATTTGAATTTGAATTTTGTTATCAAGTTTTTATGAAACCCACAAACGGCTATTGATTTTATATTAAAGAAGAAAAGAGTCAAAGATAAATGTGTTGCTTTCAGCTGAGAATCAACAAACTTCGAAGCGGCCATTTCTGTAGCGTTGAATTTGAATATCTAAAAATACAGGCACAACTCTACAAGCTCCAATACGAACACCCCGACTTAAGGGGGTGTTTCGATCGAAGGTGTTTTAATAAACGGAAAACTGATTTATAGCTATGAAATAGGAATTTTCCGGAGGCACAACCGCCATGTTGTGGTGATATTGATAATTGCACAGTCATCCGAACCAAGAGTTGGGGGACGAGTTCCGGGGGTGAAACGCACGGGTGTTGAAAAACGATTTTTTTTTACGAATAAGATTTATGGCAGCGGCGACAGAGTTTTTTAAAAGAATTCGCCGAAGATAAAACGTGACTTACTGTTAACTGATTTTTTGTGTAAACTTTTATTTAAGGATTTACTGTCGCTGATTTTCATTCTGTTATGAAGGAGGGGCAATAGGAAGTGGGGTTGAAATTGGTGGTATTTATTCTGGATATTACAAACGGTGAATAAATTTTAGTGAAGGTTAGATTGTACATTCGATGACATGATTGGCGCAGTGGTAAAGAGATTAAATGCTGCGTTGCATGTCTTTATCTATACTAAAATATAAAGCTGAAAAGTTTGCTTGTTTGTTTGTTTGAACGCGCTAATCTCAGGAACTACTAGTCCGATTTGAAAAAGTCTATTTGCGTTGGATAGCTTATTAAACTGGAAAGGCTTTAGGCTATATAACATCAGTTGCGACCAATTGGAGGCGAGCATATTAAAAAAAAAAAAAACAAATCGAAACCTACACAGGTGAAACCGCGCGGCGCAGCTAGTTTTTAAGAAGACTCGAAGACTTCAAAAAATAGTTACCTACACTGTTTCTGGCTGGTTCTTTACGTAAGTTTAAATGTATAAAAGCACCTACGATACAGGAGAAATTCCTAGCTTGAGGGAAGCTTTAAAAAAAATACGGGCGTCCAGGGATAGCGATGCGTAAACTGTAGAAACATGAATTCCGCATACGATTCTGGAATAGCCAGGGTAGAAAATGTCGTCGTTTAAAAAAATCTGTTGATGTCAATCTGTGTGTCAATCTTTATTTTTTTATATATAATACTAGCGGCTGCCAGCGACTTCGTTCGCGTAGAGTTAGTTATGCTCCGCTCCTATTGGTCGTAGCGTGATGTTATATAGCCTAAAGCCTTCCTGGATTAATGGGCTATCCAACGCAAAAAGAATTTTACAAATTGGAACAGAGCCAAGGCAACATTTCAACGCTTTGTTAATAACCATATAATGATTGAATCTATGATAACTGGTTTGCACCGAGTCTTTTCGATTGAATCTTAAATACATTACAAGCTTTTATTTCATAGTAAGCTTCTACTAGGGTATGAGTGCGCGGGTTCGATTCCAGGTCAGGCAAGTACCATTGTAACTTTTCTTAAGTTATATGTACTTTCTAACTATATCTTGGACACCAACGACTGACGGTGAAAGAAAACATCTTGAAGAAACCAGCTGGACTTTAAGTCTGAAATCGCCAACCCGCATTGAGCAAGCGTGGTGATTACGTTCAATCCTTCTCTGTATGAGAGGAGACCTGTGCCCAGCAATGGGACGATAAAATAGTTGATAATGATGAAGCTTCTACGTTTAGATGTCGCGAAAATGTCTCTCGCATACTCATGCGCACTCACCCTGTCGCGAAACAGTCCATTTGAGGAAATATGTTTTCGCACAAGTGTTTGGAAGAATTTTTCGTGGAAATGTGTCTTATGCGAGTGTTCCAGATGCCACCACTTCATCTTACCGATCGATTCAGCTAGGACACTTACTTATTCCAGAACTGCGTAATTTGTCCGTCTGTCCGTTAGTTCTGGCAATATGCATAGTTATATCTCTGGTTGAGCATGTTCGATCCCAGTTTGCATAGCGATACGCCCCTGGAATGTGCAAGCAAGTCTGAGGATACAGGGTGTTTGAAAGTTGATGGTGTGTTTATTTAATCTGTCGTGGAAACCATAAATATTTGAAATTAGCTACCTAGGTTTCAATCAAGTGGAAATGTCGAGATAAAACGTATCCTATATGGTTGTAACCTATCCATGTGCCAAACTTCATCTAAACACTATCAGTAGCAATGGGTTTCATTTTGACAGTTCGACAACATTCTTTCATTTACGTTATTGAGTCATCATCATCATCATCCCAGCGTTAATCCCAGTCGCATCCGAAGCCTTTTCAGCTTTGGAGTCTGGGGTTCGTCTTACCAGTCCAACTGCTGATATGGCTAAACTTCGACATTTTCTATGAAGCGACTGCCGTCTGACCTCCACAACCCGAAGGCGACATCGAAGCATTGCAGTTAGACAAATTGTAGGACTTTTGAGGGCTCCAACAACCCGTAACGACTGCCACTAGATGTTCGTAGGGCAACCGGGACCAACGGCTTAACGTGCTTTCCGAGGCACGACCAGACCAGTACAAATATTCATATTCATGCATACAAATACTTGCACTGTGCGGGGATCGAACCCGCGCCACCTTGCGCAGCGGCCGCGTCCGCTACTGCTACGCCACGGAGGCTGTGTTACGTTATTGAGTAGATACATTTTTAGAACATATGGAGCCCATTGCTCCATATGTTCTAATAATCGTTGACTATGCTTAAAAACGATTCAAATGAAGAGGCAAAGTGTGTCAACTATTTTTTTAAATTTATTATCCAGTTACCCAATAGACAGCCTCCGCGGCGGCGTAGCGGTAGCGAATGCGGCCACTGCGAAGGAGGCGCGGGTTCGATGCCCGCGGAGTGCAAATATTTGTATGCATGAATATGAATATTTGCATTGGTCTAGTCGTACGTCGGAAAGCACGTTAAGCCGTTGGACCCGGTTGCCATACGAAAATCTAAAGGCAGTCGTAACGGGTTGTTGGTGCCCTCAAAAGTCCAACAATTGATCTAACTGCAATGCTTCGATGTCGCCTTCGGGTTATGGAGGTCAGACGGCAGTCGCGTTACTGAAAATATCGAAGTTTAGCCAAAAGCAGTTAGACTGGTAAAGCGGACCCCAGACTCCAAAGTTAAAAAAAAAGCTTCGGATGCGACTGGGATTAACGCTGAGATAATGATGATGACTATTCACAAAATTCATTGCATTATTTATGTTATTGGGTAGACACATTTTTTGAACATATGGAGAAATGTGTTGATTTTGCTTGAATATAACTCAAATTAAGAGAAAAAATGTGTTATCCGATTACGGCGCGGGCTGTTATAAGTAATCCTGTACCTTTTCCAAGGGATGTTCTTATAAAACTTTGTGTGTGACATGGTAACATCCTGTATACAGAGGGCTATGGGATTGGTCGTGGATGTCAACATGTCGCATACCGACTGCGGCCAGACGGCATTCATTCTCTGGGCATACCTGAGTACGGGAGTAATAGCATTTTTTAGATACTATTTTATGTTTTTGACAGTTAGTAAATGAGTGTTTACTTTGAATAGTTTTTTTTTTTTTTAATAAATGTTAGCATCTTTCATATTGCGCATTGCATTTATATTCCTTTTTTAAACATGTCGAGTCTTTATATCTTTACGTATGTAGAATCTTTATATACCTATAACACAGTCGAGTTTTTGATGGGAAAGCTAAGATGAGTGTCACGCGCATTTTCTTTGGTCTTTACGAATTATTTATACTGTCGTTTACTAAATAAAGTAGTGTTTTAACGGGAAAGCTGAGTATTATAATATAGGATAGATTTTATCGGATATTTATACCAATACATGTTCCGTGCGGCGACATGCACCGGAGCAATCTATCGCTTAGTCACTACGCCAACCATGTTGCTAAGGTCTATAACCATTATAATAAAACTCGTCGAACAATAAATAATCGTACGAAAATACGAAACAACCTGTAACTTAAGGAAATACGTCGGTATTGGATGTCGAACAACGCAGCTTCGGATGACAGGACGCCGCAAGTCGATCGTTCAGAATGACGTCTTCGCCTTGCACTTAATTAACTGAAAGATACGTACATACATATCACTAGAGGCTTGTGAACACAGCTTTAGTGAATTTCAGACCGAGCTAATGAACCGATTTGGTTAGATCGAAATGAAAACCAAAAATAATTTATTCAAATCAAGCTGAAAATCAGCACTTTTAGAACAACATCAATACATAAAACGGTCCCCCAAAACGTTTGCCGGAAATATTGAAATTCACTATCATTTATGTTATTCGACTTTCTAATACCTATTATTAGTAAAAAGGGGTATCATTTATGTTATTCGACTTTCTAATACCTATTATTAGTAAAAAGGGGTATCATTTATTTTATTCGACTTTCTAATACCTATTATTAGTAAAAAGGGGTATCATTTATTTTATTCGACTTTCTAATACCTATTATTAGTAAAAAGGGGTATCATTTATTTTATTCGACTTTCTAATACCTATTATTAGTAAAAAGGGGTATCATTTATGTTATTCGACTTTCTAATACCTATTATTAGTAAAAAGGGGTATCATTTATTTTATTCGACTTTCTAATACCTATTATTAGTAAAAAGGGGTATCATTTATTTTATTCGACTTTCTAATACATATTATTAGTAAAAGGGGGTATCATTTATTTTATTCGACTTTCTAATATCTATTATTAGTAAAAAGGGGTATCATTTATTTTATTCGACTTTCTAATACCTATTATTAGTAAAAAGGGGTATCATTTATGTTATTCGACTTTCTAATACCTATTATTAGTAAAAAGGGGTATCATTTATTTTATTCGAACTCTAATACCAATTATTAGCAAAATGTGGTGGTTAATTAGCTAGTTCAGAGGGGTTCGTGGTCAAAGAATAAAACTTGCACAGGGGGGCAATCGCGCTAAAATAATTCAACCAAAACAGAATCGAATCGCAACCAAACCAAAACTTTTGTTACCTACGTTTGGTATCGCGATAAACCCTACAAAATCGTAACAGTGGTGAGAATGGTCTGGTGGATGGTGGTGGTGGTCTTTATACTCTACTAGCGGCCGCCAGCGACTTCGTTCGCGTGGAGTCATGCTCCGCTCCTATTGGTCGCAGCGTGATGTTATATAGCCTAAAGCCTTCCTGGATTAATGGGCTATCCAACGCAAAAAGAATTTTTCAAATCAGACCAGCAGTTCCCGAGATTAGCACGCACAAACAAACAAACAAACTCTTCAGCTTTATATATTAATATAGATTTAAATTTCACATTTAGAATTTATACTTAAGTGACTGTTTGATACATTTTTACATAATAAGTATTTTTTTAAACATAATCAGTCTAGGTATAATGTTTCCATTCCTACTACACAGACAGGCCTACTCTTAGTGACAGGGAATGAGCCATAATCAACCAGGAGGGCCCAGTGCGGTTTGGTAGATATCAGATGTCTTCGAAGTTTGCCTCTAAGACATACCAGTTCTTTCCTTCACCGTTTTGAGAGCAGTGGCGATGAAATAATTTACACAAATTGGGATGTGTCCTAAAAATAATTTAATGTCCATCAGATAGATTTATAAAAAAATATTGAACACGTATTTTTTATTATTTCATTCATTCAAGTAGTTAGGAAGATATATTGATTTGAAATGTCGCATGACGTCACGCCGTGGTACAAAATACGGCGTGACGTAATTAGCCCCCACTCCGTAACTTTAATACGCCATATCTCGGATGTTTTCGGTAATTACGACAAAATAAAAAATACAAAAAAAAAGCTATGCTAGGAGTTTCTCTGCGTGATCGAATCAGAAATGAGGAGATCCGCAGAAGAACCAAAGTCACCGACATAGCTCTGCGAGTCGCTAAACTTCAAGTGGCAGTGGGCAGGGCACATTGCTCGTAGAACCGATGGCCGATGGGGCAGCAAGGTTCTGGAGTGGCGGCCACGTACTGGAAGACGCAGCGTAGGGAGACCCCCAACAAGGTGGACCGATGACCTGGTGAGGGTCGCGGGAAGCCGATGGATGCGGGCAGCACAAGACCGGTCATCGTGGAAAGCCTTGGGGGAGGCCTTTGTCCAGCAGTGGACATCTATAGGCTGAGGAAGGAAAAAATACGGGTCTTAATTTTTTTTATTATCTATAAGACAGTCAGATTATTTTTTTTATTTTCATACCTTGGACACATCCCTATTAAAGTGCTTGATTTGATTCAAACCTACGAGCTTTAACTTAAAGTCGCGGCCGTTAGTCGATACCACGGGGCTACCGCTGCTCCCTCTATAATTTTTTAACTTATTATTTTTTTATTCTTATCTTAAACTAGCGGCCGCCAGCGACTTCGTTCGCATGGAATTAGTTATGCTCAGCTACTATTGGTCGCAGCGTGATGTTATGTAGCCTAAAGCCTTCCTCGATTAATGGGCTATCCAACGCAAAAATAATTTTTCAAATCGGACCAGTAGTTCCCGAGATTAGCGCGAACAAACAAACAAACAAACAAACTCTTCAGCTTTATATATTAGTATAGATTTGGCAATAAGTTATAAAGTAATACATGTCAAACAAAAACGTAAATAACGCAATGAATGTTGAGCAACTGTCAAAATGGAACCCATTGCTGCAGATAATGACACAGCTCATTTATACCATAATCATCAATGTCTCTAGTCATTTAAAAAGTGCTGATTCACAGCCTAATGTGAATAAATGATTTTTGATTTAATTTGTTCCTAATCCATACTAATATTATAAATGCGAAAGTAGCTCTGTCTGTCTGTCCGGCTTTCACGCCAAAACTACTGAACCGATTGTAATGAAATTTGGTACACAGATAGTCTAGAGCCTGAGAAAGGACATAGGCTATATAACATCCCGCTATGAATAATAGGAGCAGAGCAGTAACAAAAAATGTTGCGAAAACGGGAGTGAACGCGGGCGTACATATTGCTACCATTATTTTAACAGGCGCTTGTTTTGTATCAACCGAGCTCCTGTAAATTAAAGTCCACGCGAACGGAGTCGCGGGCAACAGCTAGTTTCATAAATAAAAAAGCTGGCATTAGGTACTACCCCGGAGAAACTGCAAACTTTTCTAATACTTCAGAAAAGAATATAATATTAACTTACAATAACTCTGACGTCATCCATACAGCACAAGAAGTATCCAAACATCACCCCCCCTTCTCCCTCCCCCCCCCCCCGAGACTCGTGACTTTGACGCTTATAAATTGACGTTACTTATCTCTGCGTCACCTGTGTCGCGGAAAGAAACATAAACATGCTTTTAAACCCACCAGACACAAGCCATTTTGAACCTTCACATCTTAAGTTAGGGCTGAATTTATATTGGGGGGTAACGTTTACAAAAGTTAGAAGTGTTTGCCAGTTGTTAGAAGTACATTTAATGTATAGAAAGTTAACAGAGTGTATTCTATAAAGATTTTCATATATAGCTTCTTGTCATGTGTTACTTTTGTTAGAGACGGGTTATGGATCTTTGTGGTTGAAAGACAGCGTGGATGGAGCTGTTAATAGGCCGTAATGTGTGTGTGTCGGGTAAACGTTGCAATTAGGGAAAACAACTTGCAATTAGGGAAAACAAGTTCGAGAAGGATGCAAATATAAGGATCCAGCTGGGATGGGAAGCATTTGGTAAACTTCGTCGGGTATTTTCGTCGCCCATACCCCAATGTTTGAAGACTAAAATCTTCAACCAGTGCGTCCTACCCGTCATGACTTACGGAGCCGAGACGTGGACACTAAAGGTCAAACTAATCCATAAGTGTAAAGCCGCTCAGCGAGCTATGGAGCGGGCTATGTTGGCCGTCTTTCTGAAGGACCGCATCAGAAATGAGGTGATCCGACAGAGAACCAGAGTCACCGACATAACTGAGAGAAATAGCAAGCTAAAGTGGCAATGTGCTGGTCACATATGCCGCAGAACTGACAACCGTTGGGGTAAACGAGTTCTCGAGTGGAGACCGCGTCTTGGCAAAAATAGCGTAGGACGCTCTTGGACGAGATGGAGCGACGACATCAAAAAGGTGGCAGGTAGTGGCTGGCGGAGAACTGCTCAGGATCGCGCTTGTTGGCGTGCCATGGAGGAGGCCTATGTCCAGCAGTGGACGAGTACAGGCTGATGATGATGATGAAGATGAATGTGTGTCTAGAATCAAGTGTGCTGAGTAAAATATATTTCTGTCTAGGCAAACTAAACCAAATTAAACTTCAGTCCATTTTTTTCTTCATATTTCAATAGGAAAACGACAGTAGATAAAATAATACTAATAATACAAACTGGCCGACAAGCGTCGCAAACACAATGTCTGTCCCACCAGTTCCTTTACCACACTACTCGCACGAAGCAGTTTCTGTTATCTTGGAGGTCTTGTTTATAACAAAATAAACAAAATCCTTAATATTTACCCTAAACCTAAAAAGGAATGTATAATTATCGTTACCAATTGGCTCCTTCAACAAGATTATGAAAATACTGAAATCATAATAAAACCTTAAGTAAAACTCCAATAAACGTACACCACATGCACACACACCCCCACACACACACACACACACATGCCAACACACCCTCTAACGCCCCTTGCACGCCAACACACATGCACACACACACACACACCCCCTCAAACACCAACACACACACACAGACCCCCCCCCCCACACACACCCCCGCACACGCACACACACAACATACTACACAACATAGTTTAAGTTTTATAAAAATTGTCTTCACTTCAATGTAGTTGTTAACAATTAAACTTAACACGTGATATGCACGACTGCACGTACCATACGCTAGCTCACTACGAGGTGGCGAGAGCCTGGTGATCTGTACTACAGGTTTTCCTGAAACCTACTTCAGACACCAGCTCTCATAAAGGACTTGTAAATATTTAAACTGTTAGCTTTAAGTAAATTGTAACTACCTTTGTGGAGAAATAAATAAATATTATTATTATAATATAATATTATAGTCCTGTCAAATTAAAATATTTTATAGACTGTTTAGACGCGATTATAATCGCGCCTGACGTAAGTTGACGTATTTTTATTCGCCATGACTAAAAATACGTCAACTTACGTCAGGCGCTGACTAATTTGACTGGATTAAACTAATTCTTATTTTCTGTCCTTTTTGTAATGAAATAGAAAAGAAAGGTGCACTGACACTTTCTTTTTTTATTCTACAAATCAACAAAATAATAAAAAAAAAAAACAATATAGGTATAAGTCCAGAACAGTCAATAGAGATTTTATAAAGTATTAATACCTATAAAGCCGCTTTTAAGCTTTAAGTTTAATATCGCCCTGAGGGTGCTATTGGGGCTGCCGTGGCGTTGTAGTGCGTCAGGGTTGTTTGCGGATAATAATATTAATGGTTTTACTGCCATTATTAGGAGTGGATGCGCATCCCTGATGACGCGTGTTGGCCGCAGTAACAGTATTCTCAGTGTGTTCGCGGATCGGTGGGATTCTCCCATGTTGCAGAGGTGGATGCAGCTCCATGCTAAATTTTAAGGTAATTTTATGTATGTATATCTATGTCCGTAACCTATTAACACTAGAAGTTAAGTAAGATTGTTACTAACCTTATGTATTCCGGTCTGAACTAAAAGTATTCTATTCTATAGTTATGTACAATGAAACAGTCACTACGTGTAGTCAAAAGGCCGACAATCTGGAAACCAGCCTTAACAAGGTTGTATCGTATTATTCAGTGACTTAATGTGTTCGTGGTTATGGAGATCAGATAAGCAGGAATCCGGTTAGACTGGAAGCTGACCCCAACATAATTCTTAAAAGGCTAGGCGGGTGATGATGGCTTTTAGGAAAACGTGATACATTGTAGCAGCCAGACAGATGCTACAGAATTGCACAAGCACATCTGATGGGGTCCATGGGGTACATGGGTATGTCCGTGGGAGCGTGTGAAACCATAGCGAACCGCCTAGCACGTGACTGTAAAGTTTTTCCGGAGTTCCGGGGTGAGATTTACAGGCACCCCCGCGCTAGGTGGTCGAGACCCTCGCGGTTGGCGGTTGGGACGCACGCCATGGCTTCCGCGCTCCTGGTGTGATTTATTTGAACCCTTTCGCGGAAGGTCGTCAATTGTGCAATTGTGTAGCATCTGTCTGGCTGCTACAATATCATAACATGGTAAGAAAAGCTGAGGTGGACACCTGATGACTCTTTTGAAGTACACTTGTTTATGATTTTTTTAAGTAGCCCCACACTAGAAATTTCTCTTGTATCGTGGGTACGTTCCATCATCAACCTTTTTTAATCGTCCCATTGCTGGGTACAGATCTTCTCACACACAGAGAAGGATTGAGCGTAATCACCACGCTTGCTCAATGCGGGTTGGCGATTTCAGATTTAAAGTCCAGGTTTCCTCAAGATATTTTCCTTCACCTTTTAAGCAATTATTGTTGTCCAAGATGTGCTTAGAAAGTAATTATAACTTAGAAAAGTTACCTTGGTACTTGCCTGACCTGGAATCGAACACTGCTAACAGACTGGTGTTTTAACCACTAGGCCACCACGACGTAGATACAGGTACGTTCTATATTCTATGTTACTGATGGTTTGGTTTCCGCACTCAGTCCCTTCAGTGGACCATTGTGCGTGGAACATGGCGGCCTTTGGCGGTTATTGAGGTTCATTGAGTCCAAGGCCAAGGTGGCTGCCAGGAAACTTGGCGTTATCGCAAAGGTCCGGCAGTACTTCACACCTGGGCAGCTTCTAATGTTATACAAAGCACAGGTCCGTTCGTGTGTGGAGTACTGCAGCCACATTTGGGCTGGTGCTGCCAAGTGTCACCTGGCCACTCTGGATTCAGTGGAGAGACGTGCAAAGAGGCTGATTAGTGACCCTGATCTAACTCGAGTTGGTCTCCAAAGCCTAGAGCACAGGCGTAGAGTAGCCAGCCTTTCGGTGTTCTATAGGATGCATTTCGGGGAGTGTGCGAGGGAATTGCATGATTTAATTCCCCCATCTTCGTTCCACCAGCGGACGACCCGTCGTACGGCTGGTTTCCACCCTTACGTTGTTAACATCACTACGATCCGGACGAAGCGTTTCGCCTCCTCCTTTACACCGCGTACATCGAGGGACTGGAATAATTTGCCAGCGGCGGTGTTTCCGTCGGACTACAATTTGAGTGTCTTCAAGGCTAGAGTAAATAGGCTCTTAATAAACTAGTGCGCTTTACCATCAACGATTGCGTCACTGCTTACCATCAGGCAGGATTGCGGTCAAGCGCTAGTTTATAATATGTAAAAAAAAAAAAAAAAAATTCCAGCCCGCCCACCTCCCTCCAGAAGCTCATCAGGTTTCCTAGCCTGTTGTAATACGGGTACGTTTACAAACATTATAAACTTACACCCACAAACAGCCAGACCCAGAACAACTACTTGTACCTACAAGTTGTTGTTCATATAAATATTTGTTCTTGCACACACCCTGCTCTAACCATTTAACTCTACACATTATACCCCCATAAACTCTTATTAAACCTTGGTGTCCCCCTTATATTGGAAGTCGTATCTCATACCACAGGTGTTGTTTTAACAAGACTGTATCTAAATCGTGTATTTTCAGCGTTCTGAGGTATACAGCTTTCTGATTAGACCATTAGTTTAATTCAAGAAACTACAGGTGCAGATGAAGGAGATTTCACTTTTGCCTATTCCTAGCTCGCTATCCGAGGAGCCACATGCCTACGACATTTTTTTTTTAATTTACTAGTTAGAATTCTTCAAACTTTCCCAAGCCAAACGAAACACCAAGCCAAGTAGAACGAAATCTTCTCACTAGAAGAACTGAAGTATTTAACATTGCTAAACTTAAGTGGCAGTGGGCAGGGCACATTGCTCGTAGAACCGATGGCCGATGGGGCAGTAAGGTTCTGGAGTGGCGGCTACGTACTGGAAGACGCAGCGTAGGGAGGCCCCTAACAAGGTGCACCGATGACCTGGTGAAGGTCGCGAGAAGCCGATAGATGCGGGCAGCATAGGATCGGTCAGCGTGGAAAGCCTTGGGGGAGGCCTTTGTCCAGCAGTGGACATCTATAGGCTGAAGAAGAAGAAGATGGAGAACTATGTACGCAACTACGTAACTACGCACAATGGTCCGCTGGAGGGACTGAGTGCGGAAACCAAACCAATAACATAGAACTATGTAATTGTAATTGTCATAATCATCATCATCATCATTTCAGCCAAAAGAAGTCCACTACTGGACATTGCTGCAGGCCTCCCCCAAGGTTCTCCACGACTACCGGTCGTGTGCCTCTCGCATGCAGCGGTTTCCCGCGACCTTCATCAGGTCGTCCGTCCACCTTGTCGGGGCCTACCCACGCTGCGTCTTCCGGTGCGTGATCGCCACTCGAGAAATCGGCGGCCCCATCGGGCATCGGTTCTACGGGCAATGTGGCCGGCCCACTGCCACTTTAGTGTTGCAGTTCTTCGGGCTATGTCGGTTACTCACGTTCTTCCCCGGATCGCCTCATTCTTGATTCGATCGCGCAGTTAAACCGCAAGCATAGCCCTCTCCATTGCCCTTTGAGTGACCTTGAGCCTTCTTATAAGGCCCATTGTAATTGTAATAACTCGGAAATAAAGGCTATTATTATTATTATTAGTTAAAATTGACCTCACGCACATTATATCTGTGTATGTGTTAACCATCAGTCAATTTCATAGAAAATGAACTGCAAATTTCTGAATAGAGAGAGCCCCCGCTGGGAATTCGGCGAAAATTTCAATAACACGTGCATCATTTGGAATCGTTCAAATATTTGCAACAAGGAAGGGGAGCCCTTGTTTAGAGGTGTCAGTCACATCGGGTTAGCGTTTCAAGTCACGGGTGACAGCGTTTTAAAAGGAAACAAACAACTAGTTTATGACCTTGGGAAATTTTCATCTTTTTTTTTTTGACGCTGCTTATCCATACTTTAATATTATAAATGCGAAAGTATCTCTATCCCACGCCCAAACTACTGAACCGATTTTATTGAAATTTGGTACACAGATAGTCCAGAGCCTGAGAAAGGACATAGGCTATGTCGGACAGGGGAGTCGGACAGGGTTTTTTATTATTGTATACAATATTGTTACGGGCTAGGGGTACTTAAACGCCGGTTAAGGGTTACGAAGTTTATTAGCAACGAAGGTACAGTCGATTGTAGGCAATGACAAGTAGAATGTCGCTGACGTTGCACCGAAGTCTTCCCTTACGTCCACGAAGTCCGTGTTGTAAACACACAATAACGCTACAGATGTTTCTTCACGTAGTACTTACAGTTCTCGTTATAATTGTCGCAGTAGGTCTTCTTTAAGATTGCTTCTTAACTGTCGCTGTTTTCGTATCGCTAGTCGAGTGTAGACTGACTCTGCGGCGGCGTCACGGTGCTTTATATAGTACAGCTGATCGAACATTCCAGATTCCTCTAGACGTAATAATAATAGCACATAACTTCGAGGTCACTCGGAAGTACCTACGGTAATTCCCGGAAACGGGTTTCTAGAAATTTCGATGTCGACACTTTGTTGACAAAACTGTTGAGACCTGTACTATTCGATCGGCCGTCCTAAGTCTAGTAATGCGTTTTATTATTGTACCTGGAAAATGTCTAGATCTGGAAAAATAGGGCTTAAAAGTGACACACTGCTTGTCACGCGATATTGAACCTTATGCCATCGACATAAGGTCCATTCGTAACATTGCCCCCTTCTTAGTCATGCTCGTCCCGAGCATGATTTGATCCATAATAGCGAGCTAGGCGGTCAACGTGTACGACCTTCAGCTTCCCTCTAGGTCCTTTCTTAATCCGGTAGGTGACATCGTTTATTCTGGTTACTATCGTGTACGGACCCTCCCATTTGGCTTGGAACTTTGGACTCTTTCCTTTTCTTCTGATGGGGTTATGTAACCATACTAAAGTTCCCTCTTCAAATCCGGGCACGTTAGCTTTGCGGTCGTATCGGATCTTCATCTTCTCACTGGTTTTCAGACCATTCTCTCTCACTAGCTCATGTATTCCTTCTAATTTACGCCGTAGGTCGGCCACATAGTCGACGGCTAGGTTAGGAGTATCGGGAGGTGTTCCGGTTAGTGCATCTATGGGTAGTCTAATTTCTCGGCCGAAGTTGACTTTCGCCGGTGTGCAATTTGTGCTATCATGTGTTGCAGAGCGGTATGACATTAAGAAGAGTGGAATGTATTGGTCCCAATCCCTCTGGTGTTCTTCCACTACTTTGGCCAAATGATTCTCCAACGTCTGATTGAATCTTTCGACCATTCCATCTGACTGTGGGTGATACGGTGTTGTACGAGTCTTATGTATCCCGAGTAGTTGGCAAACCTCTTGAAATAGTGAAGACTCGAAGTTTCTACCCTGGTCAGAGTGTAACTCCAAGGGAACGCCAAATCGACAGAACACCTCGTGAACTAGCTTTTTGGCGACTGTATGAGCTTCCTGGTTAGGTACTGCAAAGCTTCTGGCCATTTGCTGAAATAGTCTTGCATGACGATGATATACCTATTCCCTTCTTCAGTAACAGGGAATGGCCCAGCTATATCGACAGCAACTCTTTCCCATGGTGCACCAACATTGTACACTTTCAGCCGACCTCTGGCTCTCGTTTGCGGTCCCTTTACTGAGGAGCAAGCTACGCATTTTCTACACCAGTCCTCTACGTCTTCGCGGCAATGCACCCAGTAGAATCTTTTCCTCACCTTCTCCAGGGTTTTCTTTACTCCTAGATGTCCTCCGGATACTCCGTCGTGCACCTGTCTTAGCACTGACGCGACTTTATCGCAGGGGACAACTATCTGTAAGGTGACCTCCTGTCCACTGGGTGATTCCCATTTCCTCTTGAGAACTCCATTATCAATTATCAGGCTGTCCCACTGAGCCCAGTAACTTTTTACTGTTGGGCTAAGCGCTGATATTTCACTCCAAGCGGGCCTCTGGCCACGTTGTTTCCATTCGATTACTGTCTTCAAGTCACTATCTTCCCTTTGTGCGTCTTCCAATGATTGATTATCCCAGTCTTCGTCCAAAGCGTTCACCTGGATAATCCTTACGTTCTCTTTCTTTTCCTGTTTGGCACAATGTCGGCAAGACTCTTCGCAAGGTCGTCTAGACAAAGCATCAGCATTATTGTGTGACTTGCCTTTCCGATGTTCAGTGACAAAGTCAAATTCTTGCAGCTGCTCTATCCACCTTGCTACTTGTCCTTCTGGGTCTTTGAACTGGAGGAGCCACTGTAAGGCAGCGTGATCGGTACGAAGTGTAAACTGCCTCCCAATCAAATATTTCTTGAAGTGTTGTAAGGTCTTAACAACGGCTAGAAGTTCTCGGCGGGTAACACAATAATTTCTTTCTGGCTTGGAAAGGCATTTGCTGAAATATGCGATAACGACCTGCCTATCTCCTTGTGTTTGAGAGAGAACTCCTCCAATACCCACATTGCTGGCATCTGTGTCTACCAAAAATCGGCCTTCCCTACTAGGGTAACCTAGTACAGGAGCCTCACACAAGTGAGTTTTCAGTAGAGCAAATGCCTGTTCGCAGTCAGAGTTCCATTCAAATAGACACTTTTCCTCTGTTAAACGATGCAACGGTTTCGCTAACTCGGAGAAGTTCTTCACAAACCGACGGTAATATGCACACAGACCCAAGAAAGAGCGTACCTCAGTTTTATTACGAGGGGTAGGCCACTTCGACACGGCTTTTATTTTTTCAGGGTCTGTTCGAATTCCTTGCGCCGAAATAATGTGTCCCAAGTATCCAACTTCTTTCTGGAATAGTGTACACTTACTAGGACTGAGTTTTAAATTCGCTTCACGCAGTTTCTGGAACACTTTCTCCAAATTGCGTAGATGTTCTGCGAAGTTTCGTCCCATAATAATGATGTCATCCAAATAGACCAGGCATGCATCACCAAGCAACCCCACCAAGATGCGCTCCATTAGGCGCTCAAATGTAGCTGGAGCATTGCACAGTCCAAAAGGCATGACATTGAATTGCCAGAGACCGTTTCCAGGACCAGTGGTGAAAGCGGTCTTTTCTTTATCCTGCTGACAGATTTCCACTTGCCAATATCCACTTTTGAGGTCAACTGTGGAGAACCATTTCATGCCACTTAGCAAGTCCAAAGTGTCATCTATACGTGGCAGAGGATAACTATCCTTTTTCGTGGCATCGTTCAACATCCTGTAGTCAACGCAAAACCTTGTACTGCCATCCTTTTTCTTAACTAGGACAACTGGAGATGACCAAGGGCTGGTAGACGCTTCGATAATCCGATTTTTCTCCATATCTCTTAACATTTCCGACACTTCCTGTTCTCTTGCAAAGGGGATACGACGTGGTCTCTGTCTTATCGGCTGTGTATCGCCCGTATCTATATGGTGTTTGACGAGCCCGGTCCTTCCCACGTCACTGTCGGTCTTAGAGAAGATGTCATGGAAGTTATGCAACAGTTGCTTAACTTTGTGACTTTCGAACTTGTTTAAATTGCCCTTACAATTTTCGAGTAGTGTCGATACATGTTCCTGCCACTTCTTATCACGTTCCTTTTCGTGCGCCTTTGTTTTTCGCAATGATGCTACATGGTCGCACACACCCACGATGCAATTCTTTTCAAGAATTATTTCCTTGTTACTAACGTTGATAATGCGTACTTTTGGTTTATCGGAAATCATCATCAGTGTCCTTGCTGTTATCCAGTCTGGGTGATCTCCAGAATCTTCTATTAAAATGCAACGTTTATGGCATCCTATTGGTGATAATCTAATATCTACTAAGGTTTCTGATCTTGGTGGTAATATCGTTCTCCTTACACAGTACACTGACCCCTGTTTTCCACCTTGAAGAAATACTTCTTGTTCTGGAAAACTCAATACTCCTTTTGCTACATTAAGGACGCACTGCTGTTTCTTCAAAAAGTCCAGTCCTATTATGCAATCATCTGTAATATTCGCTACTAAAACAGGGTGCGTGAATGCCTTATCACCCATTTTCAAAGTCACGTTCGTTTCACCAAGGACGAGTACTGGTTGGCCAGTGGCGGTTTGTAATCGGCATTGTGAAGATCCTCTTTTCCATACTATGGTCCGAGGAAATAGCTCCGGTCGTGCAATGGTTCTTGATGCACCAGTATCCAATGTGAAACTGCAGGATTTACCATTCAGTTCTCCTTCTATAATGAGACTGTTTCCGTCACCCACTTGTGATACTGTTATAATGGGGCTACATGTCGACCAGCCAGTACTCGCCCCATAGCCCTGGCTGTTCCTAGTTTAAATCCTCGGCTTCCACCTGTGTCCCAGAAGTGCTTCTTCCCTTAGCCTTCCTGGGACAATTGATTCGAATATGCCCTTTTTCACCGCACTCATAGCATGTTGGCCCTTGTCGGGGTTTCATTTGTGCGGTTACCTCACGAATACGGTGGTGTGGTCGGCCGTCTTGGCGTACTGCTTCCACCTCCAGAGCGTGTGTCAAGGCTGCCTTCAGAGTCTGATGGTGCCCCAGACGAACCGCAGCCCTGACTTCCGCATCTCGAATTCCATCAGTAAAAGCTTGCACCGTACTAGCATCAATTACTCCCGGCGTTGAAGCATACGCCCTCCGAACAATACGTTCTATTTCCGATGCCCATTGTTGCAAACCCTCACTGCTTTTCTGTGTGCGGTCGCGGAGTTGAGCCCTGTAGACATGTTCCAGGTGTTTCTCTCCATATCTAGACTCCAACGCTTCTAACAGACAGGCTAGGGTATTGCAGTCGCCGGAAATATTTTCGAGGATTTGTACCGCCTCACCACGCAGAGCAAGCGTAAGGGCGGTTACAGCTTGATCGTCATCCCAATTGTTGCCTTTTGCGACCTTTTCAAATTGAAGACGGAAGGCCACCCATGATGTTGTTCCGTCAAAATGAGGTACCTTGAAGGTCGGCAAAGCACTGGGTACAGGTACCACACCTTTAATACCTCCTTTCTGCACCGTTTTATGGAGAAACTGTATTTCTTTCTCACACTCCATGATGGTATTGTCTAGTTTCTCCATACGCGCATCTTGTTTGTCTATACGCATGTCTTGCTGGTCCATACGGGCATCTTGTTGTGCTGTTTTTATTTTAAGCTCATTAACCTCTTCTTTGGTTTCTTTCCACTGTTTATTTAGTTCTAATACTAGTTGCTGGGATTTTGCCTGGGATTCATCTATTTTTGCTTTGGTTTCCACCTGGGATTGTTTTATTTGAGCCTGGGTTTTTTCTATTTTTGCTTGGGTTTCCACCTGGGATTGTTTTATTTGAGCCTGGGTTTTTGCCTGGGATTGTTCTATACTCAGCTTTATTTGCGCCGTCAAGTGAGCCAGTAACGCCGAAAAATCGGGTCCGCTGGCTCCGGCAGTGGTGGTGGTAGTAGGCGCACTCACATTCGTCGGTGTTACGACGGCCGCATCTTCTACGGGTGCAGGGACACCAAGTGATACTTCCTCTTGACGCGCCAAATCCATCGCTGCTTGTCGTCGCGTGCGTACTCTTTCGTCTTCCCTTGGCGTGACCGGCATGCCGCTTCTGACACCAATTGTTACGGGCTAGGGGTACTTAAACGCCGGTTAAGGGTTACGAAGTTTATTAGCAACGAAGGTACAGTCGATTGTAGGCAATGACAAGTAGAATGTCGCTGACGTTGCACCGAAGTCTTCCCTTAGGTCCACGAAGTCCGTGTTGTAAACACACAATAACGCTACAGATGTTTCTTTACGTAGTACTTACAGTTCTCGTTATAATTGTCGCAGTAGGTCTTCTTTAAGATTGCTTCTTAACTGTCGCTGTTTTCGTATCGCTAGTCGAGTGTAGACTGACTCCGCGGCGGCGTCACGGGGCTTTATATAGTCCAGCTGATCGAACATTCCAGATTCCTCTAGACGTAATAATAATAGCACATAACTTCGAGGTCACTCGGAAGTACCTACGGTAATTCCCGGAAACGGGTTTCTAGAAATTTCGATGTCGACACTTTGTTGACAAAACTGTTGAGACCTGTACCATTCGATAGGCCGTCCTAAGTCTAGTAATGCGTTTTATTATTGTACCTGGAAAATGTCTAGATCTGGAAAAATAGGGCTTAAAAGTGACACACTGCTTGTCACGCGATATTGAACCTTATGCCATCGACATAAGGTCCATTCGTAACAATATGTTAAGAGAACCCGTAAGGATAGTAAAGGTTAGGTAAACACGTGACCGATTACATAATCATCATAGTAACAATACTAGTAAATTTTGAAATTTTCTTTTTTTCCCGCGAATTAATTCTAACTTCCCCAAAATTTGATAATTTTTAAAAAGTGACAACATTATTTTGACGGTATAATTCTGAGCGAATAGCGATGCGATCGCGTGCCGCGTACCCTGCCCCTCTTCGCCCGCGCCTGGATAGCCTACCGCACATGTTTTAAGTTACCTCTTTTTGCGAAATAATATTTATTTTTTTAGGGAGTTTTTTTTTTTAAGTTTAGCCCGGGTTTGTATTCATTAGTAGAATCAGTTATACCTAACAATACCTTCACGGATCGGACAGGGTTTTCTTTACATATTGTATAACATCCCGCTATGACCAATAGGAGAAGAGCAGTAACAAAAAATGTTGCAAAAATGGTACATATTGCTCCCATTATTTTAACAGGCGGTTATAAACTTAAGTTCACGCGAACGGAGTCGCGGGCATCAGCTAGTACAAATTAAATTAGCTAACGGATGTCCACCCACAGTGATATATTCGTCTATTATACCATGTACATCGAAGGTCTGGAACAATTTGCCTAAGGTGGTCTTCGCGTCTGATTACAATTTAAGCGTCTTCAAGACTAGAGTGAATAGGCCCTTAATAAACTAGTGCGCTTTAATAGATGGTAACATCATTTGGTTACCCTTAGGCGGGATCGCGGTCAAGCACTCGTTTGTAATTAAACAAACAGATATGTAGTAATATCTAAACGTTATAAAACAAAAAAACAATAATGAACTCAAACACCCAAATTGAGAAACTTATTCCCTTTTTGCAATCGGTTAGAAAGGTCATTTTATTTTATTTTATTTTGGTAGAGGTAGACTAATGACCTGGAGAAGGTCTCGGGAACCCAATGGATGCGGGCAGCGCAGGACCGGTCATTGTGGAAAGTCTTGGTTGAGGCCTTTGTCTAATAGTGGACCTCTGTAGGCTAAAAAAGAAGAAGAAGGATTTTATTTTATTTTTTGACGGGGCTATCTTCGGTAGCTGTTTGCGTAAACTTCATTGACATTATGGGAATCAATATTTAAACACGATACAGCAATCGAAAATAGACTTTTCAGTGTAGCGACTGCTTATTAGAGCTCCACAATCCAAAAACTGGGTATACCTATGGTAGTACCTACCATCGTTCAGGACTCCTTTGCGTACCTTGGTAAGGGTCCTGATCGAAGGGAGCCTTTTGAACTTCTGACACATACCGGAGATCCGCGAATGACACTCGGGACTAACGGTTTAACGTGTTTTTCGAAGCACAAATGGGGTATCAGAATATAAAGAAGGTCATCCATCCACGAACCAAACCGCGGCATCCGAGCCTAAGCTGATCGTTCTACATAAGTGGCTGTCATTAGCACGGACGTAAAATATAATCAAAACCCAAAAAAAAATATACCGCATTGTTTTTTGTTTATGCAAAACCCGAGGCACGTGTCCAGTATTATTAAGTAAAAATTTTCAAAAGATATCATGAATAACCACAAAGTTATGAGCTTGCTATTCTACTTTGTTGTCCCAACAAAAATATAGTATAAAAATATGGAGCGCGGGGCAGTGACCTCTGGCGTCAGCTGTGCGCGCAGCGCAAGTACTATGATCTATCGTAATCGCTCGGTAACCACTCTGCAACAATTTATAAATGTATTTGTGAAAAAATATAACATGGTGTAGGTAAAAAATATTGGAATCGATTCAGTTGCTTATCTGAGGAAACTACATATCAGGTTTCGCTTAAACAAAAAATAAGATTGTATAAAATAAAGTCTCAACTACCTCCTCCGCCATTAAATTGGACCAAACCGAATTCACAAGCACTTGCACTGGGGTTAATATTGGAAGAAAAATGTATGGTTTAGAATGTTTTTTATAAAAAACCCATCAATTCAGAGGGGAGACTACCAAACATTCGGGCGTTGAAAAATGGTGATCATTCCACTTTGATATTGAGATTTCGCAAATAATTTTGTGGTTTTTTATCTTTTATTTGCGATCAGCCCCTGTGTCTTCTTGATAAAACACTAGTTGTTTAAGTCTGTACATAAAAGAGGGGCTCGTGGCTCGTCATAATATCAGTCGCATAGGTCGATCGATGAGGTTAAGCTTTGCTTGCCGAGGTTGGTCTTTGGATGGGCAAGCTTTTTATACCGAGACCCTTCCGTGCCTCGGAACGCACGTTCTTCTTCTTCTTCAGCCTATAGATGTCCACTGCTGGACAAAAGCCTCTCCCAAAGCTTTCCATGATGACCGGTCTTGTGCTGCCCGCATCCATCGGCTTCCCGCGACCATCACCAGAACGCATGTCACGACCTTCAACAGCTGTCATTTGTAGATCATTTACAGTCTTTACGTTTCGTCAGAAATCCGAATGTCTGACCACCAGGGAAACCTAAGGGAAATTCTATAACTGGTATTTAGCCGAATCCGGTAAGACTACAAGCTGACCCCAACATAGTTTAGGAAAAAGCTAGCCAGATGATGATGTTTTTTTTTTTACTTTTTTATATAGGAAGATTTATAATCGCAATTTAAAGTCCCATCATACTCTAAATACACATTTCCTTATGCAGAGTGGTGCTGACAATACGACAATAAATGAAAACACAGACCATGCTGGTTCATAGGAATAATCCTGAACCATAGAAAAAAACCTAGCACCAAACATAAAAAAATGAAAATTTCAAACAAACTAAATCGCATAAAATTGCAAACGGAATGGAAATTTGAATGAGATTGAAAAAGGATGTTCTTCCTTTAAAATATTGGTTCAATCAGCTCCGATCAGCGGGCGACAGCGCGTTCCTGTATCGACTTGCTTTTTCGCGCCATTATTAGGTATTAAAGTTTAGTACTGCTGGATGCGGCGGTCATCAACCTCTAAGCGCTTCCTTATCAACATGTACATCATGTAGAAAATGTGGAAAATGAAAAATAATTTCCTGTGACTAAACTAATGGATATATTTTTATATTTTTTTATGGGTAGACTGAGAATGTGTTGAGGTACACGATGTTTAATTTATTGTCGTATTGTCAGCACCACTCTGTATTTGGGCCATGAACTTAAACAGAGTCTTCGAATCATTGCCATTATGTTCAGCCAAGATTTTATGAAATGTGTCCATTTCAAGTCTGTTCGGCCTCAAGACTACAAACAAATTATTAATTGACTACTAGACTTGTACCGGACACAGTCCATCAATAAGTGGTGTAAGTCTTCTACCAGTACGAGGCGAGGTCTTTTTTCTCGTCATAAACTCAAAGTGTACATGGAATGTGTGCAGATCTAAGTCTATAAGCCGTAACAACTAATTTTCTACTTACGATGGTGATTTACGTCTGTCTATTATAAGTAAAAGGCAAATTCCCGTAATGAAAACATGTTCCAAATTTAATTTTCTTAATCCTCTTTCATACCGCGTACATCGAGGGACTGCAACAACTTGCCAGCGGCGATGTTCCCGTTGGACTACAATTTGAGTGTCTTCAAGGCTAGAGTGAATAGGCTCTTAATAAACTATTGCACTTTACCATCATCGATTGCGTGACTGCCTACCATCAGACGGGATTGCGGTCAAGCGCTAGTTTATAATTTAAAAAAATTAGTTTTAATTTCATCAATGTCGACAATGAGTCACGAATTGTATCTCAATCGTTTCGTAATGGAATGGTGATAGAATAACATTGCCGTATTGCCAATATTATAAAATCCGTTAATAGCAATGATTTTCTAAAAACAAATACTCATTTTGAGCATTTATTAATATGTGGTGGAGTGTCAGCACTTGACCACTAGAAAGCCTTAATTTTATTTATTTATTTATAAAAACTCTTACCTCCAACTACCCTTACAGATCTGCGATCCAATACGATAGCTGGGCCTTACATACTAATCCTTAATCTAAATCTTATATAAAATTGTACACTTTAACTAAAAACTTATCCTACACTAGCTTTCCGCTCGCGGCTTCGCCCGCGTGGAGTTCGGTTCTATCGCGCTTTTTAGATTTCCCTCGGGAATATCAAATTTTTCCGGGATAAAAGGTAGCCTTTCTCAGGGTCTAAAGATTGTCTGTGCCAAATTTCATCAAAATCACTTGAGAGGTTTAAGCGGGAAAGCGTAACAGACAGACAGACAGACAGTCAGACAGACCGACAGACAGACAGACAGAGTTACTTTCGCATTTATAATATTAGTATGGATTGAAGTTACAATGATATGTAGACCTTTGCGAACTCACTCAAGTTGCACCACAGTACATCAACTCTCTCATGAACTCCGTTCACTACGTGCATGACTCGTTAATGTTGCCATTTTGTTAGTAGATAACGAAACATGACAAAATCGATCATTATGAGATCACTGATCGACCCTTCAGACACTGTTGTAAAAGCAGACTAGTATAACATTTGCCACAATTGGTCTGCGGATAGGTAAACATTATTAAGAACCCCCGCCTTTGAAAGAACATTAAGCCATTGGTCCCGCTGGACCCCGCTGGACCCAGCTGAAGCCGTTGGTCGTTCGTGGGTTTTTGACAATCACCACAAGTATTCAGAAGCTCGAAAGTCTGACAATTAGTTTTGCCAGAGGGTACTATAATACCCAGTTACTGAGTTTTGAGGTTAGATAAGCAGTCACGCCATATAAAACACTGGTATGCAGATATGTTGCTACATTTCTAGGCATAGGATGATGTCTGGAAAGTGACTCATGTCATCATCATCCCGGCCTTAATCCCAGTCGCATCCGAAGGTTTTTCAGCTTTTGGAGTCTGGGGTCCGCTTTACCAATCTAACTGCTGATTTTGGCTATACTTCGATATTTTCCGTGAAGCGACTGCCGTCTGACCTCCACAACCCGAAGAAGATATAAAGCATTGCAGTTAGACCAATCGTTGAACTTTTGAGGGATCCAAGAACTCGTAACGACTGCCATTAGATATTCGTATGGCAACCGATACCAACGGCTTTTTATTGCAATCTGCCTGGGAGACATTCAACAGTACTTTAGAAATGATGTATGGTATGTGAGGTACAGGTCCAATGACAAGCCCTCTAAAATGGTGATTTAAATAATGAAGTCTTGAGGAACTCTCTTCTTTAGTCTCCTTGCACTTGGAAGTAAATCGTCCAGAAGGTGGTGTGCCAACATGTTAGGGCACTGCTGCAGTCTGTCTTTATATGTTGTGACTCTCTTCTTTATTTCCTCTTTTACACTTTTGATGCCAAGCTCTCGGTGAAGTCATTCGTTAGTGACATACCATGGTGCATCTACTATCATCTATCATCTATGATGAGACCAACGGCTTTACGTGCTTTCCAAGGCACGACCAGTCCAGAGCAAATATTCATATTCATTCATACAAATATTTTGACTGCGCGGGGATCGAACCCGCGCCTCTTTGCGCAGCGGCCGTGTTCGCTACCGCTACGCCACGGAGGCTGGAATGTAAAGTGGAAATGGAAAGTGACTCATATTACGAGGTAATATTGCAAGAATCTCCGTGAGTCTGCCTCTGATTCGTCTATTGAGTTCAAAGTTATTCCCCTATCACGTTAAGTATTGAAATATTTTGCTGTTTAAATAAGCAACTCGGTCTCATAGATGGATAAATTTGTATAGTAGGTATATTAATAGAAAGGTTTTCTGGAGAACTGAGAAGGGAAACGTAGCCAATGTTGGCATATTGGTTGTCCTTAGGCACAATTTGTCAAGCATGTAGTTTTTGTAGAGATACCATTTGGCAACTTGACAGTTTTGTTGTGGAGTAGAGAGCCTTAAAGTAAATGGGTTTTATTTTGAGCTTCGGAGTTTATTTCACCTTTTTTTTTTACAGAGTTTTGATAATGTGTGTGTGCGATTTTTAACTCTGTATAAATGTGGAGAGACTGCATTTCATGCATGTTTTATCTTCTATTATATAAAATTCTCTCGTCACAGTGTTTGTCCTCTAAGTCCTCCAAAACGGATGAACCGATTTTATTGCATGGAAGTATTTATTTAACTGGGGCGCAGCTAGTAATTTTGTAAATCTATATTACTAATCTATACTCTATACTAATATATAAAGCTGAAGAGTTTGTTTGTTTGTTTGTTCGCGCTAATCTCGGGAACTACTGGTCCGATATGAAAAAATTTTTTGCGTTAGATAGCCCATTAATCCAGGAAGGTTTTAGGCTATATAACATCACGCTGCCACCAATAGGAGCGGAGCATAATTAAATCTACGCGAACGAAGTCGCTGGCAGCTGCTAGCATACAATAAAGCTGAAGAGTTTGTTTGTTTGTTTGAACGAGCTAATCTTAGGAACTACTAGTCCGATTTGAAAAATTCTATTTGCGTTAGATAGCCCATTTATGCAGGAAGGCTCTAGGCTATATAACATCACGCTGCGACCAATAGGAGCGGAGCATAAAAACAATTTAAAATGTATGCTGTATATTTTGGGGTTAAAATAAAATGTTCAAATAACTAATTTCACGCGAACGAAGTCGCCGGCGGCAGCTAGTTTGAAATAAAAATTCCTTTAGCTATATTGTGATTTACAAGTCGATGAAACGAAAAAGCGAGAGTATAAAAGACAGAAACATGAATTAATAACATTTAACGTGGGAGAACAAGAAACCGTGGCCCTGGCCGTTGCACAGGCAAGTAAAGAAACACGGGTGGGTTTTAGTCAGTAAAAGTCTGACACGCCCTTCCGCTCTGCCCAGAGCGAGAGAAGTCATTTGATGATTTCCCATCCCAACAAAAAAAAAAAAAAGGAAGCGTTATACAGTGTTTCTTATCCACTCGCTTTACTTTTTAAATTTAGTTTTAGTTACCATAAACCTCTTGTATCATTTATCGACATGTAAGCTCTGAATCTAAAATAAATCTATGCATATATACGAATAAAATGTAAAATAACTATTTAATGTTGTATGTATTACTAAAACATACGTCTGAATTACACCATATTATATACATAATATATTTTCAATACACATCCTTCTCTGTGACAGCCTCCGTGGCGTAGCGGTAGCGAACGTGGCCATTGCGCAAGGAGGTGCGGGTTCGATCCCCGCACAGTGCAAATATTTGTATGCATGAATATGAGTATTTTCACTGGTCTGGTCGTGCCTCGGAAAGCACGTTAAGCCGTTGGTCCCGGTTGCCATACCCCAACTAACATTTAAGTCGTCGAGTAGACGTTTTGTTGGCGACTTAATGTTATTTAATATAATCGTATAAACGTCATAAGGACGTTTACTCGACGGCATTAGGGCCCATTTTATACAACTTAAGGCCCTAAGAGTGTCGTGTAATAGTCATATATAGTCCTGTATAGTCGCGTAGTAGTCATATTTACGTCGCCGATTTGACTGCATGTCATGTAAATGACAACTGTAGCGGCGTGTATTCGACTTCGTGTCGAGTAATGGCTCACAATATGACTTTTATCCAATGTAATAGTTGTGTTATTGTCATTTAAAGGTGTGCTTATTTGAACGAATTCTATAACATATCACGTGAATATAATATGGCTGTGTTTTTGACAGCAGAGTTAATATTGTATATTTTCTTTGTTATTTGAGGTGATAAAACTATTTCATCAGTTGTCAACCATTGCGCAATCAAGTTTACTGATTAATGTGAGGTAAGTTACTAACAATTTTTTTACGCGCTTTTAAAATATTAATGTTTTCACATATTTCTATTAATTTATTATCAATGTGACTGCGTTATATGACAACTACATAACTTCCCGACGTATAACCGCATGTTTATACATTCGAGTACGCCATGACAGTTGATTTAGGGATCAATAGTAAAATAATAAACGCCTAGCTAACATAGTTCAAATAGGTAGGATGTATTTGAACTAAGTTAACTAGGCGTTTATATTTTAAGAACCAATCTGCGTGACATACCTATAACTTAGAATACTTTTGTTTTAGGTAAACCCCACAAGGATGTTGATAAGTTTTTACCAAATAATGCAAAAGTGTTGCACGAAAATAATCAGCCGCCAGTTGAAGAGCGATGCAATGTCAAGAATGTAGAGCTAGAAAATACACCACATCAGAAAGTAAATGCTTCGCCACTTGAATTGCCAGTTAGATTGGATTTATAAAATTAAAAAGTGATAAAAGGATTTTGTTTACTTCTAGTGCTTGAATTTGATTTTTTTATGTTGAAATTTTGTATTAGAACATACAAAATCTCAACATAAAAAAATCAAGTTTCAAAAAGATATAAAAGTTCCTAATATCGGAAGGTTAAAATAGGTTTGTGTCGATTGACGCACATTATCGGATTTAAACGCGATAACTTACTATTAGTTTTAAAGAAATGTACAGAAGACAACACGTCAAGCTACTGCGATCTGTCAGATTTCTTTATTGGATTTTCAACTTTATCTTTTAAGCATTAAGACTCAAGGTTGATTGGGAATATTTGGCAGTTTCGGGTAGCTTGACCTGCGGTCGCTCGTACGTTATGTTTAAGTTGCCTATTGTGTAGTAATTTTGTATGTTCTATTGTAAGATTATTAGCTACATATAAGATGTTTCAATGTGGCAAAATAAGTGAATGTTTTATTTTGTATAATAATTCGTATTTTACATTTATGGATCAAAAAGCCATTTAAGTTTTTCCAAAACTAGCAATATTTTAAAGCTTTGCTTTTATTTCTATTTAATAAGTGTCGTCAAACTTGAAATGTTAATTACGTTCCTGGGAATAATAAAAAAATGAAACAATTTTTACTGCGTTTTTTATTACCTATTTCTTAAATGTATGAATAACACACTAACCAACTGACACTTTATATCAGTAAAATAATATAGGTTTGACTTCAGTTTACGAGATTTCGTTCTCATATATTCGGATATGAAGATTTCATAGGCATTTCAAAACATCATTCCTTAAGTTTCAGTTTTAAGAAAAGAATATTAAAGTCAGTAGTCCCCACTTGTTATAATGGTCTCTGAAGTCGTCATTTTGGGTGGGTTTATAAACGTTATCTTCATTTTCGGACGATGAATTATCTTCAAGTTCGGAAAGCGAACAAGAGTCCTGAACTCCGGCAAATGAACTGCAAGATGTACCTACTCGTAGAATTTTGGTTAAATGTGATACGGAACCCTTCTCATTTACTTCACTATCAGTTTGAGCTCTATTACTTTGTATTAAAGGACGTGCTTGAAGCGAATGATACTTGTTTTTCACTCCCCTCTTTTGAATTCCCCACTTCTTTTAATACTTTTCCACTTTTATCGATCCATTTGTTGTACCAAACAGTAAATAAATATGATTTCAAAATGATGGAAGTTGTATATAAGGTGATTATAAACCTCTAATAAGAGTAATAATTATATAGCGGTCGTATTATCATTTTTGTAATACTTTAGGGTGTATACAGGTCGCAATCGTAATACTTATTCGACTTATATATAATGGTTACAAATACTACGTGTAAACAACTATTATCCGTGTAGCAGTTGTTAAAAAGGTAATTATATGACAAAATTGACAGTATTACGTCGTTTATACGATGAAAACGTTTACACTACAAAAAGTTGTATAAGTAAGTTTTATAGAAGTCGTCGTAGACGCTATTATATGACGATCGTATAAAAATGTCGAAATAACGTCTACACGACATTATTATACGACGAAAAACGTATATGACTATTCGGTCACATAATGCACCAGTACATGACAAAGAGTTAAAAAATATACTATAAAACAACTTTAATAAGACTCAAGGTCATATAACTGTTTGATTATATGACAAAAATGTTAGTTGGGACGAACATCTAGTGGCAGTCGTTACGGGTTGTTGGAGCAGTCAAAAGTCTAACTATTGGTCTAACTGCAATGCTTAGAGATATCGCCTTCGGGTTGTGGAGGTCAGACGGCAGTCGCTTCACGGAAAATATCGAAGTTTAGCCAAAATCAGCAGTTAGACTGGTAATGCGGACCCCAGACTCCAAAGCTGAAAAAGCTACGGATGCGACTGGGATTAACGCTAGGATGATGATGATCCTTCTCTGTATGAGAGGAGACCTGTGCCCAACAGTGGGACAATAGAAAGGTTGATGATGATGATAATGATATACATATTTTTGGAAGTGGATAGCTATTCTTAGAAATGATATGCATACATAGTCATCTCAAACGAAAAGTTTAATACAAATAGAACTTTCTTTCATTGCACGTTATAAACTCTTTTTCTTCGCAACAACAGGCATGGGATTCCAGTAATATTTTTCATACACTCTGTCCCAGAATTTGTAACGGTTCGCAAACAGTTCCTTCTTTATTTTCAATTTGTTACCGATCTCCAAATAATTTGGCTCTTCTTTTGTATATTTCGGCCATTTCACATCAATGATAATGCTCTCGTACGCCGTCGGATTTCTGAAACATGTAAAGAATTGATTTAGGACATTCATGAAAATACTACAGTGTAGACTACGTACCTACATTATTTCTCTCTCCTTCCCCTTAGTCATCATTTCAGCGTTAATCCCAGTCGCATCCGAACCTTTTTCAGCTTTGGATTCTGGGGTTCACATTGCCAGTCTAACTGCTGATTTTGGCTAAACTTAAATATTTTCCGTGAAGCGACTGCCGTCTGACCTCCACAACCCGAAGGCGATATCGAAGCTTTGCAGTTACACCAATGCTGGACTTTTGAGGGCTCCAACAACCCGTAACGACTGCCATTAGATGTTAATATGGCAACCGGGATCAACAGCTTAAAGTGCTTTCCGAGGCACGACCAGACCAATGCAAATATTCATAATCATGCATACAAATATTTGCACTGCGCGGGGATCGAACCCGCCACCGCTACCGCTACCGCTGCGCCACGGAGGCTGTCATCCTTCCGCCCCCTTAGTATTCCATCCAAATCTTGTCTGTAAAAGATCGCTCTTAGCGATAAGGTCACCCTTTGTGAAACTTTATAGTTATGTTCTTCTGTTCTGTAGTCTGCACAATAAAGAATATTCTATTCTTTTCTTGGCGGGAACTGTTAGGGGTAGCGGATCTTTTAACCTAACTGAGAATCAATTCATTCAAACACAAGAGAATTGCTCGTAATTGTAAGGACTTTCAATGTCTGATCTGTTCGAATTTGTCAAAATTACCTTTAATTTCTTGCTTGATTTTGATTGCCACTTGATTCTGGAGGTTTTTAATTAACGAGAATTGGTCTTCTGATTGAGTGGATTGAAATTAATAAGTAAAAAATTAATTCGAATATAATGGATTATTTTCTTCTAAGATAAGTCGTGGTGGCCTTGTGGTTAAAACGTCCCACTGCTGAGCACAGGTCTCCCCTCACACAGAGAAGGATTGAGCGTAATCACCACGCTTGCTCAATGCGGGTTGGCGATTTCAGACTTAAAGTCCAGGTTCCTTCAAGATGTTTTCCTTCACCTTATCAGTCATTGGTGTACAAGATATATGAACTTAGAAAGTACACTGCTGAGCACAGGTCTCCCCTCACACAGAGAAGGATTGAGCGTAATCACCACGCTTGCTCAATGCGGGTTGGCGGTTTCAGACTTAAAGTCCAGGTTCCCTCAAGATGTTTTCCTTCACCTTATCAGTCATTGGTGTACAAGATATCTGATCTTAGAAAGTACATATAACTTAGAAAAGTTACATTTGTACTTGCCTGACCTAGAATCGAACCCGCTGATGATGTTGATGGTAAAGTGCGCAAGGCGTTTTACCATCAACAATTGCTTCACTGCTTACCATCAGGCGGGATTGCAGTCAAGCACTAGTTTATAATTATTAAAAAAAAAACTTACTCATATTTAACAAAATCAGTCCACATTGTTGTCATTCGATCTCTTGTATCCATATCCGTAAGTTTCGAGGTATGTTCAAAGAAATCCAATATATAAGCAGTTTGATCTCTATGGCTGGCTCCTTTAATTTTGTCCATGAAATGATGCTTAAAGCTTAACTTTCCTACGTACGAAAATTCGTAAAGAAAGACTGGCCTTTTAGATTTCAGAGCATGCATTTTTGCAGATTTCATTATAGCGTACTTGAACATTGAATCAGAAAAGTAATCTATGTATTCTTGCACTGTGTTATAACCGATTTCTTCATCTTTAAAATATTGTTTCTTTATTTCTTTAACGAGATCATCTCTTGATTTAACATTGTCAAAAATCAAATCTGCGGGAAGGAAATCTTCAAATTTCTCATTCATCAAATCACTCCACAGACTAAACTTAACAGTTCTGCTAATACCTTCCATGTTGGAAAAACCTGTTAACACAGAAATTGTCTCGTAATCGCTTTTATGGAGAGTAATCAAAGGCGACTCTGTTAGTATCGCTTCAGGATTTACAATCACATTCTCAATGCACGGCGCTAAGCCGAAAGTAGAGTTTGTCAAGTAGAAATTTTTGCTTTTAACAGCTAAGTCTTTGATCGGTGCGCTCAATAAGAATTCATTTAGGTCCTCAATCTTTTCCGTGTTGTTATAACCCATAGATATTGCCAAATTCTTAGCAGTATTTATTGGATCCCTGTTTATTGCGAATGGAGACAAAGCGGAACCACTTTCCAGAATTAGTTTGTCTATTAGACCATTTGCTGCTTTTGACAAAACCAGCAATTCCGCCATGCTGGCACCAACGCTAAACCCTGCAAGCGTTACCTTTTTAGGATCTCCACCAAATTTGCTAATGTATTTGTTGATAAACTTCAGAGCAGCCAGTTGGTCCTTTAACGCCGCATTGCCTGGTATCTCTTCAGTTCCTAGACAAGCGAATCCTTTGAATCCAAGTCTGTAGTTAAAACTGACTACTACAACGTCATGTCTGGCTACATACTGGAATTTCGCCATGTTAGCATTTCCTCCTGAATAAGCTCCGCTGTGTATGTAAACTAGGACGGGTAGTAAGTTGTCTTCACTAGCAACCATTGGAACAAAGAGGTTCATGACTAAGCAGTCTTCCACACCGTCAAGAATAATATCGGCATCTTCTTCTTCAAACAAGTAGACTTGTTCGCATGCAATATTTTGCATTTTAGCGTCTATGATGCCTTCCCATGGTTCAACAGGCAAGGGAGCCTAGAAAAATAAAACTTTTTTGATAATTGGATATAACTGACCGAAAATAATTATACAAAGATTCCATATACTTCTTTCAAGCATTGACTCTTGCAAGGTTGTGCTGGTGCGGCCGTAGTTTATGTAAATATTGTCTTGATTAAGAATATTTACTTAATAAAACTTACAGAGATTAACATTTTTGTGAGAAGTTTATTTTTGCACAGTGAATTGTAGCCCGTTTATCGTGCAAAAATGGAGGATTAGCGTAATCACTTTTTTATTTTTAATGAATTCAATTTTGTATGTTTCTAATTCATATAAAATATTAACATGTATTTCGGGTGGATGGATTAGCTTCTCTTTATTCCTTATTTTAAGAGTAATGAGCACTGTATTCTATAGAATTCAATATTCAATTAAAATTAAATTGCAAAATCATCATCATCATCTCAGCGTATAATCCCGGTTACAACCGCGGCTTTCGCGTTGGAGCCCGAGGTCCGCTTTGCTACAATTACTCCTCCATTTCGCACTATCTCTACCATACCGTGGTGTGAGATTTATGGCTCGCATGTCATGTCTTACATCGTTAAGCCAGCACTTCTTTGGTCTACCTCCTGACTGCTATGTCACGGACACGAAGACTGCATTATTTTTAGAGTTGGGATTACTTATTATACAGAACAGCTATTTTTGTTTTTTTTTTTTCTATACGCAAAAACTACCGAACGGATTTGGGTGTACTATATTTCACACATAAAACGTTTAAAACCATGTTTAACGTGTGGGAGTTTTCATTTGAATATTCCCATGGAATGAAAAACTAATGCGAGTGGTACGTGCGTGAAGGTTGCATGGGAAAGCCACACATACACATGGGCGTACCGTGGGGGGCAGCTACCCCCCAAAACACCGCGTGGGGCTATAGCGCATATGGATTAGCCACTCTAAAAATTTGACTAGGTCTGACTGACATACCCCACAGACTAGAAGCTGGGTACGCACATGCACATACACACTCTTTGACAGCGCTAGCGGGTCTACACACACACACGCACGCATAGAAATATAAACCTTCTACTAACCTTAAATTTATCTCTTCCTTTAGGAGCCGTCGCATAAGGCACTCCATAAAATTCGTAAAAATCTCCTTGCCAGTACTTCTCCCCCCTCACACCCCCTATATCTAATTGAACTATCTTGTCATCATCAGCAAATACATTTACTATTAATAAAACCAATAATATTGACCGAAACATGTCAACCGGTGTCGAAAAGTTCTTCAACTACTTATCAACTTGGTGTGGCTAGATAAAACGAGATAATGAGTTATATAACAATTAATTTATCAGTTAACGATTTCAGTGATTTTTGATAATGAACCTTGACACACAAACATTATAAAATAAAATCAATAAGGTAACTGAAATTACAATACGTAACATACCATCATCATCATCATCGTCAACTTTTTATCGTCCCACTGCTGGGCACAGGTCTCCTTTCATACAGAGAAGGATTGAGCGTAATCACCACGTGTGCCACCTACGCGTGGTGGCCTAGTGGTTGTAACACCAGCCTCTCAAGTATGAGTGTGCGGATTCGATTCCAGTTCAGGCAAGTACCAATGTCTATGTCAAAGTCAGTCTAAGTTAAATGTACTTTCTATGTATATCTTGGACTCCTGATTGGACTTGGATTACTGATTGTACATAAGTTGAAGGAAAACATCTTGAGGAAACCTGGACTTTAAGTCCGAAATCACCAAATAGAACATAATCATCCCATAATGTTCCCACTCCTGGGACATAGGCTTCCTCTCAGTGAGAGGGAGTGGGTCTACTACCCTGGCCCATTGCTGGCTGGTAGATGTCAATTGTCTTCAAAGTTTTTTGCCTGTAGGACATGCCGGCTTCCTCGCGATTTTTTCCTTCACCGTTTTGAGAGCAGTGGGGATGAAAATAATTTACACAAAGTAAAGACCCTGACACCCCCCTCAAGTATAAGGGTGCGGGTTCGACTCCAGGTCAGGCAAGTACTAATGTAACTTTTCTAAGTTATATATATCTACATTGTAAGTATGTCTTGGACACCAATGACTGATTAAAAAGGTGAAGGAAATCATCTTGAGGAAACCTGGACTTTTAAGTCTGAAATCGCCAACCCGAAATGAGCAAGGGTGGTGATTATGCTCAATCCTTCTCTGTATGAGAGGAGACCTATGCCCAGCAGTGGGACGATAAAAAGGTTGATGAAGAAGAAGAAAGTGCTTGACCTACACCTTGTTTCGAATATCGCCATCCGTATGGTGACTTTAGCCATTATTTTCCTTCCGTTTTATTATTTATCTTAATCAAACATTATGATACACTCAGAAAATCCATTATTATTTAAAATTAAAATACTTCTAGGTACGTTAAGGAAATCATTAATAGTTCAATAGAAATAGTAATTATAGATATAAAAAAAAGCTTTTCACCGATGTCTGGAGCAGGGTCTAAGCTGCTGGTAGTTAGGGCTCCAGACTCAGAAACCTCCTCACGATGCGGGCCGTATCAAGGAGTACTGCCTTTTTAATTAGGCCCTTGATCGAACTGTCTAACGAGAGCCTCAATAGATGTTGGTCGAGGCTCTTTTCTATCAGACCATTGGCCGATACGACAATCAGTACAATGACTTACAGTCGAGTTAACATTTCACAACTCAACCTCGTGTGCTAAGTCTAGGTATTTGATTTGCTTCTCTTTCTCAGCTTTCACGAGATTCCCGTTATATGGAATGGTCACATCGACAATCATTGCGAGGCGCGCTAATTGATCTATCACCATAGGTAATATATATAGTCCTGTGCTGACCTATAGATTTAAGTACCCTACATTTACCAAATACCGAAATACTAAATAATACATATAGTATATATGAGGTACGGAAATCGCAAAGCCATGCTGCAAAATATATTATCATAAGATATCCTATACAGGCACATTTCTTGCGTCCGGTGGCCAAGTGTTGTTGTAAACCGTTTTAAAGCCTACGATTTTCGAAGTTAAAATAGTGAATATTTTTGACTATGTTGAAATGCTTGAAATTAAAATCCTTTTTCTCTATCTAATAAAGGTCTGGCATAAATGAAATAGGTTTCAACTGGGAAGCCGTTTTCTTTGACACCAGAAATAAGGACAAGCTACGAGCCTCATTTCACCAGTTTCATAACTCATTTTTAGGCTTGGTATAACCTTTCATATCAAGTGTGGCGGCAACGTGGCTTACCACGAAAGATTGTAAATAAGATTTAAGTCGACTGTATTTGGGAAGCAATATGTATTAGAAGTTATAAATAAATATGTTATAGAATGATTGATGCCTTTAGAGAATATCTTTCTGATTAAGGCAGCAGCCTTCAGAATTCCCAAATCAGGCGAAGGCGCACGTCGGCAAAATTCACTGGCAGATTCCCTAACCCCCTGGGGGTTACTAAAAATCCCTAAGAACTTCATCATCAACCTGTTCATAGTCCCTTTGCTGGGCACAGGTCTCCTCTCATACAGAGAAGGATTGAGCATAATCACCACGCTTGCTCAATGCGGGTTGGCGATTTCAGACTTAAGTCCAGGTTTCCTCAAGATGTTTTCCTTTACCTTCAGTCATTGGTGTCCAAGATAACTTAGAAAGTACATATAACTTTAGAAAAGGTACATTGGTACTTGCCTGACCTGGAATCCAACCCGCGCACTCATACTTGAGAGGCTGGTGTTTTAAGACGCTGTGAATAGCAAACTTTTAGGTATTTGAGGGAGTGAAGCAGACGAAGTGGGACACGACTAGCCCCGCCCACTGCGGGGCGCGGGGCGCTCCGCGCGAGTACATCGATGCGTGACTCGTGAGGCGTCGTGCATCGAGAAATACGCACGTTCTATTAAATCTATACCAACCATTCTCTATTCCATCTACATTTAGAAGCGTAATTTCACAACCCAACCGCTAGGTATGGTTGGCTCTGTTCGTCACAGTCCCGGTTCGCATTAGACGAGCAGCAGGTTCGAATCCCACATCCGTTCACTTTACCTTGCGATTTTCGAAAATGTATATTTTATACATATTTTCATTTTTTATTATTACTTTTGCTTTCTTTTTTATTTTTATAATGCGCTGTGTCCGTTCTGCTTAATTTTTTTTGTGTTATGTCCTTTTTTCATGAAACTGTTAGAAATATATCATTTCTAGAAATTACTATTTATAAACAGCAGTTTAGAGTAACTGTTAAAAATAATGCATTTTCGGATATTTAAAAAAACAAAAGATTTCTTCTTCAAAACTGCAACTCATATCGAAATCGGGTTTGTACGAGTGAAATAGATGGAGGCACTTGGAGGAGGCCTATACTGAAAGGGGCCATGAATAATGCAACAAAATGAAATCTAAATTTACTGTTTTGAACTATTACCAAATTAACTGTTATTTTTATTGTTTTTATTTTTTTAAATTATATTATGAACTAAGAAATTCATGGTTAAATAAAGGCTTATTATTATTATTTATTATTAATTTCTAGAAATTTGTAGAAAGAAAATTATAACGAATTGATTTTAAATATTAGTTTGCATTATAATTCTTACAAAAAGAATATATTTAAAAAGATGGAACAATTACTACAAAAATACAGAAAATCGGATAAATTAATAATAATTAAAAAAAAACAATTGCAAATAAGAAATCCAACAAAAAGCATACAACGTAAAGCTGGGGTTTGAACCCGAACACATACAGGTGAAGAAAAATGTGCCGCGAAAAAGTAAAAAGAATAATTACAGAAAAAAATCAAATAAAACATCGGCAAAAATACAACAGTAAATTAAAAAGCATTTATTTCAATTAAAATCTACAAAAAGCATATAATGTAAATATCATAATCGATTTATAAGCCATTTATTTGGTGCTGCCGAACAAAAAATAATTAAATCGAAAGTTATTTCTTCAAATTAGACTGAGAATCAGGAAAATAACGTCTTTCGTAATTTTGACGTTTAAAAAAAAGTGCTGATACTCAGCCTCATCATCATCTCGGCGTTAATCCCAGTCGCATCCGCAGCTTTTTCAGCTTTGGAGTCTGGGGTCCGCTTTACCAGGCTAACTGCTGATTTTGGCTAAACTCCGGACGGGGCGTTTCGCCTCCTCCTTTATACCGCGTACATCGAGGGACTGGAACAATTTGCTAGCGGCGGTGTTTCCGTCGGACTACAATTTGAGTGTCTTCAAGGCTAGAGTGAATAGGCTCTTAATAAACTAGTGCGCTTTACCATCAACGATTGCGTCACTGCTTACCATCAGGCAGGATTGCGGTCAAGCGCTAGTTTATAATACGTAAAAAAAATAAAAAAAAACTTTTGATGTTTTCTCATGGAGCGACTACAGTCTGACCTTTACAATCCGAAGGCGATATCGAAACATGTCAGTTAGATCAAGAGGTTGAGGGCACCAACAACCCGTAACGACTGCCATTAGATGTTCGTATGGCAACCGGGACCAACGGCTTAACGTGCTTTCCGAGGCACGACCAGACCAGTGCAAGTATTCATATCCGAACGATCCCGTGCATCCTTGCGCAGCGGCCGCGTTCGCTACCGCTACGCCACGGACGCTAGCGCTCGGAGTGCTGATACTCAACCTAATTTGAATAAATGAATTTTGATTTTTGGTTATCTCTTATCTGTCGATCGACAACACGTCTAATCTACACGATACGCTACAATTGACGCGATGAGTCCTTTTTTTTAAGGAGCGGCTGGATAGACGCAACGGCGCCTTTACCATCCTTCTAACGCACTTGCCTTGGCCTTGGCAGATGGTGAAGACTTCTTGACCTGTTTTTGTCCAGAATAAGGCGGGTGAAAACGCTAGGGTGTCACTAATGTGTGGATTGCCTGGATGACACAGTGGAGCATACGGTAAAGATCCTCCTTTGCCGTCGAGTTCTGGTCCAGGCCATGGTATAGACCGATAGTGCATGGGAGGCGGTCACCTCCTTCTGTGTGTGACTTTTGCTGTGAAACATTATTTCTTTCATTCTTTAAATGTCTTATCGTCTCAAAAGGGCCGCCATACACGATAGTCGTATCGTGTCTTCTAAAACACTTTTTCTCCCACTCTTTATGCGGAATATATTCGGTTTAGTAGGTTTCCATGTAGACCTGCATAAAATATGTTATTTTCTCTCACACCTCGCCGAGTGGCGTTAGATATTATTTGTGTTGAAGACGTTTAGCACTGTTTCATATCCCACTTAGTTGTCGTGGAAAATTCGGAAAATATGCAGTGTTATCTGTCATTTTTATGTGCTAGGAGGCTACTATACGTAGACAAAGCTGTTTGGAATTTTTGCTAAATTTGGCCTTTTTGGCACAGTCGGGCACACTTTTTTTTTGGATCTGGTTTTGTACTTTTTATTTACTGTTCAGTTTCTGTTGTATATGGTGCAGTTAACTGCTTGTTTTCATCTTTTTTATTTTGTATGGGAAATCATCAAATGACCTCTCTCGCTCTGGGCGGAGCGGAAGGGCATGACATACTTTTACTGACTAAAACCCACCCGTATTTCTTCACTTGCTTGTGCCCCAGGGCCACGGTTTCTTTTTTAACCAACCCACAACCCTGACCCAGGAGGCATCGGTCTTCGTCGACCCCGTCACGATGTGCTGACTTCTCTTTGAGGCGCGCGTGAAGACCACAACGCGCGGTCGACTTGGGCCTAGTCCTTACCGGGCGGCACTGCTCACCGCCCGCATGCCTTTTTTTTTTTATCTAAGATCTAAATCTTGAATGCAGGAGTGAAGTGAAGAAGAAGGGGATTGCTAATAATTAGCCTGCTATATGTACTGACAAAACTCTATCCAAATTTAAATAACGTTCGCCCAGGTATCCTGTTCTGTTTGTCCGTGCGCAGTTTCTGGCCTGCCATCGGACGCGTCCCCAGGTGGCGGATAGGAGAACGGCCTCCAGATATGGGGGTTACCGGTTTACCGGCGCGGACCAAAACCAGAAGTGGGGACCGCTTCGGCGGTCACATGTGCGGCGGGTCGGCCACCACTCCAGGTGGCTGACGTGACCCGAACTCCGGGTCACCGTCGGGCAACCCGGTCTCCTCATTGAGAGGAGCTGGGGCCCCGTTTGCCTCCGGGCAAACGAGTGGGGCTAAGAGGAAGGCCACCTCGCTAAAAAACCGCCGTGGGAATCGCCGGCGGGGGATTGGTTGTTCAGGCTGTGCCGATTTCCCATGACCCCGCCACTCAGGCGATGTCGTTATGCCGCTGTGGGTTTAGTGGGTATTCCCGGCTTCGGCTGGGCGAGTCCCACACACGCCCTTCGGGGTACGGTGCGTAAATGCATTACCACAGCGTCAAAAAAAAAAGGTATCCTGTTCTGTTTACAAAACACTATTGCTTACATCTGATATATGAGATGCTTAGATCTGTATGGAAGTATAGATAGACCTTCATATTCCAAAACACGATAGAGGTTTCAAGTTCTAAATGTTAAACTACGCTCTGCGGCAATTTGGAAACTCGCAAAAGTTTTGTCGGAGTTCGGAATATAAGTTTTGCTGTTAAATATGAGACAGAGAGCAACTCATATTCAATTATTATTTAATAATATATGTGCGTTTCTTAATATAGTGCTATATGACACTCATAGACGTCTCGCGCGGAGTAAAGATTCAGATACCAGAGATATCAGAACACATACAATATGTAAAGAAAACCCTCGCCGACCCAAAAGGATAATAAATGTTAATGTTTCTTCCCCAAAATTTGGTAATTTTTAAAAAAGTGACAACATCGTGTGTGGCGGAGGGAATAGCGATGCGACCACGTGCCGCCTGCTCTGCCCCCCAAACGCAGCTACAAATTTACAGGGGGGCAATCGCGCTAAAATAATTCAACCAAAACAGAATTGGATCGCAACCAAACTATAACTTTTGTTATGTTTCGTATCGCGCTAACGGTTTAACCATAACTGGATCGCAATTGGAACGTAACCGCTGTCAAATGAAAAAGTTGAAACAAAGCTAACTTTTTCTATGCCATGTCAAACTTACGCCTAAACGATTAGATTTACTTATAATTGTTTTAGTTGTAATATTATATCTGATGAAATGTATCACTCATACCTACATTGATTTTACTTCAACCGAAGTAAAAGTAAGACTGTTTTATTTAGCGCGATCGCCCCCCTGGAACGTCAAATCAACAAATCATGTAATTTTTCCAAACGAGACTTAACATTTCCATCACTGAAACACCAGTTCTTCCCAAAGGATCAAAGTGAATGATTACTGTAATTAAAATCAAATTGCTCCGCAGTAACACGGTATAATTAAAAAATATAACCCAGTGTTAGGTCGAAATTTATCCAACCGATGTCTAATTGTTCGAAACTGTAATTTCCCGAAGGACGGGTTGGTGTAAGCCATAGACATATACTAATGGACATGCCGTTCGCGTATAATCTGCAGTAAGTTTTTGGTTTCAAAAGAGTGAAAGCGATGGCCTATGCTTTCGATCTAGCACTATATGTTTCCTCATAGATGATTGATGATTTTGAGAGAGATAAAGATAGACCGAAACTTCGTTTTCTCTCTTTCTTTCGGTTGGTGTAAACCATAGACATATAAACAGCAGTATAATCTGCATCACGCGTATAATCTGCAGAATTTTTTTTGGTTTGAAAAGAGTGAGAGAGATGGCCTATGCTTTCGGTCTAGTATTATCTTTTTCCTCATAGATGATTGATCATTTTGAGAGAGATAAAGATAGACCGAAACTTCGTTTCCTCTCTTTCATTCGGAGTGCCACAATTCTCATTTCTAAGGCATGTCCATTAGTTTTGTTGATGGTGTAAGCTGGAAACTGTGATCGTGTGTCTTTACCCAATTTTCTTGGTTTTACGATCTGGAAAGTTTGAAGTTAACTTGTTTAAAGTTGTGAGTTTAATCCCCTGTCCTATAAGAAAGTGATTGTGGAACTCATTTTGATCACATATCAACACCCTAATTACGTTTTTTTTTTATAAATTACTAGCGGCCGCCAGCGACATCGTTCGCGTGGAATTAGTTATGCTCCGCTCTTATTGGTCTCAGCGTAATTTTATATAGCCTAAAGGATTATATAGCCTTCTTGGATTAATGGACTATCCAACGCAAAAAGAATTTTTCAAATCGGACCAGTACTTCCTGAGTTTAGCGCGTTCAAAGAAACAAACAAACTCTTCAGCTTTATATACTAAGTATAGACTAGTATAGTACCTATAGATAATCTAGCGCTTGACCGCAATCCCGCCTGATGGTAAGCAGTGACGCAATCGTTGATGGTAAAGCGCACTAGTTTATTAAGAGCCTATTCACTCTAGCCTTGAAGACACTCAAATTGTAGTCCAACGGAAACATCGCGGCTGGTAAATTGTTCCAGTCCCTCGATGTATGCGATATGAAAGAGGAGGCGAAACGCTTCGCCCGAATTGTTAACGACGTAAGGGTGGAAACTGGCCGTGCGACGGGTCGCCCGATGGTGGAACGGAGATGGGGGAACTAAATTATGTAATTCCCTCGCACATCACCAAAATGAATCCTATAGAACACCGAAAGGCTGGCTACTCTACGACGGTGCTCTAGGCTTTGGAAACCGTTTTGAGTTTTTTTTTTTTTATAAGTTATAAACCAGCGCTTGACCGCAATCCCGCCTGATGGTAAGCAGTGATGCGATCATTGATGGTAAAGCGAAGACACTCAAATTGTAATGTGACGGAAACACCGTCGCCGGCAAATTGTTCCAGTCCCTCGATGCACGCGGTATAAAAGAGGAAGAGAGAGAGGGAGAGTAAAATTCGAGTCGTCAATCAGCCCCTTCGCATGCCTCTCCACCGAATCCAAAGTGGCCAGGTGACATTTTGCAGCACCAGCTCAAATGTGGCTATTACTATTACAATCAGTTGGAATCATTTAGAAGCTTATTACTAATACATTGCTTCATATGTTCGAAAACATTTCTTCTTTTTTTTTTACATATTATAAACCAGCGCTTGATCGCAATCCTGCCTGATGGTAAGCAGTGACGCAATCGTTGATGGTAAAGCGCACTAGTATATTAAGAGCCTATTCACTCTAGCCTTGAAGACACTCAAATTGTATTCCGACGGAAACACCGCCGCTGGCAAATTGTTCCAGTCCCTCGACGTACGCGGTATAAAGGAGGAGGCGAAACGCTTCGTCCGGATCGTAGTGGTGTTAACAACGTAAGGGTGGAAACCAGCCGTACGACGGGTCGTCCGCTGGTGGAACGGAGATGGGGGAATTTAATCATGCAATTCCCTCGCACACTCCCCGAAATGCATCCTATAGAACACCGAAAGGCTGGCTACTCTACGCCTGTGTTCTTAACAATGTAATCAAGGCAATGAATGTTGTTGAGCTGTCACAATGAAACACATTGCTATTGATAGTGTGTTATGTAATTTTTAACACCCTTGCTCGTAAAGCTGATGTAATCCCACCGGTTTTAAATATGTAAAGCGGGCCATAACAAACGCGTGTGTTATCAAAGCAAATAGTTAAGTTATAGTCCATACAAATTCCATAACAGCATTATTTGTCATCCATACTAATATTATAAATGCGAAAGTAACTCTGTCTGTCTGTCTGTCTGTCTGTCTGTTACGCTTTCCCGCTTAAACCTCTCAACCGATTTTGATGAAATTTGGCACAGACAATCTTTAGACCCCGAGAAAGAACATAGGCTACCTTTTATCCCGGAAAAATTTGATGTTCCCGAGGGAAACCTAAAAAGCGCGATATAACCGAACTCCACGCGGGCGAAGCCGCGGGCGGAAAGCTAGTTTCAAATAATTATGGAACTGATCGCCGCCGCGTGGCTCTAGCCAGTGAGCAGCGCGCTGTTCCATATTTGAAATGGCAAATAATAATACTAATGGCGGGAAAGCAACAGTGTGCATTCACAGATTGAGTTTATTTAAAATAACTGATGTCCTATTTGAAATAAACAAATTTGTATTTGTTTGTATTTAAATGAGTATTTGTAAAAAAAAAACAGTTTATTTGGTAATTTAAAAACTTGACTGCATGCTCTAGCATCTTTGCCAACATTTTCACGCAGCTACGGCAGAAAATAAACCTCGCGCCATTTTTCTCAAATTTTCTTTTCTTTGTACTTGTATTCTGAATATCTTTTCTTCTGTTTCCTCGCAAGTGTGTTAAAAAATGTCGTACGATATACGTGCGTATTGGTTATAACATGCTCGGCTCAATTACACCCTCGCCTTCGGCTCGGGCTGAAATTCCGCCTCGCATGTTATAACCATCGTTACGCAGTAATATCGTAATGTACTATACCCTACAGAATAATGCATTCTAATGATTATTATGATCGTATTTCAGTTTAACAGTGCTATTCTGTAAAAAAAATCTCCTTTAAATTTCACAGTGCTATGCGTTCTGTAAAAAAATATCTTTAAATTCATTGGTGGTATTCTGTAAAAATTCACATTTAAAACGTTGGTGGATTGCTTGACGAGTTTTGGCGGGAAAATCTAGCTGAGTGTCACGCTCATTTTTATTTTTCATTGGACTTTTAAAATTACTTATAGTGTTGTTTACTAAATAAAAGCGCGTGATTTATGTAGAAAAAATGGCATTCAGTAAATAATTCATAAAGAACAGTGAAATATCGTAGCATAGTGGCAACATCATGACTCTGCCTCAAACCTCCCTCATAGACGGTTCACGCGGCCGTCTTTTTCAACTGTCATTGGCGATATTCGCCATTATTGTTAAATAAAATTGTCAAAGAATTTCTATAATATTTTACACGTGCTATTAGCAAAATAGTGGTATTTATTCCACAGAGGCCATTGATCAAGAGTTGAAGCTGCATCTAACCTTGAAAAAAAAAGAAAGAAAAGAAGAAGAATGTGAAAGGATCCTGAAAAGCTTGATGGTCAGATGTTGGCATCGGACCACCATTTTTTCAAATGGTCTATTAAAAAAAAAAAAAAATGGTTACATGTAGTTTTTCGCGATAGCATTTATCAAGCCCAAACGCTTCCAACTTGGACCAACAGATTAAAACAACCCGATGATATAATTCTGCAACCGGTTGAGTTATTCGCTAATGAGTTCCGCTAATAGGGTCCTTTTCGGTTATCATTAACTGTTTCTTATTATAATTGATATACGATTACTTTGAGTTTCCTTCGCTACCGTTTTGTGATTCTGTAAGCATAAATGAAATGAGGCATTTAATTTCTAATTAGAGAAAGAGTGAAAGAATAGTTATTTGTTATACAAGAGTGCAAAGTTGCTTTTTAACCGCGTGTTCAATTTTGATGACCGAGCAAGCGAAGGATTCTAAAATTGAATCACGAGCGCAGCGAGTGATTCAAAATTAGAATCCTGAGCGTTAGCGAGGGAATCAAAAGGACACGAGGTGAAAAATCTTTGCACTCGAGTGCAACACGTAACTTTTCATTCCACCTCAGCGAGGAAATGACTAAATGCAATAAAAAAATGTTTACAATCACAAGATAGGTACACTTTTATTTCAGTTTAGGTATTAATTACTACATTATGACAGGTAAGTATTACAGAATAATCTTTAAATTATAATAAAATAATACTAAAGTATAATTAAGAAAATTTTAAAGTAACGTTGCAACAGTTATTTAAATTGAGTGTAATATTTTTGTTTGGTACTGTAATATTGGTGTTAGTCACTTGTGTAAGGTCAACCGGGGCAATTGCGTCTAATCGAAGTTATCTTAAATCTATTTGAAAACCCACTCTCCTGCAATCTTGTTTTGTTTACTTTGAATAAAATACTATAACGTATAGATGGCAGGAGAGTAGGTTTTCAAACAGATTTAAAATTATTTCGATTAGACGCAATTGCCCCCAAAGACGCAATTGCCCCGGTTGACCTTACTGTTTTTCGGTAAACTGTCTGTCATACTTAATAGTTGTACCGATTCATCGGATTCCCTTGGCGTGAATGTTGGAGAGAGAGGGAGATGGTTAGGTGTTTCATAACGGCTTATTTTTGATGTAGAAGGGCCAGTCCAAGTTTCCGATTGAGGCTCTTTCAGTGTAATGGCTCCTACGATGCCTTCACATATTTTAGACTTATTTTGGATGGAATCCTCTATGTATCCCTCTACAACTGCATTGGTCTTCCAGCCTCCGTGGCGCTTAAGGGACAGGAGATCAGCTCCGGAATCAGCCAAAAGTGTGGCTGAAGTTCGTCGGAAACAATGACCCGTGTACAACAGGGGTTCTGGAAGTTCAAGAAATGTTGCTATTTCTCGTGGGATACTGCCAATTTTATTAGTACCCATAGGCTGTCTAACACACTTTCCATTGCGATACTGTAGAAAAAAACGATTGATTGGAGTGTTAGGCGGCCGTAAGGCTTGATATTTCTCAACAATCGTTACGTATTCCTTGCGAATGACAAAGTTGCGGTCTCTTTTTGTCTTTGTATTAGGTAAAGTAATTAATAGTAAGTCATCTGAATGTTTCTCAATGTTTTTGACATTAAGTTGTGTTAGTTCATTAGTTCGACATGCTCCGTTTATTCCAATAATAAGAACAACCTGCAATGTAAAGAGTATTGTAGTAGATAAATGAATAAAATTTATATGAACGCATAATTATGCCTATCAACATTTACTAAGTATACTATTTAATTGAGATTAATATATGTACTTAAGTAGATACTGAATGTGCAACTGACTTACTTTTGCCGCCAAATATACGGAATCGGGTGCTTCGTTAAGAAACTTTTCAACATCAGATACTGTGAAAACCTTAGATTTTTTTGGATGATGACCAGATGAGGCTCTTTTTAAAAATGCTACTAATTTAGGATAGGTATCGATATGTATGTCTTTTTTCGTCTTTATTGTTGCTTTTAGCATCGAATACGTACTCCATAGAGTGCTTGCTTTCTTGTTCTCGGATAATTCTATAAAATATGCCAGCAAAACGTTTTCTGAGAAAGTTTTGGCTCCTTTTGCTAGTCGCCACGTGTTGAACATATCGTACTGTTTTAAATACTTCTCGCGTGATTGTTGAGGTAGAAAGCTCATTTGCGCATTATTAACAGTTTCAGTCAATTCTGTTGGCGTCAAACAAACTTCCTCGTCGCTAGAATCACTCATTTTAGTTTTTCACTTGTTTTCAAGTTTCTTTTTTTTAATATAAGGTTTAACAATGACGTGAAAAAATGCCGCGTAAAGAACCGCGTACAAAGAAAATTGAAAAAAGAACACCAAGAAGGTTCCGAGTCTGAGTTTTTAACAAATTAAAAAAAAAGTTGTATGATATATTTGGCACCATAGAGGTAACAGTAAATAGGTTTAATGTTTTTTTTTAATTTACAAACTTAGTGCACACGATGTTCTAAATTCAATTTACTTTATCCTCTAGAGAATAAAAACGGCTTTTCCAGTCAGATATTGAAGATTAAAAATACTCTTTCCGAGATGGTGGGATGAAAAATGTATTTATTGCGACTCATCCAGGGCGAGATATTGACAGAAAGGAAGATATATAAGAAAATTAAACAATTAAATACAACAAAAACAAATCGGTATTAAAAAAAAAAATATGTAAGTAGTTTTAAATATCCCCCTTATTCATAAACGCTGCTTAAAGTTAACTAGTAATTAATGATTCTTAACCATACATTTTTGACCTTTTAACGTCACTTATCTTAGTGAAAGAAAATGTATTTATTGTGACTCATCCAGGGCGAGATATAGACGGAAAGGAAGATATATAAGAAAATTAAACAATTAAATACAACAAAAACAAATCGGTATAAAAAAAAATGTAAGTAGTATTAAATATCCCCCTTATTCATAAACGCTGCTTAAAGTTAACTAGTAATTAATGATTCTTAACCATACATTTTTGACCTTTTAACGTCTCTTAAACCCCTTATTCACTGTGGTGTTTATTCATAAAGGAAGATTTAAGTTAAGTGACGTTAAATGATCAAAAATGTATGATTAAAGAATCGCTAATCACTAGTTAACTTTAAGCAGCGTTTATGAATAAGGGGATATATCTTAGACACCAATGACTACAAGGTGTAAGTAGTCTACAGTATAGTATTTACATAAATTATACAATAAATATGTACGTTAAGTCTATCATAAATATATATGTGTAATTAATAAACATCATACAAGAACAAATAAAGTATAGGTAGCCAAAATATCTAATATCAAGTAAAATAAAGCTAGCAAGTCAAGTAACAACATTTTATTTTGTTTAACAATCCTTAGGCTGAATACATTTTCCAGTCTTGGTATTCCTTATAGTAGGTGTATCGCAAAAGCACTGTGGTCTGCCACAGGCTGCGGGTCTGTCCAGTTTGTGGACAGTCGGGTTGTTGCAGTCTGGCTCAGCCTTCTGCGGGCAGTAGAGGACTGAATGCTCGCCAGCTGGACATTTGGCTGCAAAGAAAGAGAGATATGTTGTTGGCGATGATTCTCTTGTTCATAAACTGAATCAAGTTTAAGTTCAGTTAATTATAAACTAGCGCTTGACCGCAATCCCGCCTGATGGTAAGCAGTGATGCAGTCGTTGATGGTAAAGCGTACTAGTTCATTAAGCCCATTCACTGCAGGCAGTGGAGCGAGGTGATGCAATGTTGCTGCGGAAGAATTTAGACTCCCGCGGTCCCACGCGCGCTCGTGACAGAATAGACACCGGGGTGGTTTTAGTCAGTAAAAGTCTGACAGACCCCGTCGCCCACCCTAGGGCGGCGGACATCCTATGAGGATTTCTACCCCGAAAAAAGAAAAAAAGGTGATGCAATGTTAAACACAACAACACGACCAGTGATGCTGCGCCAGAGGAAGATTGATCTAAAGACCATCCACGACCAAACTCCCGACACAACAATATTTGGCGCATCATACCCGGCACGCATCACAACACAACTGCTCGGACCCGTCCTCCGTGCGGCTTCACCAGACAACATCACTTGACGTGATCATCAACACGACAAATCACTTGACGGTAAGACTTTGTCTGGTGGGTGGTAACTTCTGCCGGCAGTCAATGTTATGGCCTACCACCGAGCCAAAATAGGTAACTATATATAAAATGTATAGTAAAACTGCGTCGTGCTGCATGCCCTCACCCCATTTCAAGTTAAGCAAATATCAACTTTATTGAAATGACGGCCAAGTTGATTTTAGTTTTAGTTAACTTCTGCCGGCAGCCGAAATTATGGTCTACCACCTTTACCGTCTTTCTAATTCTTTAAGAAAAGGACAGAAGATAAAATTAGGTTAATTCTGTGAAATTAAGGTACTCCATAGACAAATTAGATGTGATTGAAAACAGACTACTAAAAATACGTAAATTTAGCACGAAGATTGACTAATTTGCCAGGACTATGCTAATATTTACCTTCTGCACTTTTTGTAATGAAAGAAAAAGACTAACTTTAATTTAGTTTAGTTTAGTTTTATTTTGAAGGATATTGCTAATCCATTGCCCCATATATTCGAAAAATATGTTTGCTCAGCAACGTAAATAACGCAATGAATGTTGTTGAACTGTCAAAATGAAACCCATTGCTACTGATAGTGTGTTACGCAATAACCTTGTCATTGACCCGTGTTTCTGTTATTAAAATTTAGTCACAAGGTAAATATTGATATTATGTACCTAAGTGTTATAATGCTATGTAAGATATGGAAGAAATAAATGCTTTATTTCAATGAACACAAAGTTGGTTTTAGAGTAACTAGCATTATTGATATAGTTATAAAAAAAAATATAAAGTTAATTGAACTTAATTGTGCAGGAATTAAAATAATTTTTCTATTTAATTCATACAAAGAGATCGATCGACCTAGCGACTGTTTTACCTAACCGTGCGTCATAATAAATGTAAATATTTACGTAAAAGTACATAAATATGCCTATATAATATATCATCAAAATTATATTGCGTTAAATTTTTAGTTTCAACATACATTACCTACTACATAAGTCAATGATAATCTAGAGGATGGTCAAAGAGAATGAGCAATGGATTATAAACAAGGAGATATAGATGGGTGTACATACCAATAGGGATTCCTTGTCCTTGAACCAACATCACACTGCAAGCCACAGTCAATAACACGAACACAGCCTTCATTATCACAGATTGACTTCTTCCAACAGATTCACTACGAACTGATCATGTTCAAAGTATTGCGCCTTATTTATACTAAAGGCCATCCTGAGGGGAAGAACTGGCGATGAGGAAAATTAATACGTTTGTGATTTGAATTTGGCCGAGGAGATATGTTTTTTTTCTTACAGGAAATAACATGTTCCAAATTCAAATCTTCAATATTTGAATTTAGGACATGTTATTTCCTATTCCATATTTGCATACAGTCATAACTAGTGCCACAACACAAAAAAAAAAAATATTTGCATACTATTAATGTGCTACCCAAACATAGGAGACCATAAAACGCTCAGATTTTGTCGCACATTTAGACGTACTTGTACAGTCAGCAAAAAGTCGATTACTAGGCGCACGTGTTACAATTATTTTAATCTTATAGCGTTTGTGTACTAGTGTCTTTTTTCTATTCGTGCTTTTATCGTACGACTTGCATAATACTTATGTATAATAGATTAAAAAGCCATTTTAGTGCAAAATATCAAAAGTAAATTATTACAAATTAGGCTGAGAATCAGCATATTTTTAACGTCAAAATTAAAAAAGACAGTCCCTCAAAACGCCCAAACGTCTTTTTTTATAATTATAAACTTGTGCTTGACCGCAATCCCGCCTGATGGTAAGCAGTGATGCAATCGTTGATGACAAAGCGCGCTAGTTTATTAAGCCTATTAAAAAAAAAACCGTGTATAGGAAGGAAGACGGCAGTTGAGCGAGGTGATCCAATGTTAAGGCGCTGTGCTCAGTAAAAATAGGCTTCAAAAAACAGCTTTTTAGCCAAATGTATACATTTCAGAGCAGCCAAAAATTTATATGTTAATCTTGATTATATGTAGCAGGAAACCATTGTTTTCAAAACACGTTTTGAATTAATTTTCTCGATGGAAAAAAGTCCTAAAGTAACCATTGAAATTGAATTTATAACCGTTGTAACTGTATTATTAATCATAAAATCTTGATAAAATTGAGAAGAGCGATGTAAAATATAATAGTAAATGAAACCATTGTTTTTGTTTATCGATTTAACTAAGATATTCTTATATAAATAATGTATTTAATGATAAATAACGTGAACGAAACGTCGCTCCATCGCGGCGTCCATTGCCTTCTCTTTCACTTCTATGCTTAGCGACAGTGACCGCTGAGGCGCGCTGCTTGACGGACCTTTGTCAGTTTTTGCTTTACCCCGCACAGAAAATAATTATATTTACGTGTCTGTTTGTTGATGAATTTATTTCGTTTTTGCCCGGGTTCAAACCCCAGGTTTACATTATATGCTTTTTGTAGGTTTTAATTGAAATAAATACTTTTTAATTTACTGTTGTATTTTTGCCGATATTTTATTATAGTTTTTTCTGTAATTATTCTTTCTTTTTACTTTTTCGCGGCAATTTTTTCTTCACCTGTATGTGTTCGGGTTCAAACCCCAGCTTTACGTTGTATGCTTTTTGTTGGATTTCTTATTTGCAATAGTTTTTTTTTTAATTATTATTAATTTAGCCGATTTTCTGTATTTTTTGTAGTAATTGTTCCATCTTTTTAAATATATTCTTTTTGTTACAATTATAATGCAAACTAATATTTAAAATCTATTCGTTATAATTTTCTTTCTACAAATTTCTAGAAATTAATAATAAATAATAATAATAAGCCTTTATTTAACCATGAATTTCTTAGTTCATAATATAATTTAACAAAAGAAAAACAATAAAAATAACAGTTAATTTGATAATAGTTCATAATAGTAAATTTAGATTTCATTTTGTTGCATTATTCATGGCCCCTTTCGGTATAGGCCTCCTCCAAGTGCCTCCATCTATTTCAATCTTTTTTTGTTGTGTCATCATTCTAAGCACTAGTACAAACCCGACTTCGATAAGAGTTGCAGTTTTGAAGAAAAAATCTTTTATTTTTTTAAATATCCGAAAATGTATTTTTTTTAACAGTTACTCTAAACAGCTGTTTATAAATAGTAATTTCTAGAAATGATATATTTCTAACAGTTTCATGAGAAAAGGACATAACACAAAAAAATTAAGCAGAACGGACAAAGCGCATTATACAAATAAAAAAGAAAACAAAAGTAATAATAAAAAATGAAAATATGTAAAAAATATACATTTTCAAAAATCGCACGGTAAAGTAAACGGATGTGGGATTCGAAACTGGTGCTCGCCGCGGATGTCTAATGCGAACCGGGACTGTGACGAACAGAGCCAACCATGCTTCGCGGTTGGGTTGCGAAATTACGCTTCTAAATGTAGATGGAATAGAGAATGGTTGGTATAGATTTAATAGAACTTGCGTATTTCTCGAAGCACGATGCATCACGCATCGATGTACTCGCGCGGAGTGCCCCGCAGTGGGCGGGGCTAGTCGTGTCCCACTTCGTCTGCTTCACCCCCTCAAATACCTAAAAGTTGTCTATTCACCGCGTCTTAAACTCAACAACACGACAAACAATGCTGCGCCAGCTGGAGATTGATCTGGAGACTCTCCACGGCCAAACTCCTCACAAAACAACATTTGGAGCATTGCACCCGGTGTCCCGGGTGCGATGCTCCAAATGTTGTTGTGTTGGGATGTGTGCATCCCAACACAACTGCTCAAAACCGTCCTCCGTACGGCTTCACCAGACATCATGCCGGAACACGACGAATCGCTTGACGGTAAGACTTTGCCTAGTGGATGCTAACTTCTGCCTGTAGCCGATGTTATGGCCTACCACCCAGACCAGCTCCCTTCACGACTTCCTAGTGCTTTCGCTGGGAAGAAGAAGTGGCGGAACTAATTCCCTGGGAATTTTTTCAACTGATGTGCTGCTGATGATGTGTGAGTTAAATAAACACCTGATTGTATACAATACTGGGCATGTGAAATAAGTAACATTACATAATACAGAACATTAAATCAAATTATTTACGATGTCAGTTAGTCACGCCATTATGACAGCAATGATGGTAAAGCGCGCTAGTATATAAACTAGCATCGCTGCTTGCCATCGGGCGGCATTGCGCAGTCAAACACTAGTTCATAAAATTATTAAAAAAAAAAACATAGTGACAACTCAAACTTTACAGCATGTAGGTGCCATATTACCTATGTTTGGAGTTTTGACGGGAAAGCTAAGATGAGTGTCACGCGCATTTTTCATTGAATTTTTAAAATTATTTATATTGTCGTTTACTAAATAAAAGCGCGTGATGTATGTAGTAAAAAGTTTATTCAATAAATAATTCATACAGAACATTGAAATATCGCAGCATAGTGGCCACATCATGACTTTGCTTCAAACCTCCCTCATAGTCAGTTCACGCGGCCGTCTCTTTCAACTGTCATTGGCGATATCCGCCATTATTGTGAAATAAAATTTTCAAAGAATTTCTATAATTTGTTATACGTGTTATTGGCAAAATTGTGGTATTTATTCCACAGAGGCCATTGATCAAGAGTTGAGGTTGATTCTCATCTTAGAAAAAAGAAGAAGACGAAGCGTTTCGCCTCCTCCTTTATACCGCGTGCATCGAGGGACTGGAACAATTTGCCAGCGGCGCTTTTCCGTCGGACTAAAATTTGAGTGTCTTCAAAGCTAGAGTGAATAGGCTCTTAATAAATTAGTGCGCTTTACCATCAACGATGGCGTCACTGCTTACCATCAGGCGGGTTTGCGGTCAAGCGCTAGTTTATAATTTTATAAAATAAAGGGTATTACCTATGCCTAACAAATAAAATACTAACTTTGAAAATGACTTTTTCATTTCTCATATTCGGAAAGTAGTATTTTCTTGATCTGATTGTTGGGTAGAAAGTGCTATTTCCCTCCCTAGAGCGGGAAAAACTCATACAAATTACTTTCCACCTAAGGGTCGGAATGAACTTTAAAAATAGAACTGCTGTCAGCTGTGAAGAAATTTGTGTAACAAAAACTAATAAAAAAAAATGCAGCGGCAATGTAAGTTTCTAAACAGCCAGTGTGAACTTAGCGCAAACTTCATTGAGCGAAATAGGTCGCAATCATAGAATTAAGAAGTACGATAGTACCTACTTATTAATTCTATGGTCGCAACAATAACGTGGTTATTTTCATATTTAAAATTTAAAAATTCGACATAAATTAGCGGGATACCAATCTGTTATGTATCTGTGACGGAATTAAAAAAATAGTTATTTTCCTCATATTCGAAATGAAAAGTAGAGTGTTTAACACGGGTAAAAGAATCAATTCCTACTCGGACTATAGCCGCCCTCGCTACGCTCGGGCGTCTAAATACCTCGGGAATTGATTCTTTCCACCCTCGGCTAACAATCTACTATTTATTCGTCTATAAAAGATAGATCATTTTATACTTTTGTCAACCGTTTGGATTCGTCAGAAGCGTCATTGTCTTAGAGACAACTCTATATTGGAAAGGTATCATATGGGTAACGTTTAGTGTGTAAAGTAAAACTAGTGAATAAACAGACGTAATTATATTTTATCTAACAATCCTTAGGCATAACACATTTTCCAGTCTTGGTGTTCCTGATAGTAGGACGATTGCAGAAGCACTGTGGTATGTCACAGGCTCCAGCCACTTCCAGTTCGTGGACAGTTGGATTTTGGCAGTCTGGCTCCGCCATCTGCGGGCAGTAGAGGACTGAGTGTTCGCCTTGAGGGCAATTGGCTAAAAAGAAATAAAGTAAAATTAATAACTTCACAAAAGATAACTGTCGTTCGGTGATAGGCCATAACATCGGCTGCAGGCAGAAGTTACCAACCATCAGACAAAGTCTTGCCGCCAGGCGGTTCGTCGTGTTCCGGTTTGATATCTGGTGAAGCCGTATGGAGGGCGGGTCTGAGCAGTTGTGTTGCGATGTGTGCCGGGTACGATGCGCCAAATGTTATTGTGTCTGGAGTTTGGTCATGGAATGTCTCCAGATCTATCTCCATCTGGCACAACATCGTTGGTCGTGTTGTTGGGTTTAACATTGCATCACCTCGCTCAACTGCCGTCTTCCTTCCTATTCACTCAGTTTTTTTGAGTGAAGAGACTTAATGAACTAGCGCGCTTTACCACCAATGATTGCATCTCTGCTTATCACCGAACGGGATTTCGGTGAAGCACTAGTTTATAATTATTTTAAAAAAACTTTTTATTAACTATTATGTCAAGCCTCGTAAGGAAAGCTGGAACTACAAATTCAAACACATATGAAATCTACAAAACCTTTTTTATCGCGAATAGGAAATAACAAAATGAGCTCTCCAATTCTGGGAGGGCGCGGAAGGGATTTCAGACTTTTACTGACTAAAATCCAACCGTGTACCGTCACTTACCTGACCGTCAGGGGCCAAGATATCACTTTAGAATAATCCGTGGCGCATGTACAAACCCTTAAGTAAACTAATGTGTAATAATGATGTTCCTTAATATTTAAGAAGTACATATATCACTGGTTCCCAAGTCACAGGATATAAACCTAGTTTGGGAGCCAGGAGATATAACCAATGCACCTTTTGTTGTACCAAACTACTGTACTTGTAACGTATGTAACATTTTTACTGGTAATAAACATTATTATTATTATTATTAATTTGTATAGAAATAAGTTTGATTTCTCTACTATAAATTTCGTGTTCATGAAACACAGGACTGAAATTGGGATGGCTATTTCATATAACAATCAGAGCATGATGACGTTACGGCACCCGTGCGTCGTGGCGTTCGGCCATGTAGCTGGGGGGCATCCTACACTACGCTTGCCAATACGCAATGAGGAATAACCACGACTGAGGAATGAACCCTGCTCCCGAGGAATGTATTTATTTATAACCCAACACAGCTAGCGGTTACTAGAGGTTAAGTTAAATTTTTCAGATCGGCAACAGCATATCGGGATATTCCTAATTCGGGCCTCGCACTAATCATAAGTGACTCCGAGTAGGAAAAGCTCAAAGAGACCTCAGTGATGGGTCAACAGTAAATAATTAAACCATGCCACTATATTAATAAATACCTATTGTTTCATAGAAATATACTCAGCACGAAATCATTAAAATTTTATTGCGTTATAATTTAAGTTTCAACCTACTGTGCTACATAAATCAAGGAAAATCTTGAAGATGGTCACGGTGTGGTGGCCTAGTGGTTCGATTCCAGGTCAGGCAAGTACCAATGTAACTTTTCTAAGGTATATGTACTTTCTAAGTATATCTTGGACACCAATGACTGATTAACAGGTGAAGGAAAACATCTTGAGGAAACCTGCCCCCTAATCGGCGAACACATTTTTGTCAAATGATTGCGACTAGTTGGGGTCAGTTGGTATCGTTCGGGCCGCCCATTGGTCCGTTCGGTCCAAACGATCCCAACTAGTTGCAATCATTTACTAAAAATGTGTTCGCCGATTAGGGGGCTGGACTTTAAGTATGAAATCGCCAACGCGCATTGCGCAAACGTGTTGATTACTCACAATCCTTCTCTGTATGAGAGCAGACCTGTGCCCAGCAGTGGGGCGATAAAAAGGTTGATGATGATGATGATCACAGAGAATGAGTAATGGATGATATACAGTATGTTAACTAACAGAGGGCGTTCCCGTTAACCCGAAGTAGTATAGCATACATACATGCTAAAAAAAATATTTCCATTCGAAAACAAAATGTTTTAAAATTTTTTCCAATAAGAAAATATTCAATAAAAATTTTAAATTGACATGTAAAAGAAACACTGTACACGCGAACATGAAATACGGCAACGTCGCAATTTATTTATACATGACGACTACTATTTTGATTTAAAACAGGAGGTTTCAAATTTATTTCAAATTAGAACTTTTTTTTTCCGATTTTTTTATGCTTATTTTTCTATGCGGATAGTTTTATTTTAATCTATTAATGATATATATTAACGAGTTTAAGGGAACGCCCTCTGTTATTTAACATACTGTATAAGGAGATATAGACGAGTCTACATACCAATAGGGATTCCTTGTCCCTGAACCAACATCACACTGCAAGCCACAGCCAATAACACGAACACAGCCTTCATTATCACAGATTGGATTGACTTCTTAGAACAAAGGTTCGCTAAGAACTGATGATGTTCGAAGTATTGCACCTTATTTATACTAAACTCCATGCTGAGGGGAAGAACTGGTGATGAGGAAAATGAAGACGTTTATGATTTAAGTTTGTATGACGACGTTATTCCCCATACGACAGTATAATGTTAAGTATATTTATGTATATAGTAATATATTATTAAGTAACAGCCGGCACGGGTTCGATCTCCGCACAGTGCAAGTATTTGTATGCATGAATATGAATATTTGCACTGGTCTGGTCGTTCCTCGGAAAGCACGTTAAGCCGTTGGTCCCGGTTGCCATGCGAACATCTAATGGCAGTCGTTACGGGTTGTTGGAGCCCTCAAAGGTCTAACAATTGGTCTAACTGCAATGCTTAGATATCGCCTTCGGGTTGTGGAGGTCAGACGGCAGTCGCTTCACGGAAAATATCGAAATTTAGCCAAAATCAGCAGTTAGAGTAGTAAAGCGGACCCCAGACTCCAAAGCTGAAAAGCTATGGATGCGACTGGGATGAACGCTGAGATGATGATGATGATGATGAGTACCTAATATATTAATAAGTACTATTATGGAATCCTATATTGTTTTAAAATAGAAAAAAATCTTTGCGCCACACTAAATTGCTCCTGTATCGTGGATGCGTTTACAAACATACAATATGTAAAAAAAACCCTGTCCGATCCGTGAAGGTATTGTTAGGATAACTGATTCTACTAACGCCTACAAAGTCGGGCTAAACATAAAAAAAATCCCCCTAAAAAAATAAATATTATTTCGCAAAAAGAGGTAACTTAAAACATGTGCGGTAGGCCATACAGCGAGGCACGAGCGAAGAGGGGCAGGGCACGCGGCACGCGGCCGCATCGCTATTCGCTCAGAATTATACCGTCAAAAATAATGGTGTCACTTTTTGAAAATTACCAAATTTTGGGGAAGTTGGAATTAATTCGCGGGAAAAAAAGATAATTTCAAAATTCACTAGTATTGTTACTATGATGATTATGTAAAATTTCATATTTTATTTGGTCATGTGTTTACCTAACCTTTATTTTCCTTACGAGTCGGACAGGGTTTTCTTAACATGTTGTATAAAGTCACATACACAAACAGCCAGACAAACAGGAACATTACAATTTTTTTATTAATAAACTAGCTTTCCGTCCGCGGCTTCGCCCGCGTGGTATTCGGTTATATCGTGTTTTTTAGATTTCCTTCGGGAATAAAACTAATTAAATGACGATTTCCATGAGAATTTGGTTTTCGACCGGAGATGAAAAATGATTAAATTACTAAAATGGCTATTAAAAAATAAGGGTTGATCGCGACGTAGAAGGGTGAAAATTTAGGATTGTAAGTATTTTTGTATGCTGTATCATAAAAAAAACGGAAACTAAAAAATTTGTCTAAAAAAAAACAAAAAATAGGGGTGGACTACCCCGAACATTTAGGGGGATGAAAAATAGATGTGATGTGAGAACAAAATTTCATGAGAATTGGTCAAGCCCTTTCGGAGGAGTATGTTAACGAAAACTGTGACACGAGAATTTTATATATAAGATTAATTATTTATTTTTATTTTTTTTCCTAACGTGTATTTAGAATTAACATGTAACATTAAGGCGCTGTCCAAACAGGGCGTTTCACGGATTTGTCGCACAGTTAAGCCCTTAATTACCCAGTAACTGGGTTGCGAAGTCCTGATAAGCAGTTGCTTCATGTATAGTATACGTACGGACGACAGCAGGTCAAGCTACACGAAACTGTCAGATATTCCCAATCAACCTTGAGCCATAATACTTTAGAGATAAAGTTGAAAATCGGATAAACAAATCTGACAGATTGTAGTTGCTTGATGTGCCGTCGTCTGTACATAGACGGCATGGTTGACACAGTGGGTGCTGCGTGTTTCATTCCCAAATATTTGTATGACCAAGTAGTTGTGCCGGGTCTGTTTCTGTAGGTATGTGAATTAATATTTAAAAAATCGTATTCAACGGTATTCGGATAGAATAGTATCAGACCACATGATAGTTAGGAAAAGGCCAAGCGGATTTGATGGTGTGACATAATTTCAACATTAGTGAAGCTCAGTGAGTATTGTTGTCAAAACTGATAAACAAATTACGAGGTCGCCTATAATATGTAAATATTCTATTAAAATATGGTATCTTTATTGTTTTAACAAAACAATTACTTTACATGAGCATTTTGTCGTTTTCAAAACAATTACGTGTTTTTATTACCGTCGATAATTATCGGCAAAATTTTATGAAGCATGACCATTTAATTTGCATATTAATGATGTAGCGATACCACTTCTAAGAAAAGATAATGTTGTTATGTTAATAAAAACTAATGTAGTTAAACTACTTGAACTCATTTAACAGCTGTATATACAACACGTTTTGAGTCATTATTTAAGTATTACCTATTATTTGTATGTATTCTTGGCTTTTGTACGAAGAGGCCACTTTCACCCACCACTATTTTCCAATCTTCTTCTTCAAAATCAAATCATTTATTATTTGTAAAACATAGGTAACAAAAAATACAGATCTTATATACAAAATATACAGTGAGCTATGTTTTGTCTTTGGTGAGACATACAAATATGTTATACTTATAGTTTTAAAGTTCACAAAAATAAAGATATAAAAAAGAATTATTGTCAAAAAAATAGGTCAGAAATTCAGCCTATAGAAGTCTACTGCTGGACAAAGGCCTCCCCCAATGTTTTGCATTACATTGGAAGGGTTTGCCATGATCCCCACGCTTGGCAGATGGGTTGGGATCGCAGTAATTTGACATTCCACAGGAGAAGCGCTGCTGCCCGCTTTCCTAGTGAGAGTTCCCTTAGTCGCCTCTTACGACACCCACGGGAAGATATGGGTTGGTACCATTCTAAGCCCGGTACCACACGGAGGACTATTTTTGAATAATGCTACGCAATAGTTTAAAACATACGAGTTCACAAGCTTATGATAGAACGGTTCCAAAGAAAATTTTCTTGCAACCCATTATAAAAAAATATACGGGTAATATGTCTATTAGTCTCCGTCTCTGTTTGTTGCGGCGATGCTGGGAGTCAACATGTTGGAGATGAGATAAAGTATGCGCTCTTGATGCACTACTACATATTTACTGCTCAATAAAAAGATCTATGACGTGATTACACTACTTCACTGATCATTATACAGTATGTTAACTAACAGAGGGCGTTCCCGTTAACCCGAAATAGTATAGCATACATACATGCAAAAAAAAATATTTCCATTCGAAAACAAAATGTTTTAAAATTTTTTCAATATGAAAATATTCAATAAAAATTTTAAATTGACATGTAAAAAAACACACTGTACACGCGAGCTTGAAAGACGGCAACGTCGCAATTTATTTATGAGACTACGCTACTATTTTGATTTAAAACAGGAGGTTTCAAATTTATTTTCAATTATATTTTTTTTTTATTCGGATTATTTTATGCTTATTTTTCTATGCTGATATTTTTATTTTAATCTATTAATGATATATATTAACGAGTTTAAGGGAACGCCCTCTGTTATTTAACATACTGTATACTCTGAACCACAGAAGAGATGAAAATTGACTATTCCGTGCTCTGAACCGTCTGCGGATGTGAGGCACCTGTGCCTGTCGGCTGTCGGTGTCTGCTAGCGGTGCTAGTGCATACCCATGCTTCTCGTTATGATCCCACAATCCAGGCAATCAACCTGCTCAATGTTCTAATTGCTCAGGAGTCTGAAGTTGACATATTTATGTATAGCAGCAAATCTGTGTAGGTGTGTTAAATGTTTGTATGAAGCGATTCGTCGTGTTCCGGCATGATGTCTGGTGAAGCCGTACGGAGGACGGGTCTGAGTAGATGTGTTGCGATGTATCAAACCCGATGCGTCAAATGTTGTTGTGTCAGGAGTTTGGTCGTGGAGGGTCTCCAGATAAATCTTCCCCTGGCGCAGCATCGTTGGTCGTGTTGTTGGGCTTAACATTGCATTGCCTCGCTCAACTGCCGTCTTCCTTTCTATTAACTTAATTTTTTTTTGAGTGAATATGTTCTTAATAAATTAGCGCGCTGTATCATCAAAGATCATCACTGCTTGCGATCAGGCGGGATTGTAGTCAAGCGCTAGTTTATAATTATTAAAAAAAAAATCGAGAGAAGCTGAGGTGGATCGCTACTTAAAAGTAAAAAGTTGTCGAATAAACTCATCATTGTCTCCAACAGAAGTGATGACGTCACAGTGAAATACATTTCAATACTTTACGTGATAGGGGAATACTTTAAACCCAATAGACGAATCAGATGCAGACTCGTGGAGATTCTTGCAAAATTACCTCGTTACATGAATCACTTTCCAGACATCATCATACGCCTAAGCATGTAGTAACATAACTGCATAGCAGTTCTGAATTCTATCACCATTCCATTACTAGACGACTGACTGAATTGAATCACTATGAATTTAGCATATTACGAACATTTGAGCACAATGACAATGGAATTATTTTGGACCGACAAATTTATAAAAATAGTAGATTAGGGCCCCTGTGCAGTTATTATTTCTAATCTACATACATAATCAGTCCTATCCTCCTATTTATATTATTTACACGAAGTAAATTTCCTGATAGGTTTTGAACCTACAACTGTCGCGGCCGGTACCACTAGACAATAAGTTGTTTTTCATGTTGATGCTACTCTCTGGATACAACACTCTATGGATTCTCTGGTCCTATATAAAATTCATTTTATTTTATTTATTTAACTAGCTTTGCGCCCGCGGCTTCGCCCGCGTGGAGGTCGGTTATATCGCGCTTTTTAGATTTCCCTCGGGAACATCATATTTTTCCGGGATAAAAGGTAGCCTATGTTCTTTCTCAGGGTCCAAAGATTGTCTGTGCCAAATTTCATCAAAATCGGTTGCGAGGTTTA